>OU015498.1:63861577-63941577 GCA_907164885.2 Dolomedes plantarius
ATGAAGACAAATCAATATGAATTCAAATCTCTTGCAGAATCTTTAAAAAGAGCTCCTATATATGTCATAATTCCGATATTAACATAATTTTTTAATATAAAAAACATGGCAAAATAGTAAAAACAAGTAGAACTTTATTAAATTTCTTAAAAGCCTTATTTTTCTGTGATAGGTATGTAAACTAAACAGGTATTAATTCAAACGTCTTTGGAGAATCAACGAAAAGAGTCCTAAATGTATCAACAATCCGATATAAACTAATTTTTAAAGATAAATGATACAGCAAAAGAACAATAACAAGTAATTTTTAAAAAATGTCTTTATAATCCTTATTCTGGTTGCAAAAATATGTAAGAAAAACAGGTATTAATTGAAAAACTCTTGGAGAATCTTTGAAAAGAACTCTTAAAGATGTCACAAAACCAATATAATCATTAATTTTTTAATGTAAACGACATGGCAAAATAACAAGAACAAGTAAATTTTATTTAATTTATTTAATTTCTTTAATTTCCTTATTCTTTGCGACATATATGTAAACCAAACAGGTATTAATTCAAAAGTCCTAGGAGGATCAACGAAAAGAGTCCAAATATCAAAAATCTGATATTAATATTAATTTTTGCTTGTTAAGAACATGGCAAAATAGCAATAACAAGTATTTTTTTTAATTTCCTTAAAATCCTTATTCTGGCTACAAAAAATATTAAAACAAATAAATATTATTTCAAAAACTCTTGCAGGATCTTTAAAAAGATCTCCTAAATATTTCAAAAAACCGATACAATCATTAATTTTGTAATGTAAAAAGCATGGTAAAATAACAAAAACGAGTAAAATTTTAGGTAATTTCTTTAAAATCCTAATTTTGTTCTGTGAAATATGTCAACGAAATAGGTATTAATTCAAAGTCCTTGGAGGATCACCGAAAGTGTCCTAAAGAAATCAGAAATCCGATAAAATTATTAATTTTTACATGTAAAGCACATGGAAAATAACAATGATAAGAATTTTTTTAATTTCTTTAAAATCCTTATTCTGGCTACAAAAAAATATGTAAGCCAAACAGACATTAATTAAAAAATTCTTGGAGAATCTTTGAAAATAGCTCCTAAATAGTCACAAAACCGATAAAACCATTAATTTTTGCATGTGAAAAACGTGGCAAAATAACAAAAAAAAGTAAAATTTTGTTTAAAATCCTTACGTTTAAAATTTCTTTAAAAAATCCTTATTCTGGTCACAAAAATATGTAAACCAAACAGATATTAGTTCAAAAGTTCTTGGAGGACATACGAAAAGAATATATATATCAAAAATCCAATACAAACATAAATTTTTCTTGTCTAAAGTCTGTTCTTTTATTTAAAGTTAAAGCGCAAATAATTTACAAATTTTACCCCGGTAAAATCTTAAAATAAGTAAAACTTTTAACAGAATATAATATTCAGTACACACCACCCTTGAATGCCAAAAATACATTTTATTCCCATCATATCGAGAGAGAGAGAGAGAGAGAAAAAAAGGATCTTCATCCTTGCATCATTTATTTTTACTTAGACGAAAAATATTGATCCACGTCAAAAGTAAACATTCTCCAGGTAACATTTTTAAGCCTGCCATAAACGTGAAGAGTTATTACGGACAGTATCGTTTAAAGAATTTCGATTCGTGGCGTTTAGAACTTGGCCCAGAGCCCGAACTTTTGAGATTGTTGCTTCCTCTTGAGAAACATAATCAGTGCAAAGAATTTTACAGTTCCGCTGTAATTTTGTTTTCACGTACATGTAATGCTTTTATGTTCCGTTTCGTGAACTTTTCATAAAAAATTTAAGACACGAGTTCTGAAATGATCGATTGGAAAGTTTTACGACTGGAACTAAGAGAGGTTAGATCTCATAAGTATAGGATTTTTCCTTGATATGTGGGACGCTATGCTTCTTTGTAAGTTATGTAAATGGCTATGCCGTTATTAAAATGATGAATACTGTTGTTACTAGAAACTAGGTTTCAGAATGTACTACTACATATGCATAATGTATAACGTTTTAGTCTACAGAAGGAATATTTTTTTTAATTCATTCTGTAGTGGATTTTCCCCCCTACAATTATAGTGTTCTACCAAGGAAAATTAACCCCAATGTTTAGAATTTCTAATGTATTCGAGTATTTAATCAGCCTTTTTGGGAATGTATTTTACATTTTGTCCATGCCGAGTATAAAGCATGATAAAGCTTCAACTGTAATTTATCTGTTTTTTCTTTATTCTGGAAATAGCTGCAAAGGTCTGGAAGTGTCTTAACACAACCAGCCATAAAGCATTTCTTTTTAAAATTGTTATTTTTAAAACGGTATTTGGAAACTTAGCTACAAATTACGGCTAAACATTGCACCTATCATTTTAGTGGTAAAATGTAAAACATTACAGGAAATAGAATCTTGCAGAGAAATAGCTCTTTATATAGCTTATTGGAAAACAACAAGTAACCTGTTATTTATTAATCAATTATTTTGTTTCCTCGTTACTTACAGCGGGTTTAGGGAGTTTTCTGTTAAATGCATACACCAGGAGTATCCTAACTGTGGATTTTTTACTTTTCGTGGCAATCAACATCTAATTGTATTGTTACAAAATGCAGCTTAATATTTGCCATATTTCAATCATTTGGCAATTTTTTTAAAAATATTATTAAAGCTATCAAAAGTATTTTAGAATTTAGAAGTGTTAATTATTCTAACGATTGGAGAATGATATATATATTTCATAAAAATTAGAAAACAAATTTTAATTTCTTTCATATCATATATAATCTTATTTGTTTTTGGCTCTTATCTGTATTTAGACATAACCAAATAGCTCTTAACATTATTTATCTTGTCCATCCCTGGCATACACTATTCCTGTTCTCAAATTATGTTAACAAAATGCATCTGTGGTATTGCAGGCCGTCATGGAATTCACATCAGTTTGTGAAGAAACTTTCAACCCCCATTCAATTTACCTTATGACCAGTATGGGAATTTTTTTGTGGTGTCACGGTGTTCACTCATTCACACTCAAAATTCATCATTTCATCTAAAAGAATTTCCTTTTATGCTTGTTTCCTAGTGCTTTCTTAGATAAATTTTAGAGTAATGGAGCCTAAAATAGATACTATCAGACATTTTCAAGGTAATTGCAATATGACAGTTACGTAATATTATCGTGCTAAAAACATTAAAGTCCGAAACTATACTTGATATTGCCTTTTCCTTCTGTCACAGTGTTGTAAGGGTCTACAATATGCACTTTGAAAAGTCATCTGATGATGGCGTTAGAGCGTAATTAAAGAAAGGACAGCAGCATAAACCCTTTTTACTTTTAAAGGCTTGGTGAAAGATAATGCATTTTAATAATCCTTTCTCAGTCTTATTAAGTATTTGTACATTCGAAAATCCCAACATATTTCCATAATAATTATAAATATTCACGTAAACAGTCATAGACGTGACAGTATAGCATCTACTGAAAGAAAGGTAATGTGAATCTACTGTATGCTTAAATTTACTCGAGGTGGGGTTTCCTGTTAATAAAATTTTTCAGCAAGCCCTGAACAAATAGCAGATCTGAATTTCATACATGAAACTAGGAAGACATTCTTTAATTTTACTAGTGACAGAATGCATTCCCGTCTGAATTCATTCCCGAGTGGAAATAGTTTTTCCTTTAACCTTAGGGAAAATTACAGTCTGTTGAGATGTCGAAAAGAGTATAAGCAAGTCCAAGCAAAAGTCCCTAATTGTAAGGCCTAATCTACATCCCACATAACGTACCTGCTGCTGAAGATCTTATGATTATAAGGGGGAAACTAAAAACCAAGATATCCTTTCTTACATGCTGAAGACGTACTTTTTTTTTGCAATATTTAAAACTCTTATGTAGGCGATGAAATTAATTCTGTTGCCATATTCGCAATCTGCGATGTTCCGCAAAGTTTGGGGACGATTCAGAAATTTCCACTGCTGCCTTGACAAAAGAAGGAAATTAATTTCGTCGACCCAATAAAACTATAATTCTCGCAATATATGGAGTTCGTTATCTCCAACGCTTTTTGACGCCTTGACAGTTAATGATTTTCACCACATATCTTTGATTTGTCAGTTTTTTCCATTGCGATTCGTACTAGTTATGGATTAAATTCAATAACCAGCGAAATTATGAGATTAATTCTGCATGGAAAGAACACAGTTGAGTCCAATGTATCAAAAGATATTGCAAACTCAGGACTTAATAATAAGAATTAAATACCTAGATCTAATACTGCTGTAGGAGAACGACTTTTGTTTTCCCATTGTTATAAAATTATACATTTGCTTGTTATTATTTAATGTTCAAGGATTTTATTCTAAAGTAAACAGTATAGAATCTATTGTTGGAGCTTTTGAAAAGGATATTAGAAACCATAAAACTGTTGGTATATCGAGAATTTTTAAACTCCTCTCTTTTGATAATCGAAAATTATTTCTTTTAAAAGATACACGTTTGAAAGACTATAAACCTAAATTATTGAGATGTCCTTAGAATAGTGGAAGTAAAACTTCATAAAAATATTTTTAGATTGAAATTTGTAAGGGAAATAGTTAATGATTCGCATTGGGAATTATAGGGTTCTTTAGAGCATATGACAAAAAGACTTATTATCTTACACCATAAATTTGATTCCTCTACAGCTTTTTAAATTTTAGCAAGACAGAATATTGAATCTTACGTCTATAAAAAATCTTATAATGCACTAGACTTAGTAACTGACGTTTGAAAATCTTAGGTAAGCAGATTTATGGACAACTTTTCTCCGCAGTTTAAGAGAGAAATTGAAAGAAGTGGCACCTATATTTCGACAGAAACTGTTAATAGTCTACCAGTTAATCTTGTTGAACTTTTTTTCATTAGTGCTAATCTGTTAGTGGTGAGACTTCCACGTGAATGGGAGAGATAGAGTAAAACAAATCCTTCCATTTCTTCATTAGTTTTTCATATAAAATTGTATTTCAAATTTACGCATATTTTCATGCAAAGTAAGTGAGACAACCAAATTTCTAATTCATAACATTACATGGTCTAATTCAAACATATTCTAGGTGTTACTTAAAAATTCCCATGAAGCACACAGACTCAGAGTCTCTATTACTATTCCAACTTATTCACAAAACTTGTTATTACTGGCATTATGAGAAATACTCTGAAAAACCACAATGTCGATTTTCCTATTACCAAATATTAAAGAAAACGCTCATTGTGCGTGAATACTTACTATCCTTTCAACATCTTTCCAAATATATTTCAATAAAAAACGAACGTTTTATTTATCCCAAATTTGTAGTATTTTAAAATGAGGAGTAAACTATATTCACAAATACAAACCCCGTAAAAAAGTCAATCTTTAACAACACTCTATTGATAAATCTACTTCAGAACCATTCATCATTTTTTTTTCATTTGAATGAAAATATCGATACATGCCAAAAGTAAGTATTCTCCAGGTAGCATTTTTAAGCTTTCCCTAAATGTAAAGAGCTTATTGCGGACTGTATCGTTTAAAGAATTCCGATTCATGGCATTTAGGATTTGGCCCAGAGCCCGGTCCCATTTAAGTTTGTTCCTTTCCTTAAGATATATAATCAGTTCAGAGATTTCTGCTGTGCCATAAGTATTTAAAGTTTGACGTTATATAAAGAATTTATTTCCTTTACCTTGAACTTTCAGTTAAGAGTTAAAGACGCCGATTTTTCCTTCATCGATTATGATCACCGTATGCTAAAATGAGGGACGTTAAGTAGTACAAACTTAAGTTAATATTTTTGCCTTCCTCAACATCTTATAATAAGATGATTTTAATTAATGTTGATTAGCGGTAAAAATATTTACTTACTAAAAATATAATGAACTGCTTGTCATTCTTATATCACCGTTTAAAAAATGAAATCACTAAATTAACATATTTTTGTAAACAATAGAAAAATTTTACTAATCGAAGTATTTCGTAATTGTTTTTCCTATCGTTTCACTATCCAGTACCATATCGATTATTTAGTTTAATATTAAACGTAATTCAAAATATTATGTTTAACTTAACAGAATTTTGTCGCATAGGGAATTAAGCAAAAAACAATTGAAAGTTCAGGAGAACGAAACAGAAATTGAACTCCGTAATAAATTATATCAAAGGAATACTAGTTCACTGATATCGTAAAATTTATCCAGGAATGTATGGATGAAATGTGTCTTTTACTGATTCGATTGAAGGAGCAGCTTCTCAGAAGACACATGAGACACCTTCTACTCTCCTGGCCTCTATATCACCTCAAATAGCAATAATTTTAATTTTCCTACTCAACCTGGTAAAGATCTGATTGAGTGAACGGAGAAACGATTCTTGTGATATGCCCTTAGGAATATCCCAGTATAGTTAAGTTAATGACATAGAATATATATATATATATATAATATATATATATATATACACTATGTAATAAAAGGAGCTTGACATCTTATGAAATGATAACTGAAGACTTATGTGATGCAATCTCGGGGATACATGGGGAAGTTCATATTACTCCGTAATGTTGTAGTCGTAGAACCAGGGTAGGCGAATGGAGAGAATTGAGGACACTTTCACAATGACGAAAACACAGCCACATTCATTTAAATGGGTTTTTATAAGGAGCGGACTTCTCGGAGGACACATTCTATAAAACAGTTATTTTGGGGGAAAAGCCCTGGAAGCGCAACGCTTCGGCGGTACGGAGAGCTAAAACTCTACATGTTGATGGCTTCTAGTACGAATACAAAAAGCTGAAAAGAGACGCTCGGATTCTCGAAGGGTAGAGGTGAGCAAGACTTTTAATTGGCTGAAAGTTGACAGCTGACCCCAATCACGCCATATCAGATGATGATCGCGTCAGACGTCGAATGTCGTGGAATATTCTTCGTTACATAACGCTTATATAAGCTAGACTTTAATGGAGAAACTAATGGATTAATTTGGAATACATAGGTCAAATTCAGAAATGAGGGATGATAGTCTATTGCGGTACAATAAAGGTAATGAAAGGAAACGCTATTGTTTCATATATATATATATACATTAACTATTGCTCCTTTATCTTTTAGGATATTGATTTTTTAATTGCATGGTGCCCTTCTCTAGCTGGTCATATTTTGTTAAGAATTTATTAAGACTCCGTAAATACAATCTTGTGGAAGAATTCTCTGTTTGCCTGCCTCCTCTCAAAACGGACATTTTTTTCTCGGACCCATTATCAGTTGCCATGGAGAAATTTCACTGTATTTGTTACGTACTACACTGGAGAGGAATCAAATGTGGTGTATTTGCAATTGAATTTCTCCAACCCCGTCCAGGTATGTAGAATTGCAGAGATGAGAAGGCTCAAATACATTTGATAGATATTTTTGATTTTAGGCCATGAAACCACATGTCTGATAACTGTCCAAAACAAGGATAATCGCTGGAGAATGTTTTCCTTTTAAACGCAACACGGTGAACGGAAATATGCGCTTGATTTAATCGATTTTAGTAAAATTTCCTTATTAAAAAAATAGATCATAGTATTCGTAGTGATCAAATGTGGGAAAAAGTTTTTCACATCATTACTGAAATATAGCGTAATTAATGAATAATTGTATCTTATTCTACACTCTATTTGGTGGTAAAAAATATAAATAAATAATTAAGTATCCATTCATGTATATTTCTTTAAATTTTTGCTGTTGGTACATACTGCAGACATTTCATTATGGAAATTAGAAACCAAACACTTTTAACATTGCCAAGGAAAGCATATAACAGTCTATTAAAGTGCTCTTCGTGTATAAATGCATTTTAATGGAGTTAGTAATGATTACATTGAAACAGTTCCAATTTTCCTATCTATAGAAGTATAGCCATGTTTTAACATCAGCTCAATAGCTTTAAGTAAGGATACTGTGAGATGAAGAAAATTTAAGATTCGGTATGTCATAAATTTTTCATAAATATTACAGCCTTATTATAACATTATGTAGGTTTTTTTATTTGATCGAAAATGATATAATGTAACACTTAAGTACCAAAAGTGATACTATGTATACTTAAGTGTCATGAGTGATACAATGTATTTACGACAGAAGGGTTACAAGAACATTTTGTGAAGGGAAGAATGAGAGAATTATTTTAAAGCCAGGACCGAAATATTTTAGGATGTAAATATTTTATATCATATTAGAAAAAGTGACTGATAATATTCTCCAAATTTCACGAGAAACAATGTTTTAAATAACTGGTACATTCCTCCTTTGAGGCGAAAACGATTGGAATTTCATCAATAAAATTTCAAATAAAATATAGGAAACAATGCAAAAACTATTACACTATTGAAATAATTTTTCATATGATACGTATATTTATCATATTTAAGTTGCAAATTAAGTTATTAAAATTCTGCCATTTAAAAAAAGTTTAAATAATCAATCTATCTAAATGGGGTTGTAACTTAGAAGAGTTTTTCCAAAATGGGTTGAGGTGAATTTTGAGAGAATTCAATAGGTACCTGTGAGGTATTGAATCAAAATAACCCCCTGGTTTTAATAAATCACCGTGTGAAGAAGGAAGGAAAAGGCAAATGAGCAACGGTTAACGTCACAGTCCTTTCGCTTACATATGTTCCGGTATAATGAAAAAGGTTGGAGAGCGTACACACGCGACAGTCAGAGGGAGAACGCCACGAGGCAATGTAGGAGGAAGGTGGGCCTAGAACAATAATTGAAGAAGTGAAGATCATTTTGCCGGACAGCAGTTGGTCAGTATTAAGCTACCGAAGGAGTTGGGAAGTAAAGTCAAGGCAGAAAGGTTAGTACAAGCAGTGGCGTGGCTGAATTCTGGCAGGATTTCCGTACTATTACCACCTGGATTAACACAAGCGATAAATTCCCCGTTGCCTGTTAGTGAACTCACACTAGTTTCCTGTTGCTTGCTAGTAATAAGTATTATATTTATGTAGTATAATTGTTAGTGTAATAAATAGAGTTTATTTAATGGTGAGTTCATTGTTTAGTATATACTCTACCTTAAAGGTAACGCAACAAGAGAATTTCACATACCAACGTTTGTTCTGAATATAGCTATCTTCTTCTTTTACCTTTATAAATTATATATCTTCAGCCTATTCTGTAGAAATAGGTGTCATCAGAAATACATGGAATGGAATAAACATAGACTCTTGGGAAAACCAAATCAAATGTAGTTCAATAAAAAAAACATCCTTACAGCTCTAGTCTGAAAGTACGTGAAGCCTTTTTACTATATTAAAATTTTTAGCATTAATGAAGTTTATTATAACGTACAAAGTCTTGTTATTGTATTTGCCAATTAAACAGCAATTTACACACAAAGAATTCCCATAAATGAATATATAGGGTCATATTGTTGAAAAAAGCAAGACATATGGCAGACACAACTTAATCCTCTCATTCTCGTCCAAAAGTAAGAAAATTTATTCACCATTATACTGACATATTTTTGATATCTTTACAGTTTTCCTCTCTAAGAGTAAAATTTTGAGACATCCGAAATCATTCAGTTCTTATAGGAAAAGAAAAACTTAGAAAGCCAATCACTATACAAACAAAAATTTTGTAATTTTTAAAACTAGAACTGCGATAAAATCACCGAAGGTTAAGAATCTAACTATAGAAATATAATGCATTCCCACAGAAATTTGCATTAAAGTACACATAAAATTCTGACTTTATATAGAGTCACACAAATCTTTATCCTTTGCAGTTTATTGTATCGTAAAGATTGCTATTTCAGATATACAGCATTATTTGAAAGTTAAATTATAACAACCAACCATTAATTAATCCTTAAATATTCAGAGAAGTATTTTAACTAGTACAATTGGAACAATAAATATATATTTAACACTAACTCAATTTGTAAACTGTTATCATTCAAATAACTAATGTTATATAATCCAAATGTTTTACATCCCTATTGCAATTCAGGTTTTAATTCTACAGACTTACGAAGAAAATTAGTATTACTTCACTTACGAAAAATTATTATATTTAAGGAAACCCAATTTAAACACAATGAATGTATCTCTATGTTCTGATAAAGGAGCCTCATAGATTGTTGTTAATGCGAACTGAGAAATATTAGTAATAGGTATATGAATAATTATAATCACAGGTTATAGAATTTAGGTTTGATAATTAGTCTAATATTCCAGGAACTATTGAAGCCGTTCCATCTATGAATAAATAAACTACACTCGTGTTATTCTGTATACATACATCTGATACAATCTAAAAACTGATTCAATCGTCTAAAGGAAATACTGAAATCCTCATATTAAATCATAATATATAGTTTTTAATTTTTCATGTATCGCTAATAAATCAAGTTCCCAAAGTTTATAAAGTTACAAAATAACTGCGAAACATATGTCTTGAAAAATATAACCTTTTATTGTCAAACTGTCTTAATAAATTTGACCCTTCAAGATACGTTTACTTTGAAAAAGGTAGTATGAAAATTTAAAAAAACTAATAACAACTGGTATCAATCAAGTAGTGTTTGAAATAATTATAGTTTGCCCACCGCAATCTTATACCTTCTTCCTGTTGGTGAGGAATGGCAGCTGAGTAAAATTATAATGAATCTTATACGAATAGGCTTGTTGAACCTCATTTAAAATTTAAAATTGAGTTGAATACACCCTAGTATTATTGAACAAATAAATATGAAACTTTCGTCTCAATATTCGTTTAACTAAAGTCATTCCTCTAGAAAAACTAAAGAAACTTAAAGAACTCTATGACTTAAAATCTCTGACATGAATACCTATTAAGTACATATTAAGACAATTGAATATATGTTTACGTCTTTTAGTAGAATGTTAAACAAAGAATAAGTGGAATGACGGAATGACAATACATGATACAGTTGCTATCTAAATAAATTAATAAGTATATACATTTTGTATACGCATGTGATTGATGTGTGTAACGCTCAAGGTCACTAAATCTAGCAGCCGATATGCAAAACTACAAATTACGGGGAACTACAAAAAATGTCACATACCCCCTTTTTCTTAAGGTGCTGTTTACTAACCCTATTGTATTCGCTCTCCTGAATGTTAACCTATGGAGAAAATGTGTCCATGGATTGCCGACTTGGATTGAAAGATTTTTTTTTAAATTTTACTCTGAATCAATTACTATCAATTTCCTTACTGTAGAGAAAGAAACTTTACACCTTGAGGCATTTTTCGTTTTTTTTAAGCAAATAATGTTTTAAAATTTAAATTATTTGAGGGCAAAATCTGGTATAGTGTGTTTTAAACGGTCTTAAATTCCTTAGGTGGAAAATTTATAAAATGAATCCTGCTGCAAGATGCAGAAAGTTCAGGCTATCCGAAAATACCATATTTATTGGATTATCAGCATTTATGTAGCTGTAAATAGCAGACACATTTTCTCAATAGGTTAAAATTGAAGCGGACGAATGCGATAGGTTTAGTCCACAGAATCTTTAAACTGTAGACACCATTCTATACATATATTCACATACACTCATTTATGCAGAGAGTGCGTATAGACAAGATTTAATAAAGCAGGAAATGTGCATAGAGTAAGTAATATACATATGCAGAAAAGAGTCAGGTCACAGGAAACCATAAATATTTCTTCGCAGATTGCGCAAAACACAGCGAATTACATGGGATGTTTTAAATGAAAAAAATGACATCGTATTTAGTCATACATTCAGTTAATAAATGAAGCTGTGGCAAAATTTATTTTAGAGGAGTGGAAAGACAAACAATATAAAATACGTTTCAGCTCATATAAAGTTTACACAGAATATAAGCAAATACGATGATATTACTGATGCTTCAGTGGAAGAATATACAGACTTCAGTACGGTGGTTATGAATACAACACATCTTCTTACATGTCCCTATGTCACTTACATGTGTTTATGCTCGTTACTACAGTCAAATCTTAGTAAAATGCTGAAATTTAAATATAACTATCATAATTGTGTTATTTTGTGTATATACTCACATCTGATGCAATCTAAAAAATGTTATACTGAAATAATTTGAAATCATCATATTACTCGTACAACCATATATATTTTTTTAATTTTTCATTTATGACTAATAAATCAAGCTACCAATTATAAAATTACAAAAACTGGGAAATATATGGCTTGAAAAAAATATAACGTTTATTATCAATTTATCTAAATTATGCAACAGACTTATTTATTTTTGTGCGAATAATCGCACATATTACGAAGTTAACTAAGCACAAAACTTATTACCTATACAAAAGATTTTTATCAAATAAATACAAAATCAAAGGAAGTATTACGCCAATCCGTGAAGCAAAGTTTTTCTTGTATTCATTAGAAAATTAAAGAGCAGTAGGGACTTGCACAAAATTATCGTTGGTGAAATATGAACTCAAAAATTATTTCATTGTGATTTTTGATGAATTTTCAACTAAAATAATTTCCACTGGGCAACTGTTTTCAGGAAAATATAAATTTCAAAATGAAGGAATATCATAAAAGGAAACTTTATAAAATATCTAAATAATTATATTGGGAGGATAAGTGCGTCTCGTGTATATATATATATATATATATATATATATATATATATATATATATATATATATATATAGTGCTGGTACCAGTATCTAACGGTTAAATATTCATAATTGGCATAGATGTTCGTAGCTTCCAGAATATACTTTAAAATGTACGCCCCAATCTAATTAACCTTTGAATAGCAAAAGTTGACTATAGAGATCCCCAAAGCCCTAATTGATAATTAAAGTTTTGTTATAAGGGTGTTTATAATTTATATGAAATGTATAATTAATAAGTACATTTGTTATAGGAAATGTATATTGTAATGTAACATATGTTTTACGAATCATCATTGTTAGAAATGCTGTTCATTCTACATGATTAGAAAACATTGAAATGTAAGTTTTAATCTCCATATGTATATTAGGGAACGTAGTTTCGAAATTTATATCATGTGTTGTAATGACAAAAAAAGATGCGTATGTACAATAACTAAAAATATTTTCTGATAATAAATACAATAATTTATAAAACGAATTCTAAAGAAGTTTCACTAGTTTTTAATTATGTTATGAGATAACTATATTTAACCTATGATAAACTCTTAATACAGTTCTAACCAGTTTTTAAAATTAATAAAACTTCTATTTTCTTTTGAAACATTCGATAGACCAGGCAGTTGAATTTGTGATTTTCTCCCTTGTAGGTATGTGTTACAAATATACTACCGTGATAGGGCACGATTTTCACTAAGATTTTACAAAGTTCCAAAACTAGTCAATATTTATTTTGAAAATAAAAAAAATATCTACTTATAAATACTTTCTAATGGCTGAAAACCCAATACTAAATCTGAAGACCCATTCCTTATTGATCTCAACCGTGGATTATGTTCTCAAAAATATTGGACTATTTAATTTTCAAAGTATACCTTATATCTATATTTCCTCCGTCAATTTTTCCTTTCCTTATAGTATTTAAAAAGCGAAAGTAGAAAGTACGACCTCAATTTGTTTTACGTTATAAAGCCAATGGCAGTGAACCATATTAAACGATTTGTAAGAAAGATTTGTAGAAAGATTTGTAAGCCTTTTCAAAACAACACTAAATTACTTGATTTATAAAATATTAGCTACACAAGAACACAAAAAAAATTACGGGAGTAATCTAAAAAAGTGAACAGAAATTTTGCTTTGCGTTCAAATCGTTTCCTCTTTAATCTGATTTGCAAAACATATGTAAGCAACATTTGAATTAAATTTTAACACTAAGATGATGTATTTTTGAATTAGGTTTTTTCTGGCGCCCGCAGAAGACCCAATTTCATGGACAAAGAATTTTCTATTGCACTACATATAAGAGAGATTAAACAGAAGGTATATATGGGTTGCTTTGTCATTTTTAAATTCCACGTGGATTGTATCATAAAAAACGAGGAATGAGTCATTTTTAAACTACGATATCGTGTATTTACATTTCCTCAGTCAAATTTCCTTTCCTTGTATTATAAAAACAAAGTCAAACGTACGAACACAATTTTTTAAAATTATAAAACCGACGGCAGTGAACCCCGTTACACGATTTGTAAGAAAGTTTTCGGTCTCTTCAAAAACAAATCTCAATTACTTGCTTTATGAAATATTAGCCCCACAAGAACATAAAAAAATTAACGGAGTAATCTAAAAATGTATGCATAAATTTTTCTTGGTGCTTAAATCTTTTCCTCTGTAATTTGATTTGCTAAATGCAAGTAAGCAACATTTGAATTAAATTTTTAAAAGAAACATGATATATTTTTGAATTAGATTTTTTTCTGGCAACCGGAGGAGACCCATTTCATATATTTTTTTTTTTTATTGCACCACGTGCAAAGAGAAGTTTAGACATGGGTATACATGGGTCTCTTTGCCATTTTGAATTCACGGTGGATTGCATTACAAAAAATACTAGAGACGAGTCATTTTCAATGCTACGATATCTTGTATTTACATTTCCCCGGCCAAATTTTCCATTCTTTATATTATAAAAAAACAAAAGACAAACCGTAAGACAAATTTTAAATTATAAAACCGACGGTAGAGGATCCTGTTACGCGATGTGTAAGAATGTTTGCTCTTTGCAGGCTCTTTAAACAATTCTAAGTTACTTGCTTTATGAAATATTAGTACCCCCACCCCCCCAAGCACATAAAAATTAATGGAGATTTAAAAAAGTATACATAATTTTGCTTGGCACTTAAATCTTTTCATCTTAATGTGATTTCATAAATGCAATTAAGCAAAATTTGAATAAATTTTTTACAGTAAGATGATACATTTTTGAATTAAGTTTCTCTTCTGGTAACTGGAGAACACCCATTATATGGATTCCAAGTTTCTCGATTGCACCAGAAATTTAAACTTAATGTTACGGATTTTTTGGAATATAATATAGAAACATTTATGGCATAGAACACAAATACGTATAAAAAGGATCTTGAATCTTTTTATATCATTTATTTTTCCTGAGAATTAAAGGTTCTATTCGAACCAAACGTTTAAACTCGTATGTAATTGTAAAACTTTTATTTGGATTCCGTTATTCATTGGTGATGAAAGATTTCACGTTTCGTCGCTCTAAACTATATAGGACTTTATTTATCTGTCTAAAAATTTATCTTAACTATCATAAAGCAAATTAATTAATATCCGATGTCGAAAGTATTGCATTCAGTTCGTTGCACTAGCTGCAGCAACCATTTCATTGAAAAAATTAATATCTGTGTGGTGTTTGAATTCTTACAATATCAGGATAATACACACACACTTATATATATTATATATATATATATATATATATATATATATATATATATATATATATATATATATATATATATATATATATACGTAGAATAAAGCAGTACACTTAACTAATATGGGTGCAAATCTCAAACCTAAGCACATGAAAATTTGGCTACATATTATAGGATTATATCAATTTTTCTTTTAAGCTACTAAAATTTGATTCCAGGAGAAAACAGAGGAAAGTCTTAAAACCTGTTAAAACTGTAAGTAAAATTGCAGTTAAATGATACTTAAATATTGTGTACGGTAATGTTATGAAATACGAAATTAGTAAACATCTAAACAGACATCTTATTATACATTAATATATTAAAAATTTATATTAAAAAATTGTCAGGAAAATGTTAAATGATTTATTGCTTTCGATACATTGAATATCACTGATTTTCTATATATTTTGAAATGAATTAGAAAGTCCTAGAAACATAAAAACTTAAAACGACTGGTATGAAATTTATAATTTAGAAATTTAAAAAATATTATCAAAACTCTGAATGTTGCAAAATTAATTTATGTAGACAAAACAAAAATAAAAAAATTCTCAAATAGTATGAAAGTTCCTTTCATTGCAATTTCTTAATCTACATTCTCAAGGTCAAAGTTTTGAATGATTGTATTAAGGTATATTTTAACTGTGCGCAGTATTTTTAACATATATTTTGGGGGGAAAATGTAGTAACATATAGTTTACGATAGTTGATTCCTAAAACTAGAGAACTTGCAGAAATGAAGTCATTTGAAACTAAACACTTGTTAAACGTTATTATAATTTACAAAACATCCAAAACTAATTATATGGAGGCATAAGACGTCATCCTTCATTAAACATTTATTTCTTATAAAAGTTATTTCATTGCTGTTTTATTAACTTTTGAGTTAAAACAAATACCTCGCTACACCAAATTTATTAAAGATTAAGTTTAGTTTTTGAAAGTCACTTTAAAGTAATTATTTCATTTATCAAGGGGAATATATTTTCATATGTTGTTTAACACCAAAAACTACTTACCGTTAACTTTACTATGTTAATAAACTTCAGCCATCTAAGATAAGTTTTGATATTTGCAAGTAACGGTACTCTGTTCTTATATTAATGAATTTCCTTTTACTCTAATCACTCCAGTTTTATGAGTCACTGTTATTTTTTATATATAATACGCTATGATTTCGAGAAGTCCGGTTCATCTGCTCATTATGTGAGTTGAAGAGAAAGGCATGGATGTGCGGGAGTTTTAAATACTCTGAAACATATTTATCTGAGGAAGAGCTGATACAAATGTTTGATCCTCCTAAGGCTGTACTTTAATGAGACCTCTTTAACGAATGTCTTATAATTATGCGGGATGATGCTTCGGAAAAATGTATACATGCGACTTTTTTTTAGTTCTTTCCTTGCTTGCAGTGTAGTTGGAAAACTATTTGCATATTTTAATCTTTGTTGGGTCTATATATTGTGATTTTAAATGCAGATAAATTTTAATGCTGTGAAGTCTAAGACGTTCGTTAAAGGCCTGCTGTATTTGTAATCCTAAAGCTTAAAAACATATGTTTTTGATAGACATGATGAAGTCTTAAACGTTTATTAAGGTCTGCAGTATTTATCTTTAAACATACGTTCATGAGAGCATTCGTAATGAAGACCACTAACATTATATTATGTTATAAATATATACACAAAATGGCAACCACACACACACATATATATATATATACTATATATAGATATATATATATATATCTATATATATATATATATATATATATATATATATATATATATATATATGTCATCGTTCGAATGGCATCATATGATTACTTTTAGGTAAAATTTAGAAAAAAAAATAGAAGAAAATATTAAATAAAAATGCATTTCTTGCATCTATTTTTGCAGAACTGCTAACGACTGCATGCAAGAAACCATCTCAAGAGGAGAATTATTGTTGATTTTAAATAACTTTATCAAATGGATTTCCTTTATTTATTCCTTTTCATCTTATTAACTGGTATACAAAATTTTAATTTTGATATTCTATGTGCTTTGAACCAGAAAGTATTTGAATAAAGGTTGTTTTTTCCAAACTAAAAAAGAAAAAATATATTTGGAGTATACCTAAAATATTTTACTTTAAGATATAAACCATGCATATAGGATTCAGCCAAGCATATGTATGTACGCACACATACACACACAGGTGAAGAAGAACAGACTGACTTCTATGGGACATGATCTTGTGGACGCTCCAAAGGTCTTAGGTTTTACGCACCAGTCGTGTTTCCGCAGCTGCATCGTTAATGAGCAAAAACATCCGTAACTCCTGCTGATACTAAATTTAGTTCAATATCACGGGGCAGTAAACTTGACGACAGTTAATTAATTCAATATGGAGCTAACTGAAGCAATTGTTATGTCATGCAAAGGATTCTTATTAGAATAGCTTCACTGTTCTGCGAGATTTATTGGCATAAGGCTCTGTTAAGTTTTAGAATATATTGTTGTAAGTTCTCAATAAATATTATTTACACTTACTTACACATACACATACACACATGCGCACACACACACACACACACACACACACACACACACACACACACATATATATATATATATATATATATATATAACATTTATCAGTAGTGGAATGTCTTTCTTTTTTCTTTTCAAGCAACTTATTTAATCTCATGAAGATGCAATTACTGACACTTTTCGAAATAATTCATAATACATACATTCTTGCGTTTAACTATATACATTGAAAGAACTTTTCGGATGGCTTCTTCGAAATATCTACATAATAGCAAAACATTTCCGAACAGAATGACCCCAGTACAATAATACAAATGTTGAATTTTGAATTTGTCTAATAAACTTGCCATGATACGATTACATTTAGATTTTTGTTAAATCGGATACTTGAATTTTTCTCCTAGATTTGGAGTATAGTAAACTTGAAATCTCCAGAAAAACGAAGTAACGGTGAATTATTTTTGTTTTATGCTTTGAGTAATATCTATTTTCATTAAATTTCTCCGTTGTCTACTTAGTAACACCTCTTGAATTTGAGTAAACTTTTTTATTAGAATATATTGTTTGAATATCTCCAAGACTTTCAAGGTTGAAGTTCTCATTAAATATTTATTATATATATATATATGTGTGTGTGTGTGTTGTTTGCTAGCTATGGTTAAAAAATATTTATCATTAGCCGCACATCGTAAAATTATAGTCGTTGTATTCGTAGGCACGAGTGGTCAAAAATGAATAAAATATACAGTTCCTATACAGTCAATTCCGGTTAATCGGACCACAACGGGACGCGATAATTTTGGTCCTAATAACCCGCTGGTCCGATTAAACGAACATGCCTTATGTTAAAAGACGGGTTTCGGTTCGATTAAGCGGCTGGTCCTATTAACCGGTAATCCAATTAACCGGGAGTTGGACTCTTCACGAATACTCCCAAGATCAGTCTGTAGAGGCAAATGTAGAAAAGCAACCACAATTCACATAACATCCCGACTTTTTAAAAGAACTTTCCTGTGGTCATATTTTTTGCAAATTCATCCATTTTGGATTTTCTAGTATGGCATTATATATGGTTACAATTTAGAATTCTAACAACTTTCTATGGCTATTTTTTGGCTCTAGCTGGGAACACGATTGAGGGTAGATATAAAAATTACGGATAATATAACAGGAGTTAATAAAATTAGAAACTAATTGGTCAAATTAAGTTCGGAAGGGAGTTTTAAAATATTAGAGACTCCTAACGTTATAAAACTCACCACCATATTAATATATTAATATCGTAATATATAGGTAGTTGAAATATTTTTTCCTTAACTTGCTATGATTCTATTACTTCCAGATTTTAATTAAAATAGGACTCTTGAATTTTTTTCTTAGAGTATAATAACTTTAAATCTCTGGAAAAATGACCTAACAGTAACATTTTTGTTAGCAGTTCATCATATTAAATGGAAAAAGTACTAATTTCTTTTCCAAGCATTTTGGTAACATCTCAGCTTATGTGTTTAATTTTAAGCCTGTTAGATTTTTAATAATCGATTATTTCTCTTAGTGGTTCCTAAGAGATGCTACTACAACAAAAACAATTTTCTTCTTTTATTTAAAACAAAAGGCAAATGTTCATGAATCGATTTAAATGTATTACAAATACAAACATTTCACCTTAGAAATCTAATAAAAGGTACTTTGAAATCTCCGGAAAAGAGACATAACAGTAACAGATATTTTTGTCATATGTTTAGAGTAATAAATATTTTCATCGGATTTTTCTTTTTCTACATAGTAACACCTCTTGAGAAAATTCGCAGACCTTTTAATCCAATATATTGTGCATATTTTTTAAATAAATCTCATCGTATTCAATTAAAAAAGTACTCGTTTTATTCCAAGCATTTCGGTAAGAACACAACTTATGAGTTTAATTTTAACCGCGTTAGACCTTTTTAAAAATTGATTATTTCACATAAGCGATTCCAAAAAGCTGCTATTATAACAAAAATATTTTTTCCTCTTCTCTTTTAAACAAAAGACAAATGTTCATGAATTGATGGAAATGTATTACAAATACAATCATTTCATCCCAGAAATCTTATAAAAGGTACTTACAGGTGACTTCTTCTTTTTCGATTCGATAACATGGGATACATATGGTGACCTATTTTTCAAATTCAATTACAGAGGAAAAAAGAATTCCCTTATTGTTTCAAATAAAACTTATTGAATACAACTATGCGTCCTCAATGCAGTCTTTGTTCGGAATTTTTATTTTCAAAACCGTCTTTATAGGTTCCTATCAATGTGCAGATAAAAGGAATTTCATTGTTTTATAAATTGCTTCTGTTTAGTAAGAAGGGACTTCTAGTTGCAGCGAAGTGTGGCCCTTTATTTGTTCTTGATGGAAAAAAATATTAAGTTTTTGGTTCAGATTTATTGAGTACACTTTTTGATCTGTCTCTTTGTTAATATGAAAAAAGAAAGACAGTGTTGTTGGATAATCAATGTGACTGTATCAATGGGGAATGGAGTAATTAAAATTTTAATTTGAGACCATTTTTTTATGGTGTTATTCTATACGACTCGAATAGTATTTTTTTTTAAGTTCCAAAATATCTATAATTTCTAACATTATATAGAAAATAATGAATTAATTGTTATTGTCTTATCTAAAATACGAATAAGAAATTTACTATAAGAATTACTGAGAGTGGTTAGTACAAAGAATCATGAAAGAAATTATAAAATGTTAATATTATTACATATTAATTATTAATTAGTATTAATTATTGAATTTTTTTAGTAAGAATGAACTTCTTTATGTAGCAACGAGTGTTCCTTTATTTGCTCTTAATTAAAAAATATATAGTTTCCGGTTCAGATTTATTGAGGACAATTTTTGATCTACACATCTCTTTATTAACATGAAAAAACAAGACTTGTATTTGATATATTGTGCAACAAGAATTGTATTTGATAATCAATGTGAATGTATCAATAGAGTATTTAAAATTTTAATTTGATACCGTTTTTAATGGATCATATGTTATAAAATTTGAACATTAAAAAAAGGAAAAATTACTTTTTCTAAAATTATACTAAGCACAACAAATTAATATCTGTTATCGTAAATAAGGAATAGAATACGAAAATGCGAAAAAAAAGAAAAGGTTACGATAGTTAAATATTAAATTTGTAGTGGTTGGTACAATGAATCATTAATGTAATTAAAAGGAGATGACTCCTAATAAACATTAAATAATAAGCAAGGCCGTTTATGCATAAACAGAATGGCAAAATATTCAGCTTTCTCATAGAAATATAATTTGTTATAAATTGCTTCTGTTGTAGTAATAAGTGACTCCTAGTTGCAGCGAAGCGTATTCTTTTATTTGTTTTGATAAGTAATATGCATGGACGTATATGCACAAAGAGAGGGACAAAATAAAGAGAGTGTAAGCATAGTCAGAATTCTCTTGCCTTCAGACTTTTAGACAAATTATTCTTCAATGTAGGAAGCCCGTTTGAATTAAAGGGCCTGTTAGAATTTATCATGAAATAATTAGAAATGATGAAATAATTGCTATTTTTTTAAAATTTAAATTATATTTTAAAAGGAACAAATTATTCTATCAAACTTAATTCCAGATTGGCTAGTTCACGATTATTACTTCTGATAACTTTGGACTAATTTTTTTTTTTCATTGAACGTTGAACAAATGAACCCTCAACGGCGAATTAATAAGTACAAACTGGACAGACAACATCTGTCTAAGGCAGAGATACACAATTTGCGGCCCACCAAGCTTTTATGTGCAGCCCGATATACTCATTATCAGGCAGGAGTTTTAGCAAACCTAATTTTGAAAAATTGTACCTTATAAATACAAAACTGTTCAAAAATATTCCACCTACTGCTCGCGTTGTTCGCATCAACCTATCTTTGTAAAATATCCAATTTCAAAATTAAGTATGCGAAGAACGTATATACTGTAGAAATTGGCTTACTTATTCTTACTTTGATGACGTATTGAGAGCAAGCAACATGTATCAAGTATAAAGCTGATTAGCTTAAAATAGTCAAAAGCTTGTCTCAACTGAAAAATTTTGCTCATATTTAAGTAAACTCTTGGATACATTTAGGTTTTATAGTTTTATATTTAAAATTATTATATTATAAGGTATGGTGTACTATGTTGCGACCCGCGTAACATAGCAAACATATGCATGTGGCCCGAGAGAGAGAAAAAAAAGGTTGAGTATGGCGTGTTTGAGGTATTGATTGCTTGCAGAAAAGGGTAAGCATCAGTCTCATATACTTACATACCAGGTGAAATACATTTTAATTTCTCGCATTCTGATCCAAGAAACAAAAAAAAACATTAGTGGTTACAGCAGCCAAATTTGACTCAAACAGCAAACTATATTACATGGGAATTGGTGAAAACGTATAACGGGAACACACAGCTTCTTAATCCCGTAACGATCGCATAATTTTCAAGAAAACGGTAATAAAGTGACTGTTTTTTTCCAGAGGATTCCATTATTTCTTGATCTGCCACATCTAGTTAAAAAAAAACATCCCCAATTACATTATAAAAAGTCTGGTGCTGCCATCTAGTATGTAAAATAAGAAATAAAAAATGTTCATGATAAATGAAATGGATTGTTTGGATCTTTTTGGTGCGTTACTTTTAAACACTCCAGCCCGGAAATATCATGGGCACGAGAAATAGAAGGCGAAACCTCACCCAGTAATTTTGACGGGAGCGAGAAGGAAGGGGTTAGTATCCACATGAAAAGTATGAGTAAGGAGCTAGTTCCGCATTCATAAATATTCTGCATCAGGTAGGGTAATTTATTAATAGTTCTCCTAGTGCAATCTCTCCTAATGCTCCTTCGGTTCGTTGAAGAACTGTATTAATTAGTTTGAAACTGACCTTCTTATTTTTTATTTTATAAATCATGACGTGCGTTCCTATGACATATAATAATGGATTATATGTCCTATGGCATATAATAATTGATTAAACTCCCTCACTACGCAGGAACAACTAATAAACCTGAAAAAAACGAGATAACTTCTAGGGGAAAAAAATGATTGATTTGAATGAAATCAATAATTTTGCTATTTAAAAGAATGGTTAACTTCAATCTGTTTAAGTTTAAAACAAAGCATGAATACACAAAAGCATACACAAAGCCGGAAATCTGATTTATTCGGGAAAATATGTGGAATACTATGTTTAAAACACCAAAAAAATGCGCAAAAGAGAGATGAAGGTACATAAAAATACCCTTTTTATTTGATTACATATATTTCTATAACTGTAAATAGTGAGAAAAATTGAATCTTAAATACCAAATTCTGACGAACATTTGTCTTTTGTAACGTTTTGGGGAAGAGGGGGGGGGGGGGAGGATTGATAACTATGTCGGCACCGTCCATTGCAGTAGGCAGCACTGGCGACTCCGCTCCTGACTTAGAAACAGCCAATAACGTCCGAGTATATAGCACCCTCAAGAGTGACATAGGCATGAAGGAGAGTAAACCCATGCTTGAGCATATTGCCTCGTGAATACCAGCTTTGTATTTTTATCCCTATGTATATCTATCCATTAAGATGATACATCGATTATCTATGATATATCGATTCATTTCAAACTTCTTTTTTGAGATTAGTCAGATGAAAGATGAAGATTTTTTTTATAGAATATCGTTGTAAAACAAAAATGGGACCATCGTTTTAAAATAGCTTTGAACCAAGAAAAATGTAAAAAAAGTTCACGTTAATGGGGAAAATTCTTTAAAACGCTCTTTGCTAGGCTCAAAAAAGTCAAATCTCAAAATGAATCGAAATATTTAAATCCATTTTTTTAATTATAAGTAACAGTAGCATATAAATTTATTTGATTTAATTGTATCAAAATATCCCTTCCCTTTCGTCGTAATATCGGAGTTAGCCTTGAATTCTTTATGATTCATAAATAAAAGGTGCCCTTAGTTTACGGTTGGTCTGGTATTCATGAAAATTCATGTACATACAAAGTTATATTTAGGCACATATGACAATCTTAGCCCAATGATAAATATAAAAACATTATTTTTTTGCGATTTATAGACGCAGTAAATCACTGCTGTCAATAGTAAAAAAAGGGAGTCTAATATAGTATATAATACACACCACTTTATGTATTTTGTTAGTAGAATATATATGTAGCGTATATATCAAGAGTGGACTAGCATATTCATTCTCACAAAAATTACCCTAGGAGAAAATTCAAAATAATATGTAGTTATTTATACTCAATTGGCTTTTAAAGGCAAATATTTTTAATTTAGAGAGAATTGTTTAAGGGGGTCCAGGACACAAAATTCTTCACATTTTCAAAAAAAAAATATTGCATTAAAAAATTTCTTTTCTTTTCTGCTTAAAATGAGGTTTAAATCATGTTTCTATCTTAATTAGAACAGGAGATATTATTATTTTTGTTTTACAATATTCTAATAGCAGCTAATCTTTGTTTATACATTTAAAAGCGTTTTTCTGCATGATGGGTTTTTTCCCCATTTCTCGTCTTTAAATTGTTATAAGTCAAGAACCGTTAAACAGAAATGATTCAAACTTCGAACATGTCTTTTTCAATTATTTTATTTTAATTTTGATTCACCAAAAGTGAAGAAAAATATTTACTTTTGAAAATATGATTTTTAAAAAAAATAAATTACATCATTCTTTTGAAATTTTTACTCTAAATATTTTAAAATTTTTAAAAATTAATATTTTAAAAAATGCTGAATAGGAATTAATATTTATATATTTCTGTTTAATTAAAAGAAAAAAATTTTGAAATTCAACAAATAATATTTCGTGTTATAACAATTTGAAATTACCCCCTTTTTAAAGAAAATTTAAATTTAAAATTTTTAAAAAGCTTTATGAGAAGTTTCATGATGTGATTTTCTTGATAAATTATATGGTTAACCATCCCAAAAAGATTCAAAGTTAAACTCAATAAATATATATTTTTAAATGTGTGCCGGACCCCTTTAAAAAAGAAAAATAAGTGACTTACAGATACAGTAAATCCAAAAATATATAAGCAAATTCATCTGCAACGTTACATATTTAACTAGATTGTTCTTCATTATATATAGGTTCTCCGCATAAACTAAATATACCTAATGCCTATGAAATAAAATTTAATAAGTCAACAGTTAAAACTAGTAAAAAAAACTTGATTTAGTGTTGTTATTTCAGTCATGCTTAAAAACTTAAAATCTATCCTTGAAAAATAGAAAATATTTCACAAAGTATTATAAAATAAACATGAGAGATAGGAAAAAAATGAGCAAAATATGATCACAAAACCTTTAGCAATTATCCGAAAAGTAATTTACTATTACAACGGAAAAATACAGTAAAAGGGAAAGAAGAAAAAAAAACTAGATATCCCATTCAAATTATCCATGTATATTTTACAGGAAGTTTCTATTTTCAGTATTTGCAAGATAAGAGATACGGCATGTATTGGTTATTATTTCCTGGAAAAAAAATAATCTATTGCTTCTGCACGCGACAGAAACGATGAATTATATTTTGAAAAATAAATAAAAAACTCATTTTCATTCACATTAAAGTTTAAGAAAAGGGGTTTAATTAATGACAGGGTATTAATAAGTTTTATAAAGAACATTATTTTTGAAGATTTTAAATCTCCGCTATTAACATAAGTTATTGTCATTCAATATTTTTGTAGCTGAATTTTAAGAGACAACAATATGGTGAAGTTTAAAGAAAACTTGAAGAAGATTGAAAATTGAGTATCTTGTTTTCTGTATTAATGAGCTTTATATCTACAGATTTTAAAGCCATAGCTCTAAAATCTGAAAAATTGAATGTTTTTCCATATGCAAATATGTACATTTGCAAAATATATACTCTCTCTGTCCTACATACATATGAGGCGTTGAAAGGCAAAGTGGTGTAAGTCACATTTTCAACTTTTTTCATTTGGGGGCAAATATATAATCTCCATGTTCAATTTATAGTGTAATTGTAAATAGTTATTATTTGCAATATTGTAATAATTGTTATAAATTATAACTTGTTCAATTTATGATGGAATGTTTTGTAATTTTTGCAGTTAAACTCTTTTGACTTACTCCACTTGACTTACTGACTTACACCACTTTGCCTTTCGCCACCTCAATATATATATATATATATATATATATATATATATATATATATATATATATATATATATATATATATATACTGATGTTCAAAATTAAGAGAATTTGCACATTTTATTGAATTTTCGGAAAACTAATGGGCAGATTTTAATGAAATTTGGTATGGATACACAGTTATACGTGTATGTGAGAAAACGTGTTTAGCGTTTTGATCCCCTGTATTCTGCCATCTTTCAGGCACCTTGATAGTTCCAGGTTTAATAAAATTACACTGAATAATTTTACCTTTATCGAGACCTTTATCAAGACGAATACCTTTATCGAGATAATAAAGCGTAATATGCCTAAAATTTACTCATTTCTGCCATCTGCAGTATTAAAATGGCTAAACAAATCAGCCCCTAATTTTGATGTTTTGGTTTTAAATGCATACAGACATGACAGTTGTTCCAACACAAAGTAATAAAGCTATTTCGAAGGTCACTTAAGATAACTAAACGCTGCTATAGCCATAAAGAAAAACAAAACTAACTTTTTGACTAGCCCAATAATTAATATCGAGGAACACATATTTATGTATGATTCCTCCCTTTCAATTCGATGTCTAAAAATAGTGCACCGAATCCTGAAATTGGCAAATCCCCCCATTTTATCCCAAAATTCTCTTTTCATAAAGTTTATAATTAGCCAAATTTAACTATTTTTTATAAGTTTTTATTTTACATGCATGCTGATACGACACCAGCACAAATGTCCCAGGACAAACTCACAAAATTATTTCGAATAACGTTAAAGACAACTAAGCGCTACTACAGCTATCTTGCTAAAAGTCAAACGAACTTTTTGGCCCAACGCAATAATTAACTTGGACAAAACCATATTTATGTATAATTCCTTCAATTCATTTCGATAGCTCAAAATGGTACTATTAATCCTGTATTTGCAAATTCCCCAGTTTCAACCAAAAATTCCCTTTTCATAAAGTTGATCATTAGCCAAATTTAACTTTCTTTTATAAGATTTTGTTTTAAAAGCATGCTGATACGACAGTTATCCCAATACAAACTAACAAGATTATTTCAAATGGCGTCAAAGAGAATTAAGCTCTTCTACAGACATCTTCCTGAAAACCCAACGAACTTTTTGCCCCAACCCAATAATTAACATGGATAAAACCATATTTATGTATAATTCCTTCGATTCATTCTGATGTCTCAAAATAGTGCTTCGAATCCCGTATTTGTAAATTCCCCAATTTCAACCAAAATTTCCCTTTTCATAACGTTGATCATTAGCCAAATTTAACTTTCTTTTATAAGTTTTTGTTTTACATGCATGCCGATACGACAATCGTCGCAACACAAACTAACAAAATTATTTCGAACAGCGTCAAAAACAAAAAAGCGCTACTACAGCCATCTTGCTAAAAACAAAACGAACTTTTTGTCCCAAACCAATAATTAACACGGTCAAAATCATATTTATGTATAATTCCTTCATTTCATGTCGATAGCTCAAAATAGTACTATTAATTCTGTATTTCCAAATTCCACAGTTTCAACCAAAAATTCCCTTTTCATAAAGTTCATCATTAGCCAAATTTAACTTTCTTTTATAAGTTTTTTTTTACATGCATTATGATACGACAGTCTTCCCAACAAAATTATTTCGAACAACATATAGTTAAAAGTTATACAACTAATCCGAACAACTCTGGTTTCGAACAACTATGGTTAAAGACAACTAAGCGCTACTACAGCCATCTAGCCAAAAACCAAACAAACTTTTTGGCCCAACCCAATTATTAACGTGGACAAAACCATATTTATGTATAATTCCTTTATTTCATTTCGATGTCTCAAAATAGTGCTTCGAATCCCGTAATTGTAAATTCCCCAGTTTCAACCTCAAAATTTCCCTTTTCATAAAGTTGATCATTAGCCTAATTTAACTTTCTCTCATTTATTTTAGCTAAACCTGCCGGGGAAAAATAGAAGTTTCATCAAATAATTGATAGGAATATCTCCTTTTTGTTTGCTCCAATAATTGCAAGAAAATAATAATAATAAAAAAACGCAATCTGCAGCAAAAAGCTTATTTATTCTTTTAATTAGCGAGAGCACATCAATTTATTTTCCTCATTCGAACTATTCCAGAAAACGCTACCGAATTAATCAAGTCAACGCTGGGTCTCATTAACTTTTCCATAATGAACCACCAATTTGAAGCATTAAAATTTCTCTCAAAACCTGCAATTTCCTGCATTAGACGTAATGACACACCAGCCTCCCTCGGTAGACATTATTTTCCCCTTTCTCCATTTAGCGAACAATTTATCTTTCAAATTTTTGTAGTATTTTAACATTCTTGTTCGCCGATTCCGGCGAGATCCCTTTTAATGCGTAATATTAAAGGCTAAATATGTTTAATAAAGTAACTGCAAAAGACTTTATAGTTCTCTTGATAATTCAGTCCTTATTTTTTTTCTGCCTTGCGCTGCTGGACCTATCACGTTTTATTGGATGCGTCGAATTTTCAATGCTTTTACGGCTAAATCTTTGAAGCAAATATTTTTCAGCACTTAATCCTCGATAAGTCTTCCGTGAAAAGGTTATTTGCAAGCGTTCTGTCTTTCTCCATTAGGTTAAAAGCTAAGATTTAACCAATTAAGGATGCATTAATATTATTATATAATTAAGAGAATGGGAAAGCTTTCTCTGGGATCTTGGCTTTTCAAAATTGCAAAAGGTGAAGACTGTCTCTCTATTTTTTCAGCAGGAGGTTATTTTTTATTTTAAAAAGTACAAGTTTCCTCCTGTTTTTAAATTATTTATTTATATTATTTATGTGAAACATGAATTCTCTAAATATTCATGAATACTTCGCTAACAATTTGAGATTGAAAAATTGAAAATTTGGTAAAAGGCTTTGCATCGTATACTTTTAATTACAATATTACAAAAACATTAATGCTTCTTAACCAGCATTACTCATAAAAATTATGATTATGCCAGTATAATTCTTGTGATACAGATTTACTTCAAAACACATTTTCATAAATTGCAAAAGGTAAAAACTGTCTCTCTTTTTTAACCTGGAGAATATTTTGTATTATAAAACCCCCACAGATTTCTCTTTTATAAAATATATGTTTCTATTAATTACCTCAAACATAACGTCATTAAATATTTTCATGACTACTTCGCTAACAATTTGAGATTGAAAAATTTAAAATTTAGTAAAATTCTTTGTATCGTATACTTTTAATTACAGTATTACAAAAACATTAATGCTTCTTAACCAGCATTACTCATAAAAATTATAACTATGGCAGTATAATTCTTGTGATACACATCTTTCTGTGAAAACACAATTTCATAAATTGCAAAAGAAGAAAACTGTCTCTCTTTCTTAACCAAGAGATTATTTTGTATCATAAAAACCACACGTATTTCTCTTTTATAAATTATATGTTTCTGAAACATTAACTTCATTAAAAACTTCATTAACTTCATTTTAACTTCATTAAAAATATATTTATGCAAACGTCGCTAACAATTTGAGATCGAAAAATTGAAAATTTGTTAAAAAGCTTTGCATCATATGCTTTTAATCACAGTATTACAAAAACGTTAATGCTTATTAACCAGAATAACTTAAAACAATTTTAATTATGGCAATATAATTGTTTTGATATAGATGTTTCTGATAAAACTCCCCTTAATAAAATCTGTGGATATCTTTCCTCTTTTTTCCAGTAAAATCATTATCGTTGACAAAACCTTAGCTGTATAAATAAAACGTTTCATTTATACAATACAAAATTCGAAGAATATACTTCTCTTTCGTAAATGGAATGTAAGTCATAAGTCATTTTAAAAAAGAAATTAGAAGACTTGAAATTGTTAAGGATATATAAAAAGGATTTATTGTATCGTATCTGCTGACACATCAGTCACAAAATTTAGGGGCCAAAGTTATCTTATTAATTTAAGAAAATAATCTAACAGCATGTACGTTTAACTTACTGACTGGAAAAAACTTTGTTATTAGAAGAAATCAATGCTTTGTTGTATGGAAATGGATATTAAACATATGCTTTTTTGTGTAATTTTCAGCAGAAAAAGTCTTTATATCTTATTTATCTTATAGTGACGTCCTGTCGCAATAGTAGTTAGGGCAGTAGCTTGTCTCTCCGGGGTTCGGGTTGCAATCAGGCATAAGGCATGGATGTAAAACTAGGGTAAAATTCAGTCTTCAGCCCGAAAAGGAGGAGCTCGGTCTCGAAAGAGATCTGCAAAACTAACATCATCACTAGTGAGCCTCATTTGTGAATAAAAATTCTTTCTCGTGTATGTCTTTGCGTCTATTTCCTCATATTTCTTCACATGAACACCATACTGGGTTCTAATAACATGACCCTAGGTATAATAGAAACAACAACCTTACAGTACTATAATTATGCATATATATTGCGGGAGGTATTACATGTTTAGACTAATAATCATATCATATAACATATTCAATAATATATTAATAGGTTAAGAGTGTATTATTGCAGAATCATGATAATAGTATCCAAAGTTTAATTTAATGTTGATATAACTACACATTAGAAAGTTATGACACCAGGTATTAAATGTAAACGTAATAACATATACTCTTTAGAGATATTACACGCACACACACACACACACATATATATATATATATATATATATATATATATATATATATATATACATAAAACAGTTCCGTAACTGACTCACTGACTGACATACAACGCACAGACCAAACCGCTGGACCTAATGGGCTGAAATTTTGCATGGCGATTCTTCTTATGGTGTAGGGGTGCACTAAGAAAGATTTTTCAAAAATTCTTCTTAGATTTTTTTTAAATTAAATTTTTAAGTTGCTTTTGTAACTTTTTTTAAGTTTGCATTTAAAATAATAATTTGAGGGTTATAAAATTTATATCACCAGAAAGATCATAGAAATTCCTTTAAAATGATATCTTTTTCGAACCTTTACCTCAATTTTCTGATTTTTGGTGAATTTTTAAAGATTACTTTTAGAATTTAATTTATTAAATGCTGATCACGTGATTTCCTTTTCTGGTACTTTAAATAAATTTATCGTCACGTGCATAACTACTAAATAGACAAAAAAAAAAGTTTTCTTTCTAATGCAGCAGACGATTGGATATTATCCAAAAATTATCCCTTACGATTTTTTTCTAAATATATATTTTTTTTTACATCAATTGTATACATTGATCGTCGCATTTATTATAAATATATATATTTATTTTTTTTGCATTAATTGCATACATTGACCGTTGTATTTAATTTGAATGTACTCCGTAGCGAAGCGCGGGTTTTCAGCTAGTATATATATATATACAGAAGGGCGTTTGCACTTTATGTAAATGATTTTGTAATTTCTTTTTGTCGTTTGTATTTTGACATAAAAATTTCGCAACTTCAGAATAATCGCTTGTTACTGTTTTCTTTTGATTGGAATGTAAATTAAAAGATTTATTTTAAAAATGGCTCCTTAAACTGGATTATGGCTCGAAGGTTACGTAACTGCGCTTTCTGAGGAGAAATATTCGTATCAACAAATTATAAAGCAGGATAAAAATCGCAGATATGGCATTTCCAAAAAAGGTATTTATAATATATTAAATTTGAAAGGGAAAAAACGTGTACTGAAAGTAAAAATAAAACATGACCGCGAAACCTCATCCTACAACAGTTCGAACGCAGGTAAATCTCAAGAAAGTAAAGTCTCTGATCCTAAAAGAAAATCCGCTCACTCAAAGATCCATTGCATTGAAACTAAGAATGTCTTCTGCCACTGTAAGTAAAATCATTCATGAAGATTCGAAGTTAAAAAAGAAGTATAAACCTAAAGTTCATCTGCTTTTGACAAAGCATATTGCTGAAAGAAGAGAAAATTGTAGAAAATTAAATGATAAATCCTAGCTGCTGAAAAATGGAAACTTGTGGTTGAATATACTTTGGTATATTCTTAACTAGGTTCTTAACAAAGTATATTCGTAACTTTTTCGATTTCGGTTCATTAAAACAAGCATTAGAAAAACGGCATCCAAGAACACTGAACGGACTTCGGAAAAAACGTCCAAGAGGAATGTGATAAAACTGACAAGCTAAGAAAAAATTTACTTTAATGGAAAATTCAAGCTAGAGCTATTTCCAAGAACCATGGCTATCAGATTAAGGAAATCGCAGCAAAAAAAATACGGCATTAATACATAAAACTTAATTATCAAAATCGTTTTCATAAATTGCGAACAAACTTATATATATATATATATATATTTATATCACAAAAGCTAACGTAAATGGTTTTAAAATATTTATAATTTAGAATAAATATTATTATAAATATTGTTATAATCAACTTGTAAGTTTAAAATATCATTCCTAACCTGCATTAAAATTATTAATAATGTAAACACCTCTCATGAACTACAAATGAGGAAATATTACTTCCATTTTATTGTTTATTAGCTAATTTTCCACTTAGAAATACTACTTCTATTTTGATTTTATTTCATGAACTGTAACTTCAAATATTTACACCGCCTTTCATTTTTTTCCTCCGTTGAGAACACGTTTTAAAATTTTTCTCGTTTAGATATAGTTGAAAAAAAAAACGAAGATTTCCTCCTGAATAAAATAAAACCTCTTTTTAAACAATATCTTAGAGACAGTTTTGAAATGTCGCAGATATAAAATTATTTACACTGGAAGCATTTATTTCAGTGCATTAGAGGAATAAACCTTCAACCGAGAAAATGCCCTGAAAAGTTATTAGTTTATATGTTTCGCTGAATTAACATTGAGACGTCCTAGTGCGTCTTCGGGAAAATTAAGTGCACAGAATTACGTAGAGAAATTTTAAAATGTCACCCTAAATTACGATATTTAAAAGGTTTATCACAGAAAGAAAAAAATCAAGAAGTCATTCTTAATACCTTTTGATTTTTTATCCCCTATCCCTCGTTTATGCATATATACATACATACATACATGCATACATACATACATACATACACACACATGTATATGCAGATGGTTATCAAAATAATGGGAACAAGAAGAAACATCATGAAAACTTTTATTTGTAAAACCCAGGATCACCTTTGTAATGTAATACCACCTGATTCACCTTGGAATTGGATTATACAAGTCATTAATAGTGGTTAAGAATATATTATATCATTCTTCTGGGAAAATCATGAGTGTTCCTGTAGAGATGCTGTGGAGGATATCGATACCTGGCTCTATCCGCTTATACAGATCACAGTGGTTGGACGATATATAGTCGGGGGCATTGTACAGGACAAGATAAGATATTTGACTTCTTTTTCACGCTCTTCAAACCAATACCTGATAGATTTAGCTGTCTGTATAGGAGAATTATCATCCTGGAGAACGTCATCTCTTGCAAGAAAAAAAAAATGTTTGCACCACAGGATGGACTAGTGAGCTAAAATTTCGACATAGTCTTTCCCATTCAATCTCCCTTTTAGGGTTACAATAGGGACTAAAAAAAGCCATGAGATGCTATCCCAAACCCTGATAGATCTACTTCCATGATTGACAGTTGAGATGAGACAGCCAGAATCTTACGCTTGTGTAGGTGTTCTCCAGACATATGCACGTCCTCTTGGGAGCAACAATGTGAACAATGATTCGTCGGACCAAATGACGTTTCTCGACATATTACTCGACCAGGATTTGCGCTCGTGGCACTATTTTGGACGATATTTTCCATCTGCATCTATTACAAGTGGCTTGAAGCTACTCTTCCGTAAATGCTTTGTTTGTGAATTTCCCTTCTACCTCAAAATATTTGATACCGGAACATGACATACAGATTGAGCTCTTCGATCGTTTTTGTTGAGTTGTTTTACTTCTTCATGCCACAATCTACTTCAATACCTCGTCCGTCTCTTTCATTCCGCTCTCCCTTTCACCCACCATTCTGTTTGGCAAAGGATTTTTTCCGTGCAATCTGTATGCTATCATGACTTTCAATACCATAGCTCGAAAGACACCCACTAGCCTGGGGGTTGCAGTAACAGATACTCCAATTTAAACGCATTCCAACAATTTGCCCTTTTCACAAGGTCGACAAGGTTTGATATTTTACGCTGTTCCCCCCAAAAGCACGATGCCCTTAGCTTCATTACTGCTACCTTACAGTAGACTAATAAATGCACTTATACAAAAATACCGGTGGACAGACTTGTTATATAAGGAATGCGAAGCACATTCATAAACACCACTAATATTGATTGGAGTTTCCATTATTTTGATAACCTCCTGTATATACGAGGTCTGTCCAAAAAGAAACCGAACTTTGAATGTAGAGCTCTAACATATCAACCTACTAACGCCGCTGTAATGACGTTTTGTAGCGTTGTCCTTGAGCTTAAACCTTCTCTTTTTTCGAGAACGCCACGTCATTTTGTCACTGTTTTATGAGCTGTAGAGTGAACCAGTATTTTGGGGTTTCGACGATTGTTTACATTTTGGAAATAAAAGACCTTGAAGAGCAACGAGTTTGTGAGAAATCTTGCGTAAAGTTGCCTAAAACCGTCACTGAAACATTTTATATGTTGCAACAAGATTATGGGCAGGATTGTTTTAGCCTCTCTCGATGCTATGAATGATACCGACGTTTCAAACTGGGCAGAACATCCACCAAATTACGATCTGAATACCTTCCACATCACATCGAGGAAGTGCGTGCGTAGATTCATTCAAATCGTCGTTTATCTGTCCATGAGATTGCTGAAAATCTAGTCAATAGCAGAAGCTCATGACACAGAATTTTGACAGAAAAAACCCAATTTTACTTCAATGCTATGAGGTGTTTCAGAGAAACAGTACGACTGAAGAGGCTTGAAGTTTGGGGAAACAAGACCTGGATGCTTCATTGAGATAGCGCACTTGCACACTCTTCACGTCACGTCTAATCCCGGAATTTTTGTCCGAACATGAGGTTACTGTAGTCCAGCAGTCTCCCTACTCTCCACATATGGCCCCTGTGGACTTTATTCCCAAAATTGAAATCCACATTGTAATGTCGACTATTTCAAACAATAGAAGAGGTCGAAGAGAATTCGCTGCGAGACTTACCTACAATTCCACAAAAAGATATCCAGGAGGCATTCCAGCAATCAAAGACACGCTGGAAAGCGGTGTATAATTTATGATTAAAAGGTACTCTCATCAATTATTAATTTATTTTAAAAGTTCAGTTTCTTTTTGGAGGGACCTCATATATATATATATATATATATATATATATATATATATATATATATATATATATATATATATATATATATATATATATGTATATGTATATATATATATGTATATATATATATGTATATATATATATATATATATATATATATATATATATATATATATATATATATATATATATATATATATATATATATATGTATATGTATATATATATATGTATATATATATATATATATATATATATATATATATATATATATATATATATATATATATATATATATATATATATATATATACAGATGGTGGACAAAATAATACGAACACCTGTGAAATAATGGAAAATCTTTATTAATAGGGGGTTGGACCACCCTTTGACCTAAGTACAGATTTAATGCGACGTGGGATAGATGCATAAAGGTCATGGACAATATTTAAAGGAATATTAAGCCATTCCTCCCGCAGAGCGGTCTCTAATTCCGAAAGTCCGGATGGAGGTGGAAATCGGGAACGAAGTTTGGACTCCAAATATTGCCATAAATGTTCAATAATATTCAAGTCTGGAGACTTAGGGTGCCAGGCGAGATGTTCAACTGCATCTTCATGCTCTTCGAAACATTCTTGAACACACCTAGCAGTGTGGATAGGGGCGTTGTCATCTTGAAAAAGCGGTCGCTCTCCAGGGAATACAGTCTGGACAAAAGGATGGACATGATCCCCTAGAACGCTTAGATAGTGATTGGATTTGATCCTCCCATGCAGAATAACAAGTGGCCCAATACCATGCCCAGGTATCGCACCCCATACCATAATGGAGCCACCCCCATGCTTCACAGTCGGCAAGAGGCATTCATGATGAAACGTTTCTTTGGGCGTTCTCAAGACATAAACGCGTCAGGTCGTCTGAAATAGGGTGAATGACAATTCATCTGACCATATTACCTGTTGCCACTGCTGTGGGGACCAGCCTTTGGGATCTCTGCACCATTGGCGTCGCTTGAAAGCATTAATTCCTGTCACCAAGGGTTTACGAATTGCCACTCTGCCATAAATGTTCGCAGCATGAAGTTCCCTTTTGACAATTTTTGTTGAAACGGGGTCCTGGAGATGACTGCTCATTTCGGATGTTGTACTCCATCTGTACATATATATACCACCTTTTAAACATTATCTTAGAGACAGTTTTGAAATGAAGCTGATAGAACTCTATTTACAGTGGAAGCATTTATTTTTGTGCATTAAGAAATTAATCTTCAACCGAGAAAAAACTCGGAAAAGTTATTAGTTTATATGTTTCACTGAATTTACAAAGAGACGTCACCGGGAAAATTAACTGCACAAAATTATGAAAGGGAAATTTTGAAACGTCACCGTAAATTACGATATTTAAAAGGATTATCACAAACATGACAGCAAAAAAAAATCACAGGACGTCATTCTTAAAACCTTCTGGTTCTTTATCCCCCATCCCACGTTGAACGATAAAAAAAGAAGGAGAGAACCACTTTGTTTTCAGCCCTACCGAACACTCTTTTGTTAATATGGAGTTGCGTTCTAAAAGAATTTTCCCTTCATCCTATCAACGAAAAGCAATCAAGAAAACCCCAGTCTATAATTTAAAGCGGATAACTATGCAGATAACTCCTAAGTATGGAGCTTTGATTCATTACAGTAATGAAATTCCGCAAATTCTTCTGGTGTTTCTCTTTTCCTGAGATAACGTGGGCGCTCCTAAGAAAGAGCAAAAAAATAAAGCCCGGAATTAATTCTCTTCAATTCCCCGTTCCATTTCAGTCATAATGATATTATTTTTTAGTGTTTCTGTTTTTAGGCTCTGGGGATGATTTATATTTCCCCGGTAAATGAATATTTTCAACATTTAATTAAAATATCTTTAGCGAATTACACATGGACATATTAAATTATTGAGTTAAATTAAATCATCACGGGCAATATTGATACTGAGTACCCTGTTTCCTGAGTTTTCCGCTTTACTTAAAAGAGTTACGTTGCCATGGGGACCATGAGATTAGGAATCCACTATAAATGCACTTTATAATTTAGATATATCTTTAAATTATCTAAAAAAATTATGGGTTCCTTCTGAGTGCGCATGGGAACCAGGTCAAGGTATTTTTTCGAGGAGTTTTAATGTATTTTTTAAAAGAAATGTTGTAAAGACAAAAATAGGGCTCCTGTCTTAAAGTCAAAAATAATACCCACCCCAAAATAGTTGCCTATTGGTTATCACTTGGCTACCACTAGTTACAGCTAGGGGTTAGGCTTCGTAAGGAGGGTGCTCATTTCAAATCCCAACGAGTGCCATTGAATATCTTCGTGCTTAAGTTGGATATAGGTACGTTAAATTCGTTGGCCGTAAAATGCTTCCATGTGGTCAGAGGGATGGTGAAAGGTACGAGTCCTTAAGATGTTTCCCCTGGGAGACTCAGTCAGAATTGGGGTGGAACAAGGAGGTGGTATTTGTTCAACTATAGGGTGTCCCTTAGGAAAGCAACCAACGAATCTCGTGGATTAAAATTAGGATGAATGTTGGAAGATAATGCTCTCGCCACACTGGCAAATAAAGACGGTCAGAAATACGTCTTTACAGATTAACTGGATTGGAACAAAAAAGCATACAACCCGCTCTACTGGACGAATCACTTTGTCATCTTCTTGCGTTGTAAAATTTATACCACAATTCGCACCATAATGGTTCTTCTCGTGATGGGCTGGATGACTGCAATTTGGCAGACACCAGTAAAGTTTTAGAGAAATTTGGAATTAACTCTATTCCTTCAGTGTACTCATTGGGTATACATTGCTGATGAGCCCATACCGAGGGAGTAACTCTCGGCTACCTGGTGCACTGGAGATGTATATTTAAATTTGTTTGTTTCTACATAGACTTTTGATGAATATTGATTTACTGAGAAAATAGACTCTTCCATTATATCATAATGACTGAAAATGTAACATTCGCATTGAACCAATGCTTTTTGTTTCGAGATTAAATTACGGCTCTGATATACATAATATCAAGTGGTTTGTGATAGGGGTGAATCAATATTAATAACAGGAGTGACGAGTATAGTGTGATGCAGTTTTCATGGGTGACTTCATGCTTTAAATGAGTTACATGAATATTGTATTAGAAAATATATATAAGATATATTTAATTGGTTTAGAACTCTTACGCTTGCGAAAAATCATTTTAAATTAAACATAGGATTCAGTGAGATATATATTTCAAGTTTAATCCTGTAAGTAATGCATTTTAAACTTGTAGTATAAAATATTTTGCCTTGAGAAAAGTTTTATGAACTTCACATTTAGTCAATTTTTTTCCATTTCTTCGTTATTTTGATTAACTTTTGAAATGTGACTGTTTTTGTTGAAGTAATAACACAGGCCTGCAACCAAAAAAGTGTTTAGAAACCAATAGCTGATACTGATAGATTTTTGGACGCTGATATCAGGAAAAATAGTAAAAAAATTCCATGACGTACCATTTTTTCGAAAAATTGAAAATTTCACAAATTGAAAATTTTGATTTTTGTAGCCACCAATCGATTGTGTTCATTAAGGAAGAGGATGAGCATATAGTAACATAAGTCGTCATTACTGGAGAAAACTGAAGATTTTTCTGTCTATCGTGCGATAAAAAAACCAAAAAATGAAACAATCTAAAGAATCTGCCGAACTCTTAGGCTCTAGGCAAATAAAGCAAAAAAAAACTTATTGGCACCTGGTACCTCTTTATAATGGTTCAGAAAAAGAGAAACAGATTTCGTTCCATACTTTTCTCAAGATAGTAGCTTGGTTTACTGTAGCAATATTCCTGGATTGATGGAGGATTTTAATATACAGTATGACATGAACGAGTGGAGGCTCTTTATTGACTCCTCAAAAATAAGCCTCAAAGGAGTGCTTCTGCCTAATGGCAGCAAGTATGCTTTAGTGCCATTAGATATTCTGTGTACCTGAAATAATCTTACGAGAATTTAGCTTTGATTCTCACCCATTTGAAATATAAAGAACATGGATGGATTATATGCGGTGATCTAAAAGTGCTTTCCGTGCTTCTTGGACAACAAGCAGGAAACACCAAGTACCCTTGCTTCGTGTGTGAATAGGACAGTCGGGATAAAAAGAATCATTGGTTCAAAAAGGAGTGGCCACGAAGGAAAGGATTAACACCTGAAAACAAAAATGTAGTAAAGGAAAGTTTAGTTGATCCCAGGAAAGTCCTGTTGCCTCCAATCCACATCAAGCTTGGCTTGATGAAACGCTTTGTTAAAGCTTTATCAAAAGAAGGAGAGTGCTTTAAATATCTAGGCAACAATTTTCCAGGACTGTCGGAAGCAAAAATAAAGGAAGGTGTTTTCGTAGGTCCAGATATTCGGAAACTTTTTAAAGACGAAGTGTTTGAAAGTAAAATGCTTTCGAGGGAAAAAGAGGCCTGGAGAACTTTCAAGAAAGTCGTCACAAAATTCCTCGGGAACGTTAAGGATCCCAACTATAAATCTTTTGTGGAAAACATGTTAATGAAATTCAAAGACTTGGGTTGTTCAATGAGTTTGAAAGTGCCTTTTTTAAATCCGCATTTGGACTACTTTCCCTTTTTGGTGCAGTTAGTGATCTTGCTGCAATTCGTGAAGAACAGGGTTAAAGATTTCACCAAGATATCAAAGAGATGGAGCTTAGATACCAAGGTAGAGGGAAAGTCAATATGATGGGGACTACTGTTGGATGCTACACAGAGAAGTCCCGCTTACTGACTACAACAAAGTGCCAAAACGTGCTTTCAGGGAAAAAGGAAAAGAAAGCATTAAGGATATATGAATCCAGGATGTATTAAACAATGGTAACCATTAAATGTTCTAATTAATATAATTTCTAATTAATATATATTTAGCAAATCATTTCCAATTGTTTTATATATTAATTCATTCGTAAATAAAATACTTCAAAATATTTTGAAAAGACCTTCTTCTCCCCAGAATATGTACAGTAGGCTTTCTTGTCCATATATTCAAGCCCATTTTGTGAAATATCCTTACGTGATTGAGAAAAACGGATGACATATTTGAAATCAGCACACCAAATAATATAAAATTCAGTCATTACATTTCAAACACTTTTCTATGACTTAAATTTTGCAGGCCTGTATAATTAATAAGAAGTAAAATTTGAGGTACGGCTTAATATCACTAAGGGATATTTCAAATTCATATTTTTATGTCAATTGAATTTAGATAGATTAAAAGCATGTCTAAACGACGCCTTTAAACTGATAAAAAATATGCGGAGGGCTCGGTGTTTAAGTGAACAAAGTATATTTTTTTGTCATTTTGTACTAACAATGTCATAATACAGTAAAGACATCATATTTTTCAGTGCAATAATGTACCATGCCCGTACAGTAAATTTTACGTTACTGAAGCAGAAAAAACAAACAAATGTCAATCGTAAATTAAAGCAGTTGTTCAACTTAGAGACCAGTTTTCTCACAAGTGACTTCCATGGACTTGGTTCACTTTAACTCTGAAACCTCCATATATTAATCATTAGATTTAAATTCATAGTTATTTTAGAATTAGTTAAATTTTATTCATGAAACAGTTTTTTATAGTAATGTAGAGGATTTTAAAGGTAAATAAATCATGTTACACACTCATACATAAGTAATATTTGTTGAACCTCTACAAATTACGGTAGAAACTAAATTTAGTTCTTAACAATAACGCATTATAGGTATTACAAGTGAGGACTTCTACATAATAAGAGATAAGTTATGTACTATAGTTCACTTTTGTGTACTTTTTATATGCATTTATATGTGTATTTTTTATATGCATTAAATAAGAAATTAAAGTGTGAGTAATTTAATTTACTCTTATTTTAAAACCACGAAGATTCTAAGTATTTAATGATGTAATAAATGACTCGTACTTTAACAACCCTGTAATCTATATGGATATTCCTGTGTCTTTTTTTCCCATTCTGCATCATCTTAAAAGAAGTTGATTGTTTAGGAGTACAACTGTGTAACCGTTTGGATCAAGCGTTAAAAACAGAACAATGTTTAAAGAATTGCAGTCAATATAAAAATAAACCACTACACTTCCTTAGATCTCTAACTACTTTCCACAAGTACTGTTATCTCCTTTAGATATTAAACACTGATAAATTTGAAATCATTGGTAAGAGAAGCTTCATTTCTCAATACCATTTCTTTTAAACAGTCAGTTCGAAATATTATACACTGGATGTGTAAAAGAATTATTGCTTCTTCGTGTCTTGTCACATTAGATCAGCTTGCGACACAAACTCGTCTATTACAGAAGCGCTACAGTGGTCAGACACTTGCAAGTCTCTGTAGTACTGTTTACTCGACACAATTACTGTGTCTCATTGCTACAATGTGAAACTATCAAGCAAAGAATTTATGAGGATGATACATTTTGAAAAGCAGTTATTACGACTAATCAATATATGTATAAAAGTTACTTCCTGTTTTACTTTAACTTCCGTTTATATACATCAAATGAAAATATATATTAAAAAATTAATTACTCAAGAATTTCAAAGAATTGATGAATGAATTAATCATTTACTTCCATGTACAAAAACAATTTCTCTATTAAAATGGCGTTTCTAATTTCAAAACTTCATAAGGATGTTGTTATCACACGAAATTAGTTTACGGTACAGTCTCGTCTTTTACAGAGGTGTTAAAGCAGGTAGACACAAGTCTCTATGGCATTGTTTACTCGAGTCTGAGTTACTCTGTCACTATGTACTCGAGTCTCAGTACACTCTTATTGTCACTATGTTGAACTAATCATGAAGCAAGTTTAAAAGCCTGTAACATTTCGAAAAAAGGTTATTACAATTAATTAATCAGCATATGCATAAGATTTACTTCTTGTTTCAATTTAATTTAATACAGATTTAATGTAAATAAATACTGAAAGAATCAGTTACTTAAGATGGTCTATGTTGACTTTAATGTACGAAAAAAATTCTATATCAAAATAGGGTTTCTAATTTTAACACTCCATAAGAATCTTGTTATCAGAGTAGATCAACTTGCGACACAGACTCGTCTATTACAGAGGAGCTAAGGTGTCAGACACTTACAAGTCTCTGAGGAAGTGTTTGTTGGAGACACAATCACCACGTCACATTGTCACAATGTGACCCAATCATGAAGCGAGTTTAAGAACATGAAACATTTCGAAAACCAGTTATCATGACTAATCAACATATGTATAAGAGTTACTTCTTAATTCACTTTAATTTAATTTCATACACATTTAATGTAAATAAATATTTAAAAAAACTTAATTACTTAAGATGCTCTAAGAATTAATAAACAAATTAATTATCGAATTTAATTTACGAAAAAAAAAATCTATATCAAAATGGATTTTCTAATTTTGATACTTCTTAAGAATTTTGTTTTCACATTAGATCAACTTGTGACATAGACTCGTCAATTACGAAGGACTAAAGAGTCAGAAACTTACAAGTCTCTGAGGCATTGTTTATTGGAGACACAATTACCATGTCACATTGTCACAATGTGACCCAATCATGAAGCGGGTTTAAGAGAATGATATATTTCAAAAACTAGTTATTATGACTAATCAACATATGTATAAGAGTTACTTCCTAATTCACTTCAATTTCATTTTATGTACACAACATGAAAATAAATTTAAAATAATAATTACTTAAGCTGCTCTAAGAATAAACTAATAAATTTATCATTGACTTTTATGCGCGAAAAAGAAATTTAATAACAAAATTGCGTTTCAAATTTTAACACTCCATAAGAATCTTGTTATCAGATTAGATCAACTTACGACACAGACTCGTGAATTACAGAGTAGATACAACAGTCAGACACTTGCAAGTCTCTCTGGCGTTGTTTACTGTGATATAATAACCGTGTCTCCTTGTCACAATAGTGCCCCAATCATCAAGCGAGTTGAAGGATATGAAGCATTTCGAAAACCAGTTCTTACGAATAATCAATATATGCACGAGAGTTACTTCTCAATTCACTTCAATTTCATTTCATGTACATAAAATGCAAATGAATATTTTAAAAAAATTAATTACTTAATCTGCTAAGAATAAATGAATGAATTAATCATTGACTTTTATGCGGAAAATATTTTTAAAAAATTCTCTATCAAAATGGCTTTTCTAATTTTAACACTTCATAAGGATCTTGTTATCTCCGTTGCCCATAAAATTCCAGCAAATCAAGTGTCCCCCGGATTTTTGGATATTTTTGCTTCTTCTACCCAATTATTTTCAACGAGTCATCGAATCCCTCAGATAAAATTTCTTATGTTATTCCCAATTGCTAAGCCGTATTATTTTCCGTATCCGTGCTCCTTTTCAAACTCGTTATTTTTAAAAGACAAGCAGAGTCTTTTAATATTCCCTAATAAATCGTTTTAAACTTCAAAGAAGCACAGTTAATTGGAATTTCAAAGGGAGCATTTGGGGAACACGAAATTATTCCAAACTTTGTTATTCACGGAAGAATTAAGACAAACTAAACCGTTGAGACAGAAGTACATTTGCTTAGAAAAAAAAAGTAAAATAAAATAAAGGCTTAAGCTCTTAATCAAGTACATTTCTTAAAGCTGTCCGTTAAAATGATATTTACATGACGTATTTGTCTTAATAAAGGAAGAACGGAATTTTAAATAAATTAAGTAATTGCGACGTTCGGGAACTTTTAAGTCTCTCTCTCTCGTTCCTTTTTAACATCTCTTGCATATCGTTAAAAAGCCATCACAAAACAAGAATTGATGAGTTGTACAGTGATTTCATCAATACGAATTTATAACTATACATATTGCCTGTGAATTGTTTGCATTAAAATACAAAATGTCTAGTATTTGCACAATGAATGAACTTTGCTATGTATTTCTAATTATTTCTTATTTAAATAAACTCTGTTTTAACAGTTTATTTTAAAATAAACTTATCAGAAAGGTGATGACATGTTATTTGCAGATTAAAAAGACTACGGAATTTATGTTAGTAGAAATTCCATATCAACATTTGTTAGTTATCATTAAATATACCTTTGTTGTTCATCCAAATTTGAAATCGTTAGCTCGGTAAAACCAACACCTCATCTAAGAATTATTAATATTTTGTTCCATTTAAGAGGGCAAGATACCTTAAAACTCGATTTTTTTTAGTTTTCAACTTTTAACTCTGTAAACAGAATGAGAATAATTAATATTCTTTTTTATTAAAATTACGGGCATAGAATTCAAAACAAGGAATTTTAGGCAGAATAATGCTTGTTTAAAAAAAAACAAAAAATCCAAAATTTTGCATTTTTTAAAATGCTCTATTCGCATCCCATATCATTTAAAAAATCTTCAATTTTTTAATATAGGTTTACTATATATATATATATATATATATATATATATATATATATATAAACATAATTGTGAATTGAGTTTTTTGTACAAATCAAAAGTCAAAAGCATTTTTTTTTCTAAATCTGCCTGTTGTTAATTTGATGTTTTTGCAAGTTCCTACTCTATTTCAAGGTCCATAAATTTGAAAAATATTTGTGGATTCAAAGAATGATCTACAGTTTTGTGACAAACACTATAATAAACGTGAGAAATTCGAAAGATATCAGAAGAAAATTAAGGCGCATGGAACCTTTTGAAAAATTTTAGCAATTTTGAAGAATTTTTTGATAAATATGTCTTATTCTTCTACAAATTTCTTATTTGGGAATTCTAAGTGCATTCAATGTAGTAAAAAACAATACTAATTATTCTCAGTTTGTTATATAGAGGAAATTATAGAAAATTAAAAAAAAAAAAAAACGAGGTTTAAAGTCCGTTGCCCCCTTAACGGATTTTTATCATTTAAGCATATGTGAAAGTCAAATCTTATTTATTATTAATGCTCAGAAAATATACCAAATATGATGTGAAATATTGTTTAGATTTGGTAGATATAATTAATTTGCTGTTTGGAAAATCAAATGCTCCATTCACAATAGCCTGTATAGTATCATGGAACTCTGCTTAGCAGCTGAAACACAAACAAAGAACTCCTAAAATACAACATTCTTTTTTAATCCCCATACCACATGTAATAACCTTTCAATCCATTGTTTCAGGATACATTGAGCCTAAGGAACCTTTTCATTGAACTCATTGAAAACAGATAAAATGTATAGACGTAAAAATTTAGATTTTGGAGGTAAAAAAACATTTGATACTTTTTTTTTAAGTGGAAGAAAATTCACGCATTAAATATTAGCATAAATCAATTATAACTAAAAGGTTTTAAATTCATGAAATAAGGAACTGTAAAGTTTGCCGTGCTCAGTTTTGAAACCTTGATTTAAATAGCAAACGCTGCATATTTTTAAAAATGTTTCAATTTGTAGCAACATGTTGTATGTGCATACATATGCTTTTGTAGCAACATGTTCAATTTTGAGGAAAGTAAATGCTACCTAAAAATTAAATCATTAGAGATATAAAAAAAGTGGAGCCACCTGTGTGAGTGAGTTTGATGAAAATTCGGAATTTTAAAAACGAAAGGAGATCAATCTTATTCAGTTTGCATTCATTTCTTACCCTAATCTCAAATATGGTAAAAATGTTCTCGATTTCTCAAATATCTAAGTATTTCCAAGCTCGAAAGTCCTATCATTTCCTTTTGTTTCCATTGTTTTGTTGTTTAATTTAATTGTTAATCAAAATGAGATGGAATCACAGGTGAAAGGGCTTTAAACATCGAAAACGGGTTTAAATTAAATGGAAAATTAGATAGAAAATTCTAAAAAAAATAATATTGAACTTGGTACATTACACAAGGATGTAAGAATATTTAAAAAAATGAAATAATTAATTTAATTATAGTAAAACCCATGTAGATTATTTTTATTGAAAATTTTTTAACATAATAAAGTTAATTACAATAATTGTTCTTATAAGGATCTTTTTTATTTAAACTATTTTAATGTAATTAATTTCTATACCCAATTAATTACATTAAAATCATTTCTTTTGAAGCATTGCTAATATACCCTGGTGGAACATTAATTACAAAAATAATTCACCGCTCCTCATTCGAGAGTTAAATATAGTCTGCTTTGTTATGCATATTTTAATGGTGCATGGTTTTTATGTATAAGATGAACATAATTATTTTGTACCCATAAATAAAATAATAAGTTTTCCGAAATACATTGCATCTTTAATATGTAAGTAGGCACGACAACTCATATAAGTAATTATTGATTCCATAGGAACCCTCGAAAGCAGTCAGTAATCAAAGGTTAATGTTTTATTCATATCGATATTTTTATTTAACCGCGTGGAAGCTTAATTAACTGCCGAGAAACGCAGTTTATTAACCATCGAAGACAAGTACCTAAGAGATGTCTTTTGTTCTTTACTTTTAATTAATTTAACTCCGTAATTAAGAATATTTTGAAAAATTTTTATCCTGATATTTCAAAAGTAGCTATTGAAAATTAGATTTTTACAGTCAATTTTTTAGTTCATCAAATTGGCGAAGTTTACTTGAAATATTATTTTACAAATCTTTGAGATGCACACTCTCAATGAAAATGAGAAAAAAAAACTAGCGTTAAGTTTGCAATTATAACTTAAAATGCACCTTAACTGATAATTAAAAAAAGATTCCTTCTAAAGTGATGTTTTCCACTGAAAGAAGTTTCATAAAGCAATTAAAGTTAAAACTGTTATTGCGTAGTTACAGGAGTTTTAATCAAAATCTTAGTATGCTATACTATATTAAAATTACATTTTAAAATTGATGGGTTTCGTTAAGAACTAGAAAATGAATATCTAAAGAATGTTTCTCTAACATACGTTCTTTTCTAGGAAATTAATTTTCCAATAGTTTCTTTTAATTTTTCAGCTCCGAAACCCTTAAAACATTCATAATAAGCAATTCTCACGTCCTCATCTCCCAGCAGGACAAAAATACTTTACAGAATTTTAAATGATAAAGTATGCTTTCTTAAAAAATTTGGATTGCTCTTAGCATTAGAATTACGATTTTAAATTTAATTGATCTTATATTTCTCTGAATAGTTTTCAATTTTCTGTACTTATACTTCAACTAATGATTAAATTTAGAGAGGAAGAGAATTAATCATCCGCAATAGTACGTGAAAATATTAAATAACGGGCTCGAGGTAACCTAGTGGAAGCGCATCGGCTTTCGGTGATGAATGTGCCCGGATCTAATACCGACAATCCTCATTAAACACATCCGCGTCTAGGCCGGGTATGGGTACATTAAACCCGTAAATCAGAGAGTTGCTCTATGCGGTCAGAGTTGGTGGGAGAGGGTACGATCCACCCAAATGTCGCCCCTGGGGCTGATCGGTCTAAATTGAGGTGGCACGTGGCTAAATCGAACTCCGATCCTTGTGGAACATTATAAACTGGAGCCGCACCCCTCAGCCCGCTAGCCTATATGGACCTCGTATGGAATACTTCCAGGTAAATTTGAAGCAACAACGATAGCAACAATAAGAATTGAAGTAGAAACATTGGGTTGCTTTTTTTTACTTAACTTCATTAGATTACTTCAAATTTACTTTTTTAAAAATGACATTTTTATGATAAAGTCATGAAGGAAATCTGTCGTATGATAAGAAAAAAAATTTATGCTCATCAGTTTACATACTCTATTTAAGACGTAATTTAAACCGTCCCATTGAAACCGATGTCATTTAAACCGTTTATTTTTAATTGCGAAATGAATAAAATTTTATTTGTAATTTTTTTAAAAAATTAACATCACGATTTTAGCTAATTAACTATTTGCATTCTATCTCTCAACTTGCAGGAGTTACAAATCGGAAACTTGCGATTCCACAATTTAAATTTTGAAAAAAATCCCTCTCTTACAAATGAATTATTTGATAATTCCGCCCCAGAAATTATTTTTAAAAAACTTTTCGATATTTGCAGAACAATATAATTTTACTCTCAAAATAATTTAAGTTCATTTCCATGAAATGAATTTTCATTAGTTTAGTGGAATGTGTTTAATTGGTGATACAAGTGATAATTGTTACTTTAAAAAATAACATACAGATTTTGTTTCACCCGAAAAAGAGTCTATTTCTGATTTTAGAAACAATGCGAAATTATATGACACAAACAAAACAAGTCACAAAAATATTTATAATGTTTAAAACCCAAGTACACTTTGGTTTTAAATGTTATTAATAATGATGTTTAACAGCGATGAAATTATAACTGTTCCCAGAAATATTGAGGATAAATTTTCTAAAATGTATATAAAGGAATCCGGGTGTACAGAATTTTTTAGAATTCTTACAATGTATATATTTATATAATAACGGTAAACAATATACAAACTGAATAATGCTTACTCAGCATTAAAATATTATGATAATATAAAGTGTCTATTAAATATCAAATATGGATCATGTAAAATTAGGAGTTTCAAATTAAATAAGTATATTCAGAGAATTTAATACTAGTGACGCTGCGTTCATATTTACTTTGGTTTTTTAATATTATTAATAACTATGTTTAAAAGCGATGAAATTATAACTGTTCCCAAAAATATTGAGGATAAATCTCCTGAATGTATTTTTAGGAATATGGGTATACAGAATTTTTTTGCAATCTTAAAATATATATATTCTTATTTTAACGGTAAACAAGCTATAAACTGAATAATACTTAATGAGCATTCAAATATTTTAATAATGCAAACTGTATATTAATTATTAAATGGGTATCATGGAAAATCATGAATTTAAATTTAAATAAATATATTGAGAGAATCTATTCCTATTGGAGTTGCATTCATATTTGAATGATCTGTAAGCTTTACCTGTTTACACGTATTTTAGCTTATTCTTTTAAGTCTGTATAACGTGTTAGAATTTCTTTAAAAGGAAATATTAAAAGTTATATTAAAAGGCAATTCTATTATGGTATTTCATTTTATTTTAAACCGTTTCCTCAATAATTATACTCTGAATTAATATTAAGATACCGTATTGTCCTATACTATATAAGTTAAATTATATACAGTTGAACCCCGGTATAGCGAGTCCGGTATATAACGAACGAAAATTTTGGTCCCGCCGTTTTCCTATTCTACTTGATTTAATTATTATTGTGTCAGTTTAATGTAGTCGATTTTAGTCAATTTAATTCATTAATGATCATTTTTAATAGATTTTATCATTTTTTAGTACATCATTATTGAATAAACATTGCAACTAAGGAGTTATACATTTTGTGAACTCTAACATTTTTCTTAATGGTTCGGATATAGCGAACCACCGGATAAAGCGAACAAAACCTTTGGTACCTTGAAGTTCGTTATAACGGGGTTCGACTGTAACTTTATTCATTCAAGAATTTCTGTTTATAGAAAAATTCAACTAAATCGTTCGAATCTTACATACACAGAAATAGTTATAAAACTCGAGGGAAAACATCACTAGATTTATAAATATTAATGAAAGATACCGTGTAACAAATTTGTATGTATTCGCAAGCTAATCATTTTTCCCGCAATTTTTCCTTTCTCCTTCAAAATATCATTCCATCTACAACCCTCTCGGCAACCCGCCACTGCTGCATGCGGTGCATCTCACAATGCGATGACCACAGCACATGTTCGACGTGACATAAACCGAAATTTTAAGATATCAGCTATTTTACAGATGTCAGATGTAGTAGTGCCTCGGGCCACGTCCCCGTTGTCGGCCTCACAAAAGCATCTTTTCACGTCTTTTGAGTGCGAAAACTTTCCACTCACCCCTGGAAGAGTCTTCTGCTCGTGTAGGGCGGACTGAGCCTTCAGGGCGCTGTCTCTGGCACAGTAGGTGAGAAAGGCACACCCTGCAACAAAGAAAAGATATGCCAAGTATTAGTCATTGAAAAAGAAAACATCCATCATTCCAGAAAGACCCATATCTCGAGAGTTTTAACTCCGACTTTGTTTGGCGTTTCCTCCCGTTGTAAACCCAAAAGAGCTCAACATGTTAAATATTCATAAAGTTTTCGAAGTCGTGCAGAGATGAAGAGTTTTGAAAGTCCGCTATAGAGTATTTTGGTTTATTTTAGTAAATATACGTGCTGGATAATATTACTGTGTTCATTACATGTACAAATAAGTGTACCTATATTAGGAAACAAGTAAAACGAAATGCACACACTTATAGTCTCTTCTTAACATAGCATTGTTAAGTATTTTGATTTACTCTAGTAAATATACATGCTGAATAATATTCAAGTGTTCATTAAATACACAAATAAATGTCCCTGAACCAGAAAACAAGTAAAACAAAAGGCCCATGCGTATACCCTCATTTTGACCCAGAATTGTAACGTATTTTGATTTACTCTAGTAAATATACATACTAAATAATATTAAAGTTTTCATTAAATATACAAATAAATGTCCCTGAACCAGAAAATAAGTAAATTAAAAGGCCCATGCCGTATACCCACATTTTTACACAGCATTGTAAAGTATTTTGATTTACTCTAGTAAATATACATGCTGAATAATATTCAAGTGTTCATTAAATATACAAATAGATATCCCTAAACCTGAAAACAAGTAAAACAAAATGCCCATGCGTATACCCTCATTTTGAAACATCATTGTAAAGTATTTTACTTTACTTTAATATATATACATGATGAAAAATATTCAAATGTTCAATACATGTAAAAATAAGCGTACTTAAATTAGAAAACAATCAAAACAAAATGCACATACGGATAGCTTCATTTTAACACATCTATTGAAATATTTTGCTTTGCTCTAGCAAATATACATGCTGAATAATATTCTAGTGTTCATTAAATATACAAATAAATGTCCCTAAACCAGAAAACATGTAAAACAAAATGCAAAATGCATATACCCTCATTTTGATACAGCATTAAAGTAAAGTATTTTATTTTACTTTAATAAATATACATACCGAAATATATGCAAGTGTTCATTACATGTAAAAATAAGAGTACTTAAATCCGAAAACAATCAAAACAAAATTCACATGTGGTTAGCCTCATTTTAACTCATCGATTTGAAGTATTTTGCTTTGCTGTAGTAAATATTCATGCTGTATAATATTGAAGTGTTCATTACATATCCAAATAAATGTCCCTGAACTAGAAAACAAGTAAAATAATTTGCCCATGCGTATAACCTCATTTTGATACAACATTGTAAAGTATTTTACTTTAATAAATATACTTGCTGAAAAATATTTAAGTGTCCATTACATGCGTACTTAAACTAGAAAACGATCAAAATAAAATGCAGGTACAGATAGCCTCATTTTAACATTTGCTCTGGTAAATATACATGTTGTCATCTACAGGAGAACATGGACTTTACCGATGTACTGAACTGTCCCGCTTTACCTTCAACTCAAGTGTGGGGGAGATATTGGCTAGATAGGAAACTTTTGGGTTCATGGATGGCTTAGTTCTCTGTTGTTTCTTTGTTCTTGCTTTTATTTATATATAGTCTTTATAAGCCGCCATAATAAACAAAAAATATACATGCTAAATATTATTCAAGTATTCATTAAATGTACAAATGAATGTACCTATATAAGAATATAGGTTAGACAAAATGTACACGCGTATAACCTCATTTTAACACAATGTTGAAAGTACTTTGCTTTACTCTATCAAATATACATGCATTAAATAATATTCAATTGCTCATTACATTTACAAATAAATGTATCTAAATTAGGTATTAAGTTAAAAAAATGCCCATGCGTATACCTTATCTTAAAAATGCATTATAAATTATTTTGCTTTACTCTTTTAAATATCCACACTGGATAATATTAAAGTGTTGATTAAATACAAATAAATGTACCTGAATTAGGAAACAAGTCAAACAAAATGCACGTGCATATAGCATCGTTTTAACACAGCGTTGTAAAGTATTTGTCATTTATCTTGTAAATATAAATACTGGATAAAATTCAAGTGTCCATTACATGTAAAAATAAGTGTACCTATATGAGAAAACAAGTAATACAAAATGCACATACGTTTGGGTTCATTATAACACACCATTGTAAAGTATTTTGCTTTACTTTAGTAAACATCCATATTGAATAATATTCAAGTGTTCATCTGATGTACAAATAAATGTTCTTAAATTAGGTAACAAGTAAAGAAAAAAATGTATGCATTAATATTGATAAGTTTCTGTTCATTGCAATATTAAATTCTTTCATATTACTAGTTTTACAAAGGTTAGAAAGAATACGAAAACCTTCCACATATTTCAACCTTGCTTCTCTAACGCTATGTATCTAATATTTTCTATTCTTAAAGTGAATTTAGTATACAGTTATATAACATTTTTTAACACCAATAAAAAGATTTAAGAGTTCAAGATCTGAATTTTTAAAACAAACCCCTGAGAGCTATTTTTGGAATTTTAATGGTGAGTTCTAAAAACTTGCTTGGTTTTTTTTTAAGAAATTGTTTTTTTATAATTTATGCTTTTATTTTTACAAATATTTTGTTTGGCAACACATTGAAAAATTACTTCAAGTAGCACATAGAGTTTCTTCATACTGAATAATCGAAATTCTTAACTATATATCTCTTTAAAAAAATCTTAGAATATGTGGTCTTATGAACTTATCTTTCATTGTAAATCTCCTAATTAGGAGAGGTAATGGGAGAAAATACATCACACAGGATTAAAGGAAAAAAAGAGTGGAGAGAGGTGCATTATACTTTCTTTCTTCTTGCCATTATTTATTTTCTTTTTACGTAACAGCTGTTGCTTAAGCGCATATGTATATTACAAAAAATGAAGCAATATATCATGGGGTGAAATTATATTTTGCTTATTAGAGACAGTTTAAACATCAACACCGTAAATTATCAACCTGCAGTCATTATTCGCTCTCCATACCCCTTTAGTAAGTAGGAGGTGTAAAATTTATCATAAAAGTGGGAAACGTTTATCAGTCGTATATTATAAATATTTAAGAATGCTAACAATTTTTCCTTCAAATATGAAGAAACATACACTTTTTTTTTCTTCAATGTCATACAATTTCTTTTTTGGAGCAATTATAATAATTCATAATGATGTGTTTGCAATTAAAAAATTATTAGTTCTTTTTTCGTGTTAAGTTCATGCTAGAGTACTACTGCCTACAGTATCCATTCCAGATCTTCATTTTTTCATTTCTTCTAAAGAAGAAGGAATAATGCATTTTCATTTATAGGGAGTTTTGCTATTTACCTCTCTGAATCAACATATATAGGGTGTCTGCGCTAAAGGTATCCAAAAGTCATGACTTGTTTTTACGGAACTACCCATTAGAATAATTTTTTTTAAATAGAAAGAACATCTCACCAGGTTTTAATATAAATCATAGAATTATATTATAGTATCGTATATTTTGATTATGCACATTTTGTAGCACGAAAAACGTCTAAATGGTAATAAAGTTGTCTCCAAGTGTTTCGTGGTATATCAGACATTATTAGACTTTTTGCTTGGGGATTCATTAAAACCGTTGTGTATAAACGAAAAATTGAAACTGTGGATGAGTTGAAGGAGCGTATCATTCAAGAAATTCGTGTACTAATTCCTGATATGCTACGAAATACTTGGAGACAACTGGATTAACATTTAGACGTTTGTCGTGCTACAAAAGGTGCACACATCGAAAGGTATGATACTATGGCCGAAATCCATGATTGATATTAAAACTAGGTGAGATGTTCTTTCGATTTGAATTTTTTTATTCTAAAGGGTAGTTTCGTAAAAATAAGCCATAACTTTTGGATACTTTTATCCCGGACATCCTGTATATATATATATATATATATATATATAAAATTTGTCTTAAGTTTGCAAATACTATAGCCATATGCATGACGCAGCCTAGCAACTAACACATAAAGAACAAAAACACAGGTGCATTAGCACGCAAAGATAGAAATATAGGTGAATCAACACCCAAAAGACAAAATGTTAAACAATTAGACTGAAAAAAATCATCTGTCTTTGCTTGGCTCATCAGCCGTGGGGTAACATAATCAAACATAATCAAACACAACTTGTGTTTGATTATGTTTCGCAAAAATTGGATAATAAACTCATTTCTTTGTTACATTAATTTGTACGCGTATTTCTCTGTGGATTATTTTAACGTCTAAAACCAGTTTATAGCGTCCGTCTATGAAAGCGGATTTGCTTCTGGTATCTTTAAGGCCTTCTTCTCTTTGTATCTAGAGCGTTACGTTGTGTTACTCCATTGGAGAAGAAATTATTCTCATGATCTGTGACTGGTTTAACGCGTCACTTGGTCAGTGAATTGAGCTCTGTTATTGGTTTAAATTTTTATCGCGGGCACTACACAACGTTCCGGGAGGAAAGCGAACAATGTCTTAATCTTTAGACCGGTATCCTAACTTCTGAACTATCTTTGCCGTATGAAGTAGTTTTATTGTTAATGTATTTTCTCTAATTTGCGGCGAACTACAGCCAGTACTGAATTGTTTATTTATATTGAATAAATGAAGTTTTTCTCGCAGTATATTTTTTACGGATGTTTGGATAAGTGGTCTATTAACGTTCTCTACAACGGTCGGTAGCTACCCCATTGACTTCTGCCATCTGTCGAATCTTGGTATCCTAACGATAAGATTGGCATTATCCCTATTGAATTATGAAGACAATCAGGATTAGTATTACCTTCAATGACTCTTTGACTAATTCCCTATTTATTTATTAGTGTTGTAAGTCTTTTATGTTGTTTTGCGTTGTTACCAACCCATAATGTATGCTACATTATCAGGAGAAGTATAAAAATGACCAACAATAGATGGTAATGTGGTTATATAAATCACGTACACAAGTGGAATACGATAAAAATCTCAATTGGGAATTTCAACCTATATATTGCTATTAAAATTCTCAAATCAGTTATATTATATCAGTTTCTAAGACAATATTCTTTGAATATTCGATGCATACCTCTTGAGATCACTTTTCCTTATCTCTTTTATCTGATTAACCTTTATAAATGGTAGTATGTTTGAGTTTCAATTGAAAAACAATTTTCAATGATTAACTTTTGAAGCCTTTTAAGTTTTTAACTTTTAAGCCTTTAACTTTTTAAGTTCGTATTTAAGAAAAGACATTAATTTCACATGAATTTGACATTTATTTACACGTAAATTACAAACTTACACAATGACAGAATTTACGAAAATATCCGAAGTATTTAACGTTATGTAAGGTTTCATAAATGATGTTATGTAAGTATCCAAATGATATCAAAAATTGCCTCAAACATATTCTCATAGGGATTCTAAAGTACAATAAACCGCTTATTGCGTATTAAAAAGAAAGTTTGCTTGTATCCGTCCTCTGAGATAACAGTCTATCTAAGACAGCAATCGTAGTGACTTATGTCCTTTTCTAATGCCTAGTCAGTGTCAAAAAGACACACAAGGGAGATTTAGCAAATTTAGAATTACTCTGTTTGAATTCTAGTGTTCACGATGACCATGACAACACTTAAATTACTCGAATTAAAACTCCACAGAAAAGAAGTTACGAGAGCTCTGTTAATAGACGACCACATTTATTTACAGATATTTTCAGATTAATTCATTATACACATAACAAGGCCAACGAGATCTCGTAAAAGAGCACCCTCTGGTGATCACAGAAAACCATCGTAACAAATTCAAAACATAATTTTTAATAATCAACTTTTGATAAATGAGCTTCAATTATTTGGTTGCCTTCTAAAGTTCGTATTCGAGAAACCACATGAAATCTGCATGAACTTGGCATTTATTTAAGGTAATATCCGAAGTATGTAAAGGTATGTAAGGTTTTATAACAACTAATCCAAATGATTACAAAAATTGCCTCAAGCATATTCACATAGCGATACTTAAATACAATAAAATGCATATTGTGTATTCAAAAGAGAGTTTACTTGTATCAGTCCTCTGTGAAGCAGACTATGTAAGGGACTGTTCACATATAATCCGCCAGCGTCAGCGTCAAAATTTTTAACCAATCATATACTAATCACTGACCCATTTAACAAATCAGCTGCAACGGAAACTTTAAAGCTTACGCTGACGGAGTCTCTGTGAACATGCCATAAGCCAGCAGTCAAAGTGACGGATGACCTTTTCCAATGCTATTCACTGTCTAAAAGACATACACGAGGGAGATTTAGCAAATTTAGAATTACTTTGTGAAAGTAATTTAATATCATGAGATTTTTCCTAAAAAAGTAGGTTGTTTCCGTATGAGTGTATAATATTGCTTCTACGAATGTGTTCGACATGCACGTAATACTGACGATCTCATAAACGAGGACAATATATATTCTCTAGCGGTACTGATGTATGCATTTATGATACATGGATGTTATGTTGCCATATAGAGTTCAAAGGTCGTGAAGTAGAAGACAAATATATTTAAGGTAGTCTCTTCTAAAAAATACCTCTTTTTTTTATAACGCATTTTGGTACTTTTCTTTTAACTGTTTACTGATATTGTGTTTGGCGTGCTGCCAAAATTATAACTCGCGACAGACAGGCAATTTTTTTCTCTCCGGAGGACCGTTATTGAGGAACGTAATTATACGTTAAACGTACCGTAATTTTCGGACCATAAGATGCACCGGACGTTAAGTCGCACCTATAATTTATGAGAGTATTTTTAGAAAAGAATGTTTTGTATTTCGTTAGATATATAACCAAATTTTCAATTTCTTACTTCATAAAGAGAAAAATATATATAATGAATATAATAAATAATATATACTGTCGATTCCGGTTAATTGGACCACCGGCAATCGGACCATTTGCTTATTCGGACCAAATCCTACGGACCAAAGTCATCGGACCGAATCTCGTCTTGTAACATAAGGCATGTTCGTTTAAAAGGACCAGCCGATTATTAGGACCAAAATGATTGCGTCCCGATGTGGGCGGGAATCGACCCTGTGCAACTGCAATCGACGGTGTATATATATATATATATATATATATATATATATATATATATATATATATATATATATATATATATATATACAGTGGAATCTCGATCGATCGTTTTCGGATCCATCGTTTTTCCGTATGTGTCGTTCATTTTATCCAGTCCCTTGGAAAACGATAGATCGAGATTCCACTGTATATATATATATATATATATATATATATATATATATATATATATATATATATATATATATATATATATATATATATATATATATATATATATATATATATATATATATATATATATATATATATATATATATATATATATATATATGAAATGGCGCTTGATTCACGCCCGTTTACTAAATTAGTATATGCAGTCTTTTTAGTTTACAGTTCGTGGCACTGAAATAAGGCAGACGCAAGTAATGACGGCATATTATTATCCAAAACAATTACTGTTTATTTTCTCCAACTTCCAACCATCACTCCAACGTTTGCACCTCTTAGCGATCGCCATTTTATAAATTTCGTAGACTCGGCTAGCATGCTTCCGATTACAACGACTTATTCCCGCGCTCTGAGCAATTCTCTGTTCTCAACAGCGCGTCCCCATTTATGGCGCATGCGCAAAGCACGATCTGGAAAATTCTAGAATATATTTCTGTTTACCTAAGCATTAATTCTCGCACCAAACCCTGTACATCTATCTAAAAATAAATTCCCTCCACACAACTTCAACTTCGCGAATCGAGGTCATCTTCCGAAACGGGGAAAAATCATTTTTTCCAATGCGTTTTGCCAATGATTTTAATGTTAAATTTGATTATTCTGAGCCCCCCCCCCCTTTAAATTTAATTAATATTTTGACATATATATATATATATACAGTTGGCTCTCTGTTTAACGACTTTCAGGGGACCGTGAAGTATCGTCCTTAAGTAGAGATCGCCCTGAAACAGAATTTATGAAATATAACATTTCCCATAACGTCGGATGGGCCGGGACTGGGAAATATCGTCTTTAAATAGAGATCGTCGTTAAGTAAAGCGTCGTTAAACAGAGAGCCAACTGTATATATATATATATATATATATATATATATATATATATATATATATATATATATATATATATATATATATATATAATATGCATAATGAAATATTAATTTTATTTTAATGTTAACTTAGGACCACAAGTCTCACCCCAATTTTAAGTTAATTTTTTTATGTAAAAAGGTACGTCTTATGGTCCGAAAAATACGGTAAATTGGAAAAGTCTACAACTAAACAACAAAGATTTTAAGTGAAATGCATCTGTAAGATAGTAAGGAATGATTATAAATACCCACGATTCATTGTAAGCGGTACTGAGGTTGCGTCATAAATTTGCAAAGTTTTCTATAAAGGAAAATCTGCCGTGGAACGAAAAGCTCACAATCGAAAGCTTTTTTTTCCGATTCTGGATATTTGAAAACCCTAATTTAATAAAAATGTTATCATAGTTATACAGTAATTAATAACAGTACTAGTTTTGAATAATTTTTTAAATCATAAAACATACAATAAAATTTATTACTCCACGTTTCTAAATTTATTTTACTACACAGTTTAAATGTAGCTTTTTAGGTTGAAAAATTCGAATCGGTTTAAAACTTTTGAAGCAAAATACTTGAAAACAAGATTGATAGTTACAGTAATAATGATATTTATTTTGTATCACGACAGCTGTATGCAGTTTTTGTTGTTGTTAATCTTCACGGCTAACCACAGCTAGACCAAATCCACTAGTCCATTTACCAGCACAAAATCATAAACCAAGAGGATCCTAAAAAAGGCCTTCAAGAGTCAATCTCAGGTACTCGAGAATGTGCGCTGGGGAGCCCTGGTACGAATGGCATATAAGGCCGATGTGATGAGTCGTAAGACCACAGTTGTATTTGAGACTCTGTGGTATATGTGAGATATGTGAAACTTCAGATGGCCACTGAAAAAAACGAGAGAGAGTCGTTTGAGTGGGTCTGTCGCAGATGAGAAGAAGGGATCTATCAGGACGATCACCACGATGCCAAGAATGTTCCGTGGACATAATCTATGGTTGCCTATCAAGATTTTTTCTAATAGAATAGAATTCGAGAAACGTCAAAAGTACACAATGTTTCATCAGCACCCTCCTTTGCCAAAATGTTTGGTATGTCGTTTCCTGTAAGATCCACATGAGAAGAGATCCACTGTTGATGTACCTTACAGAAGGAAGAGACCTGAGATATGACTGAGTTTGTTGAGAATGTATGCAGTTGTAGTCATATTAAACAAATATCACATTTTACATAACAGGCATCATATGTTATATAATAACAAAGTATTTACAATAATTCCTTGATTACATGGTATTCAAGATATGAATAGAAATTAATTTAATGTTACGAAATATTTGGAAATAAGCTGATATTTTAATTCTAGTCTAATTATCTCTGTTACAAAACTAACAGATACACTATATCAGTATTTTTTTTTTGTATTAAAAATATGAAAGCTAACTTCTCTCTCTCTCTCTCTTTGAAACTCATATGTCACAAGAAGTTGAAAATTATTAATATTATTTCCAAATTAATTTCAAATGAACTCTTGACAACTCTCGTCCCTCCGAAAATCGCCTCGGAAAAAGAATAATCAATCCCTACCCCTAAATTAAGCTTTTCTTCACAAAAAGAAAAACCGCATACCTCAAATATAGGTTTTTATCTGAAAGCTCGTTTATAACAATTAAACACCGCAATTTCGGTCGACTATCCGCGGCGATAATTAATCTCAATTTATCCCTTGGAAAGAGCTACTGATTTTTATAGAGGCATTTGTCAGCAGAACGATTCCCTAACAGAAACTGTGCAAGTCAACGGTTCAGATATTTTATCGGCGATCTTTAGGTGCGATGGGATATAGATATACTAGTGAGGCCAATCAGCTCTCTTTTCTGTTTTTCGTTTATTCTGGTAGTTTTTTTTTGTTTCTAAATAACGTACTGCATCCTCTGCTTTGAGGAAATATAGAAATTGTTTACTTAATGAACACAAAATGTCAAATCTTTCATTACATAAATTATAATATAGATCGATTTGGATAGAGGAGGTAAAACTTGCAGTTATGTAAATGTCCATAAATTAAGAGAAAAGTTTGGTTTGTTTTGGACAATGATAGCAAAGGTACAACAACCCTTTTTCTTCCGTCAAATTAAACATTGGACAATTTAGATTTTAATTGAAGTATTTGTCAGCATAACCATTCCCTGACAGAAACTGTGCAAGTCAATGGTTCTGATATTGTATCATTGATCTTTAGGGGTGATGGGATATCGATATACTCGTGACGCTAATCAACTGTCCTTTGGGATTTTCGTGAATGTGGTAGTTTTTTTCCCAGTAGCGTAAAACGTCCTCTGCTTTAAGGAAAAGAGAAATTGTTGACTTAATAAACATAAAAGACCCATCTTTTTAGCCACATATGAGATATGTGATTGATCGATATGGACAGAAGTGGTAAAACTTGGAGATCCTTAATTCTCCTATGAAGGTTTCTGGGTACTATCCTTACTGGAATCACTCAGCTTGATGTTTACATATGGAAAGATTTTTTCTATTGATGGTCTAGTTGGATTTAAATATTAAAAAAAAAACTGTACGCTTTAATAGAGAAACACTATTTACTCTGCTATCATATTTATTTCAGAAAATGTGTCTACTGAAGGAAACTGTGCGCGTTTAAAACACAGTGTATCACATTTTTCTCCTAATAATTGAAATTTTAAAATGTCATTTGTGTTAAAACACAAATGACATTGTTTGACATTGAACACACAAATGACACAATTTTGTGTTTTTACTTAAAAGAATTAAAAAGATACCTGAGTTAAAAAATACTTCTTTCTCTCTGACAGAGTAGAACTATAAAAAATGAGATTTTCCCCACATGTTAACCGAGAAATGAGTACATCCAATGCGGTTACTGCACATAACCCTAAATAATAAAATTTGGTTCATTTTGGACAAAAATGTCAGAGATACAAAAGCCTTCCTTTATTCCTTAAAACTGAATATTGTGCATATCAGATTTCTTGGAGTGGAAGGTACCATTATATAGGATATAAAGAAGAATTACGAAGAGTATGGTATAAATGACAAGCGGGGTTTCTTTCTAAACAAAGATCTGTATAGAAAAATTAAAGAGCTAAAAAATAAGTAATTATAACGGTTGTAGATAAGGCTGCCAATAAATTTGGTTTTATGTGTAAGGATTATTTCAGGCAATTAATTTCTAGGGAGTACAACTCAAACAATACTTATCAAAAAATTATCTTTACCAAGAAAGAAATAGATAATAGGATTTTAGCCTTTAGCAAAAAATTTAAGTTTAAGATTAATAGCCTTAAATACCCTTACCTTTTTCCCACCATTAAATTCCATAAAGTACCTACTAAATTTAGGTTCGTTACGTGTAGTACAAATTGTTATAACACTTTGTTTAGTAAAAAGTTTTTTAGCTATCTAAAAATCATTCTAAATAAAATCAGGGTTACTGAAAATAGCTTTATTATAAATAATAACCAGGATGTTCGAAAATTTCTAAAGACTAAGAATGTAGATAGCATACACACGTTTGATTTTGAAAACCTTTTTACTAGTATTCCCCATGTTAACTTAATGAATATCTGTTCAGAAATTTATGATGCCTATCTGGATAGTACTTTAATCTTAAAATGTGACTGGATTGATTTATGTAAATTAAATATTTTTGAAAATTACCTCTCTAATGGCTTGAGTTTCTTTAAACAGATAATCGGTATCCCTAATAGAAATAGCTTTTCTAGCGCATTCGATAATATCTTCTTGCATTCATACGAAACTAAATTTCTTAGCTTAAATAATGTTACCGGATTTAGGTATATTGATGACCTTATAATTTTTAACTGTAACGACTTGGAATTTCTTAATCAAATTTACCCAAAGGAATTAACTTTAAACAGGACTAATAAAAATAATCATTTTGCGACTTATCTGGATTTAAAAATTAAAATTCAAAATAGCGAATTAAAAATTGGGATGTTTGATAAAAGACTAGATTTTAACTTTGAGGTTATCACGTTTACCAATTTCAATAGCAACTTGAACTATGAAATCTATAATAATATGTTTTACTCACAACTGTACAGAATTAAAAGCATTTGTAATAACGCTAAAGACTTCTTTGAGGCATGTAACATTTTCGAGGAAAACCTTAGTAAGAACATTTTCCCTAAAAATTTCGGTAATCTAAAAGTTTTAAAAAAATGGCATTTAGACTCAGGTATATTTTATGGACGTTTAGGATACCGTTTCTGGTTTCATATTTTTTAAAACTTCAATGGGGTGTAGCGCTGTGGTTTTGCCACAGTGACATAATTACTAGGGAAAAATTGTGCTGCTGTTTCGCCATAACCGTCACCTATTGAATTAGAGTATATTTGCATCTGTGTCTTTTCGTTAGGATTGTATGTGTACTTGCATGTATGGTGCGTTGAGCACTTACTGTAAGTTGTCTATGTCTTTTCATTCTATTTTGACTAACTGTTTCATTGGGGAACTCGGAGCCTTGGGATGTTTTTTGGTTATATCTGCATCCTATTTAGAATTACGTTCCCCTTGAGGTAACTGATTTGGTTAGGCTGCCTGATGACGTGACTAGTCGGTTACCTCGTGCTTACTTCTGGTTTAGTTCCGGCACTATTACAGAATCTTGCCTCTGGTACGTGAAGCCCTGAGTGCTTGATTTCTGTATTGTTTTTTTGTCTACATTCTTCTTATAATTATTTAGCTCTTTTAAATTTAGTTTATATGCATATATATATATATATATATATATATATATAATATTAAATATTATATATTAATATTTTTAGATGTTATATTAAATAATTCAAGCTATATATATACAGCACATCATATAAATATGCCTGCATATGAAAATAATGTATACGGCTGGAGAGAGATAATTTTAGAATAAATATCTCTTTCGATCGGTAAACCTTAATTTCACTGCAGAAAATATAAAAACCAAAAACTAAGAAAAAAGAAATATCCATATCATCATCTCATATTTGCGACTGCTCGAGACAGGCTCAATAAAGTTTTTTGTCAGAGATGTATTATGACTGATGATGTAGTATTCCTCATGTTTCCATACTAATAACCTTTCCCTATTCTTTCCTGATCATACTGTTCTCTTCCTTTAATTACGTATTCCTTCCGAACTATACGCCTGAAATGTTTAGTCAGATAAAAAAAAGTAATATTTCTGTCCTGGCCCCCTTTATTCTTTAGCCTCCGAAAAAGTCAATATTTGATGACTGCTAAAGATTTCTAATAAGGGAAAAACTTCCGCTGATTTCCATTCTATCTATCAACCGGCACTGGTACTGAAATAATGACATTCAAGAATAATTCTTAGATACATAACATTTTTTTAAACTTTCTTCTTCGTGATGCCACCGTATGCTTTCTAAATATTTAATAAGATCCAAAATAATGTTACTTAAAAGTATCACATCAGTTCGTTTTCTTTTGTATTAAAACTACAGATTGCCGATATGAATTATTTATGTATTAGGTAATTAAAGGAGAGATGAAGTAACGATAAACAACGAATTTTATTTATTTATTTATTTATTTTTTATTTATTTATTTTCAAGCTACATTTTGAAAAGAAATTAAAACCGTAATACAAATAAATTCTAATGTGTTTCCTAGGAAACAGAAATCGTCTGCTGCATAATTTAACCGCTCGCGAATCCTAGATATATACCAGGAGCTTAGAATTTGTCAAAAAAAAGTAAAAATTGCTAACAACGTTTGGAATCTTGATAAAGAATTACTGACTTTTCAGCAGAATAATATTGGATTTCCGATCCGTAGAGATAAATTAATTTTTAACCGCAAAAGAAATGTCGGAGTTTGTTGAAAGATTTTTGTCAGCTTAAGGAGTATTTGAATAAAAGTTTCTATGTTAATCTCAATGAGTATTTTTGGAATTGTGAAATTTACAAATTAATTTAAATGAGACCATACTTTTTTTTTAGTCAGATTTTTGTTTCCATGGAATTAAGGCCTTTTTGAATATGTAAGAGACAGATCGATAACTATGTAAAAAAAAGATTTTCTTTGATAATGTTATTAACATTAATATTATATTTGCTAATTTACAAGAAAGATGAAAATGAAATGATAAATTTCTAACGGGTATTGTAATACAAATTTCATTTTCGGTTTTCGACTGAGATTTAAGGATGTGAATTGATTTATAAATATTAAAGTATTACTTTAAATAAATAATAATTTACTTTTACGAGTTTATCAATTGTTTGCGTTTTAAAATTTATTGTTTCACAAATATTCATTAATTTACGTATTAATTAATATCAAAATGCTTACTGTGACAAGTAAAAATTGTGAAATTTACAAATTAATTTAAATGGGACCATACTTTTTATTTAGTCAGATTTTTATTTCCATGGAATTAAGGCCTTTTTGAATATGTAAGAGACAGACCGATAACAATGTAAAAAAAAGACTTTCTTTGATAATGTTATTAACATTAATATTATATTTGCTAATTTACAAGAAAGATGAAAATGAAATGATAAATTTCTAACGGGTATTGTAATACAAATTTCATTTTCGGTTTTCGACTGAGATTTAACGATGTGAATTGATTTATAAATATTAAAGTATTACTTTAAATAAATAATAATTTACTTTTACGAGTTTATCAATTGTTTGCGTTTTAAAATTTATTGTTTCACAAATATTCATTAATTTACGTATTAATTAATATCAAAATGCTTACTGTGACAAGTAAAAATCTTGCATACATTTAAAAATTTATATATATATATATATATATATATATATATATATATATATATATATATATATATATATATATATATGTATATATACATTAATAATATATATATATAATATATATATATATATGTATGTATATATATATATATAAATATATATATATATATATATATATATATATATATATATATATATATATATATATATATATATATATATATAGTTATTTCTTCATGTGGTGTGTACATATAAGCACTACGAATGATTGTTATTGTTCTTTAGGAAAGATACACTAGAAATTGAAATTTTAGGATTTTCACGTAATTGAAAAAATTGTGAACAAAATTTTAGAATCAGGAATTTTACATGTTCAATGATCTTTATGTGAAAACACAGTTGAGTAAAGAAAAGTTTTTTTAAGAAATTCCCATAAATGAACAACTAAATTTGTGTATCCTGGACACAACTGCGTATGACCATTAATTTTTTTAATTAAAAAATACGCTGACAGATAAACTATTAACAAGTGGTAGTAAAAAAAATTAAAATGTTATGTTCTGCCCTTCTTTAATCACTGCATATCCTCCATAAGCACTGAGAATTATAAAACAGTTAAATGCTAAACACTACGTCAGTAAATATGTGATGCATCCCCATGCATTCGGTTTATTTTCTTATCCGTAACACGAGCCCAGGCATCTGTCTGTCTTAGGTAAGTAGATGAAGAGTAAATTAGAGATGCGCGCAGGTAAATTTTAAAGTAGAATTTCGGTCACCCATAACGGTCCTCCGGAAATCAAAATTTAAAACGCTAAAACCGTCTGTCGTCACAAGTTATAATTTTGGGAGCGCGCCAAACCCAGTCTGTATCGCTTGGGCAAGCAGTAAACAGTTCAACAGAAAAGTACCAAAATGCGTCAAAATTTTGACATACATATATATAGATACATATGTACATAACACATACATACATTTATATACATCACAAAAGAGGTTAGCAACGATAAGTAGTCCTACGTTAATAACCCGTGGTAGTTTCGTTAGAAGAAACTACCTGCAATTTTTTGGTCATTTTGTGGTCATAGGTGAAATTTATATGCAGGTCGAGCAAACTTTTGTTGAATAAACACGCACATCATGTGGAGCTTTATTACAGCTAATTGAAGTTGAAGTCATCACCTATGTGGTCATAATTATTAATTCTAGAGTAAAAAGATATTTTTATCTAATATTTGGAAACTAAATGTTCAGTTATATGAAAAGGTGAATAAAAAATAATTTAATCGCTATGCATTAATAGCACGCGTGGATAGTTCGCCCCCCCCCCCCTTCCCTATGGGAGAAGCGTATTTGGTATGTTTGTCATTAGAATAAATATTTATACTTATAAAGTATAAAGGGAAATTTGAAGCGCGTATTATGCAAACGTTATCTGGGAGAAATATTTTATGACAAGCATGGCTTCCCTTTTGATTTTTGAAAGCGCGAACTTAAATAAGAATTCATAAAAATATACGTAAAAAAGGGACGTAATATTTTGCCCAAAAGCTTAGGAAAGAAGCTACACTATGTATACATTTTGATTTTATCATTTGAAAGAAACTCGTCCGTTTCTTTACTAAAGTGAATATATTATAGAATCACTCAATGTGCACATCATTTATAATAGCATTTTGAAAGCATAAAAACTTTAAAAATATTTTTAAGAAACAAAATCACCTTTACAAATTTTTTGGGAGACTCTTAAGCAATGAACGCATCTCCAATAAGGAATAGTCAATTACATAAAATAACGGACATTTTTGGAAAAAATATGTATTTATTTTTAAAAAAAACATAAAAATGAAAAAAAATACAGAACTTTAAAAAAGTATAAAAAGTAAATAAATTATCATATAATTTGGTATGTAATAAAAAATAGTGTCTGAATCACAATTTGAGCCTTTATTGCAGCAAATTGTTTGATTTCATCTCTATAAAGTTTATTGTATTTCCTACCGTCTTTTCTGTAGAAATGATTTCTAGATCATTCAATCCCTCTCAAGTTGTTGCTGTTCATAGATAATTCTTAAATATTTTCAGTTTAAAAAAAACTGCACTCAGCTGCCGCTGTAGTTACAGGTAGAGTTAGTTGAATTCTTACAGGTACAACAACGTTTGGAAATATGCATTCAAAATCTAATTCTTTCTTAATTCCAAATTCAGGAGTTTATAAAAAAGAAATTGTCTAAATATTCGATTATATTGGTATATATTTGGGGATTTCTTCATTTGCTAGATTAAACTAATAATATTTTCCCGTTCTTCCTCAAAATTTTCGTATTTTTACTACGTCTCATTTTGGCACATATTCCAATTAATTGGCGCATAATATATATATATATATATATATACCCGTGCTTCGCTACGGGGTACATTTTAGGATAATTACAACTAAAAAATAATGAAATTGCTTTTTTGAGGATTTTCTTATAAACAATTTTTTTTGTTTCTTCATTGGCGGAAGTAATATTATCAGGCTCGTTCGCGAACTTATGCGTGAGCAAGTTACGTAATCTCTTTGGCCCCTCGGCCACCTCCGCTTGTGCGTATCGGCCCATGCTTCACCGAAGACCGGTTGCTACGCAGCAATTCTTGTATACGCAAACGAAGTTTAATTTCCCATGTTCGGTGAAATGTCATTGTTGTGGGCCTGGGCGCCGGACGGACAGTACAGACCCGGGCAACCTGGCAACCCGGGACCCGTGTGCAAGCTACGTAAGACTGGCCATGGGAGAAAAAATTTTCTCTTTCAACTATGTCAGCGTATTTTGAAGTTTGTCCTTGAGACTTATTTATCGTCATGGCGAAGCATACTTTGAGTAGAAATTGCAGTTTTATATATAGGTTTAATTTAATATCCATAAAACATACAAATTTGAATTAAATTCTTAAAAAACGTCTATCTCATTTAGTCTAGTGGTTAAATTTTATCTTTTACTGTATTTTAATATTTTTTGTCAATTTATTTCGTTGTTATGCACGTCACGCAAAATTAATTTCAAGAAACACAAAAAGAAAACAAATCTCGTGATCATCATTTAATAAATTATATTCTAAAAATCAATCTTTAAAAACTCACCAAAAATCAGAAAATGGAGTTCAAGATTCAAAAAAGATTTCATTTTAAAGGAAATTTTATGAACTTTCTCGCGATATAATTTTTATAACACTCAAACTATTATTTTAAATGCAAACTTAAAAAAATGTTACAAAAACAGCTTAAAAATTTTATTTAAAAAAATGTAAGAATTTTTTTTAAAAAAATATTTCTTAATGCACTTCTACACTATAAGAAGAATCGCCATGCAAAATTTCAGCTCTTTAGGTCCAGGGCTTTGATCTGTGCGTTATCTGTCAGTCACGAAACTGTTTTTGTATATATATATATGTATATAGATATATATGTATATAGATATATCTATATATATAAAACAGTTCCTTAACTGACTCATTCATTCACTGACTGACTGACTGACTCACATACAACGCACAGACCAAACCGCTGGACCTAAAGGGCTGAAATTTTGCATGGCGATTCTTCTAATAGTGTAGGGGTGCACTAAGAAAGATTTTTCAAAAATTCTTCTTAGATTTTTTTAAATTAAATTTTTAAGCTGTTCTTTAAACTTTTTTTACGTTTGCATTTAAAATAATACATTGAGGGTTATAAAATTTATATCACGAGAAAGATCATAAAAATTCCTTCAAAATGAAATTTTTTTCGAATTTTTACCTCCATTTCCTGATTTTGGGTGAATTTTTAAAGATTAATTTTTAGAATTTAATTTATTAAATGCTGATCACGTGATTTCTTTTTCTGGTACTTTCAATAAATTTATCGTCACGTGCGTAACAACTAAATAGACAAAAAAAAAATATTTTTTTCTCTTTCTAATGCAGCAGACGATTGGATATTATCCAAAAAAAATGCATATCTCTTACGATTTTTTTATAAATAAATATATATATATATAGATATATATTTTACATCAATTGTATACATTGATCATCGCATTTATTATAAATATATATATTTATTTTTTGGCATAAATTGCATACGTTGACCGTTGTTTTTAATTTGAATGTACTCCGTAGCGAAGCGCGGGTTTTCAGCTAGTATGTATATAAATATAAAAGCTTCCTCTCTTTGTTGACCACCTTATAAGTTATATTGGCCACCTTAAGGCTGCTATGTACTAACCTCATTGGATTCGCTCACCTCAACGTTAACCTATGGAGAAAATTTGTCCACGAATTGCCGACTTGGATTGAAAGATTTTTTTTTTTAAATTGTACTCCGTCATAGAGAGAGAAATTTTACACTTGTGTGCATTTTCTAATTTTTTAAATGCAATTAATATTTTAAAATTTAAATTATTCGGGGAAAAATCTGGTATAGTGTGTTTTAAACGCTCATAAATTCCTTCGGTGGACGAAATTTATAAAATGAATCCTGTAGCGCTTTGCAAAAAAGTTTAGGCTATCTGACAATACCAATTTTATTCGATTATCAGCATTTATGTACCTGTAAATAGTTGACAAAAATATATTTTAAATAAAAAATTTGGGGGGCAGCGCTTAACCCCTCTAAAGAGAGAGAGCCATTACAATCCCTCAAAATGTCAATCCTAAGGGGGGTGGAATTCTCGAACTGTCAACTGGACTCCTCCCACCACAAGAGTCTGCAAGAAGAGGAAAAGGAAAATACGATTTTTTTTCTTAGTACATAGCAGCCTTAAAACCCAAAGGAGTAACCGCGATGCTCGATTCCCCACAATCATAGTCACCTTTACCCGTTGGGTGTTCCACTTTTTATTTTCTGTTCTTAAAAGGTAACTCCATTCGGGGAACTAATCGAACACACGATATCCATCGTTTCGGAACACGATATCCGGCTCTTTTACAAGTGTTCTCCTCAAAATAGTTTCAAAATAAAAATCTAAAAACCCCTTAACAATAAATCTCCGGGATTTCAACACTGTTTGTTTTGCCGACTTCGGACGCAAACTCCAAGCTTTCCGCTTTTGCTGCGAAAAGACCTGATACAACGCATTAAATCAGCACTTGATATATTATTATTCCGCGAGGCAGCATTTTAAACTGTTCCAAAAATCTCTCTCTCTCTCACACACACCCTGGCAGAGAGAGCAAAAATATCTGGAATGCAAGGGAGAGACACTTCAAAGTTCCCTCGCGGCGAGAAATCCCTTTCTCAATCCCACATTCCCGTCACGACCGCTCGATAGCAGGGGTGCGAAAAACGAATATTCCTCATCCGCACATACATCGGTGGGTAATAAATAACGGCTCCCTAAGATTTCCGAATGCCTCCGCTTTGATTAACGAGGGAAGCAGGTTCAAGTCTCAAGAAACCCCCCTCCCCCCTCCTCCCCGGCTGATTAAGACGGCGCTTGGCCTTGGGCCAATCATTGGGCCATTTGCAAGTTCATGCATGTGGTGGCCAATCAATTAGAGGGGTAAAAGCGCCTGTAAATGTTCCCTAATGCTGCTTCCTAAGACCACTAATTCGTCCTTTCTGTCCAAGTAATTGATAATAGGCACTGTCCCTGGGAAAACGGGGTTATTAAAAGTTGGGGGGCTCCTACAGTGTTTGCGCGCTGGCGCTCAAAAATGACAGGCAGGGGATGCCATCGACAGCTCGGGTGGGGAATTCCCCGGCATCTTTAAAAGCTGCTCTGGAGGTTGACTGAAATAGGAATGGCGTCTTTCTATCGGAAAGATGTGGGAGGGGATCGGCGTCCCGGTGTAGGTAGGAACGTGGAAATGTGGGTAGAATTGTTTGCGGGGTTGATAAACAAACCTTAATGTCAACGACTGGCAAATGAGAGGAATGGCAACTGGTAAGGAATATTTTGTATGAATAAATACACCCAATAGTAATATCCAAATATACGCTTGGGAATTAAACATGAGGAAGGAGAATATCCGTGCATACGTGAGTTAGTAAATACCCAAATGCAGAAACTGTCTAAGCCATAGATGGTAATTGGGTACATTGGTAAGGAATGTAGATTTCAAAGGTTTGAAAAGAAAATCGTGGACAAAAGCATTGTTCGTGTATAAGTTTTCAGATATCCATACACAGTGTTGATTATCTATACATATAAAACAGTTCTGTGACTAACTGACTGACACATAACGCCCAGACCAAACCGCTGGACCTAAAGGGCTGAAATTGTGCATGGCGATTCTTCTTATAGTGTAGGGGTGCACTAAGAAAGATTTTTAAAAACTTGTCCTTAGATTTTTGTAGATTAAATTTTTGAGCTGTTTTTGTAACATTCTTTGATGTTTGGATTTAAAATAATAATTTGAGGATTATAAAATTAATATCACGAGAAAGATCATAAAAAGTTCTTTAAAATGAAATCTTTTTCGAATCTTTACCTCCATTTTATAATTTTTGGTGAATTTTTAAATATTAATTTTTAGAGTTTAATTTATTAAATGCTGATCCCGTGGTATCTTTTCTTTTTGTGATACTTTAAATTAATTTTGCGTGACGTGCATAACAACGAAATAAATTAACAAAAAAAAGTATTAAAATACGGTAAAAGATAAAATTTAACCACTAGATATGGAAGTCTTTTAATAATTTAAATGAGTATGTTTTAAGGATATTAAACATACAAATTAATTGCGTACATTGACAATTGTATTTTATTTAAATATTTTCTTCTACTCTTCTACATTATTTTGTCTATAAAAATATCCGTTGCGATTTTTTATAAATATCATTTTTTTGGTTATTTGGGCATTAAATGCATACATTGACCGTTATATTTCTCATAAATATAGACGTATTTTTTTGGCATTAATTGCATACATTGAACGTTGTAATTGATTTGAATGTACTCCATAGCGAAGCACGGGTATTCAGTGAGTTTTTCATATACGCTAATTAACCGCCCATATCCTGTAGTAGTTAGCGTTTCCAGCTTCCATAGAGTGGGCTCGTGTTGGAATCCTAGACAAGTCATGTACTTTCTGGGCTGCACCTGATAAGAAGTAATGTTTATTCACCTACATGGTGCTCCCATGATAAAGTAGCCAACAAATTCGCGGTGAGGATCGTTAAATGTTTTCAAAGAAAAGTGCCTGCCCAGTAAGAAATATATATATATATATATATATATATATATATATATATATATATATATATATATATATATATATATATTAATTAGAGACAATGAAAAGGAATGTCTTTGACTGATGGAAAAAAAATTATACGTATTATACGTATTATCAATATCCAAACTTATGTTCTATAAACTTAAGAAGAAATCGATAGCAGATTGAATGGTCTTGTATCCGCACATTTTGTAAATTTCCGCAAGCAAAGAGGGTTATTTACATGTATTAAATGGGGACAGTTACAAATAATGTCATTGTATGTAATTATATGCACGTGAAATAAACTCAACGTTAATATCCAAATGCGAGTGTTAAAGATTGAAGAAATCGGGGACAAACTGAATGTCCATGTAAACACACGCACAATGATGGTTATTAAGCCTGTATGTTAACTTGGGGATAATTATAAGACATGTCTTTGGAAATGTGTGTCTAAATAACCGCATGAAATTATACGCAATATTAATATCCAGATGAAGGTTTCAGACATCGGAGAAGGTTTCAGATATTGAAGAAGTATAGGTCAGGTTAAATGACTGTGTATGCATAAGTTTGTAAATATCCAATTACAACGGATCAATTATTAGGAATGTCTTTGTATGTAAAAACGTGTATATATATATCTACAGATAAGGCTATTAATATTCAGATGAGGCTTAAGGTTCGGACCACTTTTTTTCAAAAATAATTAGTACTGATTAAATATATATATTTTGAAATGAATGTTTCTGAGTCATTAATTGTGAAAAGATGGAATGGAATATCTTATATGTTGAGGTTTGTATATAGCAATATGTTGGTTGGTTGGCTTCGAATCTGTATGTTAATATTTTAGACTTTGTATGTATATTATAGAACTTGGTAGTTAATATTTTAGAACTTTAATGTAATCGGATTAGACCGGGAGATTTTCATGGAAAACACATTTACGGGAGATTTTGAAAAATTACATGGCTGATCATCACACAAAAATTCAAAATGTTAACTCAATAAATAAAAAATAAATAAATGTAACCCGGACCCCCCTTAAGTTAAATAATTTTATCTGTCAATATTTTGATTAATTGTGATCTAATAATAAGAATTTCTAAGATATAATCATCACAAAGCACAAAAAATCACAAGTAAATGGCAGCTCGTAATTCAAACGAATCAGGAATGCAATGCAGTAATTCAAAATTTAAGAACGAGCCAGTATATTCATGCTGCTGAAAAAGCTTGGAGATTGGGAGATTTAGGTATCCGACTGCGTTTGGGACACGGTGTTTTTTTCTTTTACTGAAATTGCGAAAATTTTTGTCTTAATATTCAAAGTAATATAACACCAAAACACGAAAATGATAAGAATTTAGACAATTACTATGCAAAATTTCACAAAATTGAGGAAAATGGGTCGAAATTCAGCGATTTTTTACAAAAACGCTCAAAAATGCTCAAAAACGCTAATGTTATAGGTATAATTTTTTTTTAGGCTCTAGCTCTAAAAAAAAAAATATGCCTATAACATTAATTTTTTTTGTCATATGTGCGTAAGTCTTAAGTGTCGACTTCTAATCGATATCTTACTATTATTAAAATTATCTTACTATTATTAAAAATACAAGTCATTATATGTAATTACATGTAAAATTTTAGTAATTTTTTCATGAGATTTTTTATAAATGCAACAATAAATCAACAAATAATATACCTAGACCCAAATCTGTAAGTCATTAAATTCTTAGTATTTTGAGAAACATACGGGAAAAATTTCATAGACATATCATGGTGAGATTTTGAGTTATCATAGATTACTCAAAATTATCTTACTATTATTAAAAATATAAGTCATGATATGTAATTACATGTAAAATTTTAGTAATTTTTTCATTAGATTTTTTATAAATGCAACTATAAATCAACAAATAATATACCTAGAACCAAGTCTGTAAGTCATTAAATTCTTAGTATTATGAGAAACATACGGGGAAAATTTCATAGACATATCATGCTGAGATTTTGAGTTATCACAAGAGTCGTTTACATTTTTGGTGAAAAGTAAGTTCTTCAGAAAGCACGATTAAAGTTTTCAAATTGTATTGAAATTCATAGCTGCTGCTGATCTTAAAATCACTCTAATTTCCTTTCTGATGATCCTACAGAAAAAATAAAAGCAGATTTAGAAACAGAAATTTATAATCTTTGAAAAAAGGAATTAAAAACTAATTTCGGAATTTTCGTCAAAATCGATGTTTTTAAGGCAGTCGGATACCTTAATTGTTTTGTCTGTTTAATGGCTTCACCTCTGAAGGAGGGACTTATTTTGATGGAAGAAAATTGTAAGCTAAATCAAGGAGATGATATGGTAGTTCAGCGACCAAAATATGGTACCGGGATCCTAAACATAGTAGGTTTATTTCCACACCTGACAATGATTCATTAAGGGAAAGAAAAATCATTTAGAGTTAAGTGTTAGATATAGTGTTATTACGTCTACCTCCAGTGTTAATTGAAAGATTTTTGACGTATGGATCTCCTCGTTCTCTATTTAACGAAGAAAAAGTTAGGATAATCAACAACACTGCACGGCAGTTCATGATTGACCCGATATGTTGAACAAAAGGGGTATTTTTTCTAGTCCAATTAAAATTTATTTTCAGTGAAAAAATATTAGTTTCTTCTACGAGATGTAATCATAGCAACGTTTTATTGAATAAATATCACTACAAAAACAAAAGAAATACCCTCACAGGAAATACTCCGTAATACAACATACACCTCCCATTTATTCAATATCTGTCATGTACCTTGCTTTCATTATCATTAATGGGTCCAGTATAAAAAAGCTACTTAGTACAAGCGATACAACACAATTCTTTTCATAGTTTTAGTAATTATTTTTTTGCTGTTATTATTCAATTATTAAAGCCGTGTAGGGCATGATTAGTTTTTGTGTCATTTTGTTAATCGCTTGAAATACAGGTAAATTGGGATATATCGCACCTCTTCTAGAAGGTGTTTAATCTCAAAATAGCCATATTTTCAGGAAGAGCTAAGGAAGAAATGAAATGGCTCTTCATGAAAATATGGCTATTTTGGGATGTAATGCTCTTCTAGCAGAGGTGCGATATGACTATTTTTGAATGAGTCGGTGATATTATATCAAGGTAATTAACTAATTAGGTCTTAGTCAAAGAATAACCCATGCTTAGAACTTCATAAGATCCTGCATATAAATATACCAGCCGTTTCACTTTTGTCTTGTTTCTATAAAGCATTCAGTGTATGGTTTGTAAACACGTTAGAGATAACATTATTTAAAGTCTCCTCTCTAAAATCTTGTTTTAAGCGGAATCCATAGTTAATGCATCATTTCACATTACCTTCATATAAATTAAACTGACTTATAAGCTTTGAAAAAGTTTTTGAAAACGTTATTGAATATACATTTAAAAATATATATAATTAAGAAAAAAATAAGTGGGAATTAGCGAGCAATATTCAAGTTAATTCATGATTGCAATTAAATATTTAGCCTATTAAGCTGCATATATAAACTTACATAACTCTAGTTAATGACAGAGATATTATTCTCAATAAAACAATAATGGACAAAATATATTCCTCGTAACCAAATTAAAAATCTATAGAATATAAGAGGCAATTTAGAAAAATACATATCATTGAACAAAATTGCTTTCAGGTAACATTCCATTTTTCAAAATCATATTGAATTTCAAAAAGGCTCGAATTCAACTAAAATTGATGGATGACCTTAGAAATAAGATTCAATGAGAAATTTTTCAGGTTTTGTGAATTTGTTATCGAAGAAAGAGATTGGCTCGTTGCGATTTTATCCACCTTTCAAAATTCTATGAAATATCGAATGGATAGATTTGCATGAGGCATTATTCCGTTTCTGATGTAATATCTGGAGAAGGAAAAGCTGAAAAGGGCCTCAGAATTTTTAAAAGTAATGAGAATAGAAGAAATTCTATATCACAAACGCAATATATCTAGTAAGAGATATAATTTGAATTTTCTTATGTATATAAAAATTAACTTATTATGTAATGAATAATATATTTAACAATGTGATATTTTATACACCGAATGTAATATGTTCTTATACGTAATTCTAATAAAATAAAATTTTCCAGGTTTGTCTATTATATTTATTTTTAATCACCAGCTTTTTTCATTTCTAGAAATTATATCTGCACACCTGGAAGAATTAGAAAATAAAAGGATAAAATTGCATAGAAAAGAAATTAATTAATTTCCACTTAATATAGCTTAACGGTGTTCAACATTAATACACTTGAATTTAAATCGCGTACGCTTTGGTAAACTTTTGCATTATCTGGTCACAGATATTAACTGCAAATGTTTTCTTTTCAGTAAAATATAAGGTAAAGCTTAAGGATGTTAAACTAGGTCTAAGAGCTTATCCCCGTTGTATTGAGTTTTGGATGTCAGATTGACTCATTACGCTCCAAATCCCGTTGTTCAAATAATTGCTGATTTACCAAAATGGCCAACAAAACACGTTTCTCTCTGAACACAGGCTACATGGATCGTTAAACTTCTGCAGACAAGATGACTATTTAGTCAACAACAGTGATTACAAGATGTCAGTAATTATAAATTTATTTTCTACGCGATTAAACGCAAACGAATTTTTTCTTCCATTGAGCTGTCGTTATCCCACGTTAACGCCTTGAGCATGCCCGAGTGTCCACTTGAGGTAGCCAAAAAGAAGTTTCCCGTGATCATATGACATCATTGTCTCACTTAAACGACACAAAAATGTCCTTTTGTCACCATGGGTCAGTAGGAAAGAGGATTCCTTATAACTTCTTTGTCTCACGTAAACGACACAAGCATGCCCGAATGTCCACATGAGTTAGCAAGAAAGATTTCTCACATCATATGCCATCGTTGTCTCTCTTCAAGCGACACAGGCATGCCCGATTATCCACATAAAGTACCAAGAAATGGGATTCCTCAGATTTTTTTACATCTTTGTCAAGTAAACGACACAAACGTGCCCTCTTGTCCCCATGACGCATCAGGAAAGATGATTCTTCAGCTTTCGTTGTTTCACATAAAAGACACAAACGTGCCCAATTTTCGATACGAGATCATACGATTTCTCATTACAGATCCTATGTATAGTAAAGCACTAGTTTTGCCATTTCACGCGTTTTCGAAAACATACAATTGTTAATGTGGAATTTAAGGGTATGTATTCGGTTGTACATCATGACACATTTTAATATCTGTCATTTGGTGTATGGAACTTTTTGTAAACGTTTGTACTGAATAGGATGAATTAGAGTACGTCAAACTTTTCTTTATTAATCAATTCACTGGTATTTCACGGTATAACCTTGTCTCCGAGTGTAAAAACAAAAGAGCCTTACAAACACTGCTTCAGCAAAATTTCAGAATATAAGATTTCAAAAGCTTTGTATTTTAAACAAACACATTCAACTTTCCACACATTTTCGTAACTTTGAAGAAATTCTTGTTTTTCGCTCTGCCATTTATTCTTTATTTAGAAGTATTCAGTACAAGTACATTATATCATATTTCTCTTCCCTGATGTATCCCTGACAGCGATATGCATTTTTAACGTGATTGATAGCGAAAGTCTTTAGTTACGTGAGAGTGATCGTAATGTTGTACATCTCTGTATATGTACCTGACTATACCCATCCCTAATTATCTCTATCATAACACAATAGCAGTCTTAATACTGGGTGACAACTTGATTATAAGCGTATTAACTTGACAATGTGACATGTGACTTAATTCTCCATCTGTAGATTAACTATAAGTTTTTACTGAAGACTCATTCTTCCAGTAATTCCAGTTACAAAGGCAGCTGAACACAGGTGCTTTTCTTTTTTTATTTTCAATTTAAAACATCATCGACGGATATTTTAAGAGAAGGGACTTCTGATGAACGCAGATTAGGGTCCATTAAGAGATTATTCCTCTTGATAGACTTGGCCTTTGGTTTAAATCCATTACCAAGTGACAGACTAGCTGTTTGCACTAACAGGTAAACAATACATAAAGATGCGGAAATGAAGCTTTATATATAATTTAAATTATTGAACTATTTGAAAACATGTTTCCATTAGTGATGAAAAGGATTTTTCAATTTTTTTCATTAATGAAAAGTCAGAAGAAAATCTCTGCAATTTTGAGAGGTTACCTAATTAATGTTATACTGTCCTTTAATATAATACATATATTAAGGTTTACTTATTTTCAAAAAATAAAAGTGGCCGTGGTTGAGCTGTTTATGCTATACAAATGTTCTCTTCAAGTATTAACAACGTTGATAAATCCATAATATACAGATAAACAAGGCTCCTGAAAACACGTATAGTATTGGACTAAGAACAAGCGATTCAAACTTTCTAACGACCATTTTCTCAGCCGAAGCTTTCTCATTTTAAATGAAAAATTATACATTCAATTAGGTCATAGCACATCATAGTACACAACCCAACCTATCTTAATTTTATAAGAAATGATACATTCAACGTTAACTTACGTAGCCCAAGCTTTCACAGTTTTCCTAAGAAATGACACATTCAATAAGGTCATCTTACGCAGCCCAACCTACCTCAATTTTGTAAGAAATGATACATTCAACGTTATGTTATTCAGCCCTAGCTTTCTCAGTTAATATGAGAAATGATACATTCAATAAAGTCATCTTACGCAGCTCAACCTATCTCAGTTTTGTAAGAAATGATACATTCAACGTTATCTTACGCATCCCAAGGTTTCTCAGTTTTGATGAGTAATGATACATTCAAAAAGCTCATCTTACGCAGCCCAACTTATCTCAATTTTGTAAGAAATTGTACATTTAACGTTATCTTACGTAACCCAAGTTTTCTCAGCTTTTATGAGAAATGATACATTCAATAAGATCATCTTACACAGCCCAACCTATCTCAATTTGTAAGAAATGATACATTCAACATTTTCTTATGCAGCCCAAGCTTTCTCAGTTTTTATCATAAATGATACATTCAATAAGGTCGTCTTACGCAGCCCAAGCTATCTCAGTTTTTATGAGAAATGATACATTCAATAAGATCATTTTCCACAGTCCAACCTATCTCACTTTTGTAAGAAATGATACATTCAACGTCATCTTACTCAGCAAAAGCTTTCCCAGTTTATATGAGAAATGATACATTCAATAAGGTCATCTTACGCAGCGCAACCTATCGCAATTTTATGAGAAATGATACATTCAACATTATCTTATGC
>OU015498.1:63946577-64215496 GCA_907164885.2 Dolomedes plantarius
TTCATAAATAAGTATTTTGGGGCTGAATAAGGCCTTTTATTAAATTTTTTTTTTCAAAAATGGCAAAATTTTTGAAAATGCTCCATGCGTATTAATTTCTTTCTGATATCTTCCAAATTTCTTAATTGATAATTGAAGTTTTTGTCCCAAAACTCTGCATCATCATTCTTTTAAATTTTTTCCAAATTTATAGACCATGGAATGAATCAAAAAGATGAAAAAGCATAAAAAACTAACAAGCAGATTTTGAAAAAAAAAGTATGGTTTCTGATTCATACAAAAAGAAATCAGTGCACAGTTATGTTTATATTTATATGGTGAACTTATATTGAAAAATTTAATGTTTTAAAATTGTGTGAAATGTGCATGAAACATTCCGAAAATTTCTAGCATTTTAAAAATTTTCTTTGGAAATTAGGATTCAATTGAACCCCAAAATACTGATCGGTAAATCCTAAATGTCTTCAGTATAGTAAAAAATATTATTAATTATTCTCTTTTTGTTTTTAGAGTAAAAAATTTTAAATAAAAAAAAAATAGGTTGTAAGTCGCTTGTCCCCTTAACTTATAATTTTTTTACGTTCTTTAAAACATTTGAAAGTATGTTGAGCTGTCATTGTAGAATTTGGAGGTATTGTAAAACTTTTTTGCGGATATTTTTACGCCTTTTCTCCATAACCGCGTATGAGTTAATTAACTGTATATTGAGAAAGAACTATTGCACATACATTTATAGAAATGATAATTCACCACTGAACGTTCTCATGTTGAAACAAAAAGAACGGATTTAAATCTGCTATTGTTCACAAAACATGGAGACAAAACATGGATGTAAGCTCATTAACTGACTTATTTACGAACGTTATCCTTCGCCCTTATTTAATTGAGTTCAGAATCCCTTTGGAAAAGTTAGTCCCACAAATAAAACACTGAAATTGAAACTCACAAAAAGTCTCTGAGAATTATTTATTTTAAAGCCCGCGATGCAGTGCCTGTTAATCAATGGCAATCTTAAACGTGCCTATAAATAGCTTTTTCGATCAGACTCTTTATGCTAATTTCTCATTGTACCACCTTGATTTGCAAGCGGAGTTAATACACTCTCGAGAAAGTAAGAAAATAGTAAATAAATATGCAAATAGAACATCCTATGCTAGTTAATTAGAAACTTGACAATACCCGTACCTTTTAACAAAGCCTCGGATTAACTCTTAGAGGCTAGATGCTGAATAAACCGGCCCTCTTTTTTTTGTTATATCGCCTACATTTTTCTCCCGGAACTGATGCCCATGAATGGAAATTAAAAGTTTTACATAAACTTCATGAATTTTATGTGAAACGCTGAATGGAAAGCAACTTTCATTAAGTGAAATGATGGAGTTTGCAGGGTTGAAATTCTTCTCGGGTGTATTATTCATTATTCATTCATGAAGAATATACAAATTATTTTATTAATGACGTTAATTAGTCCCCAAATTATAAATGTTAAGCATTTTGAATAATTCCTTAATTATTGTTCTTTGACAATGAATCATTTGTATATATAAATTATTGGTGAATGAAATTTTTTACCAATAACTTACTAATGAGGGTTAACTTCGGTTATTTCTCTAGGTTACAATTATAGTGACCTATCGGTTACAATTGTAGAAACCTTTTGCTGTTGTGTATTATTTTTATTCTCTTTTTTCTATGTTTTTCAGCTAAGTTGTCTTTAAACTTGCTATTCGAAATTAAAAAAGACAATTATAGTGGTTTCTGAATCATAAAGAATGTGCACAGTTGAGAAACATTTGGGAATATCATTTTTTTCATATTTAAATGTGAATATCATTAAATATATATGAGAGGATAATTGTAATAAAAGTTTATTTATATCAAAACCAGAAAATAGGAAACAGAAAAAGGTGAATTATAGAGGAAGAGAAAACAAAATTTCTTAAACACATTAAATAGAATTCAGGCAGAACAATTGTTGTCAATTATATTGAGTCTATTATATAAATAAAATTAAGGTGAAGTGAAAGAACAATTATATGAAAATTCTGACTGCGTTAATGATTATATTATACTACATTCCACATTTCATAGAATGTATGAGTTTTCAAAACATAATACTTTGAAATTTAGAAAGATTTTTATTTTGTCTGAAAAATCGAGTCTTTTAAAAAGTCCAAGTGTTTTCAAATCCTTATTTATTTAATAATTCGGTAGCCCAACGCCTAACAACTAACGAAAACCTGGAACACATTCAAGAAATTTTCCTGAACCTAAAATATCGAAAATAAATAAATCTGTATTATTAGAGATTAAATTAAAATAAACCACAACTTGCATCGTCCCTTCCCTTCCACACCATTGCCGGAATTAATCAGAACCTGTCCCACAACACCCCCTTCCGTTCGATTTTATTAAAAACGAAAATAACTAGACAACTATTGAAAGCGGCTCAAAACTGATCTCTCGTTTTGACACCTTTTTATCTTTACAAGTTCCGCGCGTTTGTAATTTGTATGGGGAAAGCGCTATCACAGAACTTTATTGACAGACATTTAAGGGGCGGGGGGGGGGGGAGTTAGCAGCGAAAAAGGTTCGTGGGAGAGTCGAACAGGGTTATCCACCCACCCACCCCTCTCCGCAGAGAGGTTCGATCGGAACGTATTACAACGGAAGCTTTTCTGTACGAACAATGAAGAAGAAATTTCTGCCAACGATTTTCGATGCTAGAGCGCAATAGCGCCGTTTTGGGAAGAGATGAAACCATAACTTCAACTATTTATACAGATTATGATATTAGAAATGGAGGAAGTGTAGTCTCTCTCTCCACAGATGTATGCAAATGCACTGTCTGGATTCAAAACAAACAGAAATCCCGTTACCTATATTTTAACCAATAATAAATTTAATTACTTCTTGGTAACTTAGTGTTATGCAGTCTTCATTATGGATTACCTAAAATTTTTTTCTAGTATCAAGAGATATATGTTACAAGTTATTCTTAAATCTAAAATTAGATTTATTACGCATAAAGTACATGCAAAAACAAGAGGAATCATAGATTGCTAAGCTAGCTGAACTAGAGAGAAATATTGACGTAGAAATACTTAGTATATTAGCATGTAAGGACACAGATTGTGGAGCTGAGGAGTAGCCATACAGCTGCCGCAGAATTACACTGAATTCACAGATTATGCGAATGAATTGCGAAACAAATTTAGTTATTTATATTTTCTCCAATAATACAACTAATTTCTGCTGCATTATTCACAAAAGTGAAGCAAAAATATTATGGATCACCGTGAACATAGTTTCATTATCAGGCAGTATCTTACTTACGTTATTTCCAAATCTGAAAACTTAATTCTATGGAAAACTCTTCTTCCATAGAGTGTTTCATATGGAAAACTCTGTGGAAGAAGAGTTCCATAGAATTAAGTTTTCTATGGAACTTAATTGTATGGAACTCTTCTTCCATATTTTGCATGTATATCATAAAGATAGCTACGTAAAATGGAGAATGGTCATAAGCTGATAAGCCAAACTAAAAGAAATCTTTCCATAGATATATACTTAACATTAGATTAATTATAGAGCTCATGAGTCTTCATGCAGCTGACACTAAAGGAAGAAATTTAATAGTTAAGTAGTCATTGTACTCTAGAATTTTTTCACAAATCTAAAAGATGTACGTTTAGGTAACTGAAGCGAAATTCCAGATGTAAAATCTGACGCTAAAAAACCACAAATTTAAAAACACTTTCTTATTTAATTTATTGTCCTTTATTGTGAAGTCTCGAAGTCGTCTCTAAAACTGACTGAAGAAGAGAATTTATGAAATCACAAAGTAAATATATATATATATATATATATAAGAAAATAATTGCCAGTAGGGGGCGGTGGCCCGGTTGACAAAGACATCGAGTCAGTGATCTGAAGGTCCCTGCTCCGATGCTCATCTCTGGAAATCCACCACCGTGTTCACTAATGGTGGCCGGGGCAGGTAAAATAGGTCGTGACTACAATGTCCTCCAAGTTCTCAAATTTACCTCTGGAGGTGCAGTGTCAAGTGTTCCGGTCTCGTCGTTTGACTCGGTTCAAAATTACGGGATCGATGTTCTTCGAGGTCAAGTCAGATTTCAGCCCTAGTGGTACCTCGCCTTAAAGTGAAGCTGCTTACTACCCTTCGCCAAGGATCTAGGATTTGAGGACCTAGGTCCTATGGACTTGATGTAGGCTTGCCTACTCCAAGAGGATTGGGAACATTAGACAACATAATTTCCTGTTGTATATGGAAAATGCTTGTTGAGACAGAAGTGCTCAATATACATAAAGATATATTAGAGTTCCGAAGTTGAAATTTTTATAAAACATGCCAATTAGGATATTAAACAGTTCGAATTAAATGCAATCATATTTTTGTTTATATTGTCCCAAAGGTATTGCCTCATATCGGTTTTAACATTTTGTTTTAGGTTCTTGGTAATATTCAGTCAGCCTTCTCAAATATCTTTGTTTATAAACGTACCATGTAAGCACATTAATTCAAGCGTACGGAAAACCAGCTTTACTTGATCAAGATTTTTGAAAGAAAATAAATTAAGAGGCCGAAGAATTAACAAAGTCTAAACGAAAAGGTTAAATACTGTCCTGCCAGTCAGCAGCCCGTTAGCAGTATTTAAACACTGTTGTGATAAATTTAGATAATGACAAAATAGTTTTCCATAGAATTAAAAAATATAACTTTAAAACTGTATAGCAGAATAAAAATGATTTTTTTGTAGTCTTTTTCGCTGATTGGACAATTTTTTTTTCTAAATTCTTTTTTCATCTTTACAAAATAGTAAAAAGGAAATATTTTGAAAAGAACTGTGCATCAATTTTCTGGCGGTTAATCATTTAAAAATGCAATAATTTTTATTACTGAGTTTTCCACAGAAAAAAAATCTTTATTTCTTCTCTTTATCATATTTTACCAGACATGAAAGTCCATATGGCATGACATGATATTCAAGACATGAAATTATTGGCTGATATTTCATGCCTATATATCCATTTATATTTTATAAAATTATTTTAAATAGTAAGTTAAATGCAAATTTTAAATCTAATATTTTCAACACAACTCCAAATTTATTATATTTCTTTTATTTTAAAAAGGAATTTCCATGCAAATTTCTAGAAAGAAGTGTTTAATTAACACATTTAATGCCTTTATACATCCCAAAATATTTTTCGAATGAACATAAAAAATGAAATTTTCATATATCTTATCACAAATAAAACTTCATATAAATAAGGATTGAAATTTTCATATAAATGAGAACAAAACTTCATTTCGACAGACAATTTAAGACAAATAGAGAAACAAGATGTTAATTTTCTTCCTCTAAAGGATTAAAGAAATGCAATTCTACATTAGTCGGCTGAAAAGGAACATTAAGGAAAGTATAACTATAACTAAAATTTTTAATATCATTTTATGATTAAATTCCTTTTGATAAGATAAAATTACTCTCCCTGAAAGTTGAATTTAAATAATCTACTTACCTCTATTTATAGATTTAATTATAAAAAATATCGATGGCCTTTTAAATTTCAAATTAATCGAATTATCTTATCAATAGGTTGGATTCATATTTTGTTCGATCTCTAGTCATATTTAAGAAACCACTACTCAATTTTCGAGAGTAAAAGCGAGCAGACAGATGATTTTTTAAAGGTTGTCACCAATTAATACAGCCTGGATATATTTAAGATCAACTTGCATTATACTTGACATCCGAAAAAAAATATATCTCTGGACGTCCCTTGTAGCAGATATGAGAATCAGAAAAATATATTTCATTTTTAACTAATTACAAAAATTGAACCATTAACAAATGAATACTAAAGTGTTTCTTTTACAACAGAAAAGTAAAAGAGAATGGAATGAGGTCATTCATTACATCTCTTTTCGGAGGGACATGGCCTCACAAAAGATTCTAATTAAAAGCCTGAAATGGAATACTTTTTTTACGAGCAGCTCTTTTGAAATAAAGCTTCACGTAAATGCTAGTGGGGGTTGTCACGTTTAGTATTTAATTTGCATTCTGCCTCTGTACCAGGTATGAGGTATGTTTCGGAAAAGCAGACATATTTTTATGGAATGTTTAGGGAGAAAAAAAATTAGGGATTTACTTTTAACGTAACTAAGCATGAATTTGTTTTAGCATTAAATTTTCATTGTTGAAGAGAGAATAGCGGATTTTTTCCGGCGTGACTACTTTTATTTCTTATTTTTACGGCCTCTAGAATGAAATGCCACTTTATTAAATCACGAGTTTTTGTGCTTTTATTCATACCTATGAATTGTAGAGTTATTTTTTTTAAATGTATGAAATTCTATATTTAAAAAAAGGCTTTGTTTCTCCTTATAACATTAATCATGGATATTTGTTTTCGGAACTGTCAAAATATCCTAAAAATGTAACTGTAAAAATCTTAAAATTTTACCCTAAAACGACACGTTTGTTAAGTCTTGGCAAAATACGAGAGACACGCAATTGCACAGAAATTATTGGTGCTCTCACATTTGTTATGCTTCAAAGGCACGCATGGCAAATTGTAATCAAATACAAAACTTAGTCTGAGATTGACAGCCATTTTTGTCCACCAGCTCTTGTTACTGATCACATAATGGAGAATCACGTGTTCCGCGTTTTTACAGAACATTACTTTTAAGGAGGCAGTCATAAACGACGCCAGGAACAAAATGCAGTATTGATAAATATTATGGTAAGTCTTCACCTTCGCTTATAATGATTTAAAAGTGGTTTATTGATTTTCGTTGCGGCCGAACGAACACAAATGATGCAAAACATTCTGGTTTCCCTTCTGAGCTCTCTACGCCAGATATTATTGAAAAAGCCATTATATGATAAACAAGGAGAGAAGTGAGATTTTTAGTCTGTTGGCATCTCATCAGAGCGGGAACCGAATACTTTTCATGAATATTCGGATACAAGAAAGCTATTGGTAAGATGTGTGCCACCTTTGCTAACAATCGATCTAAAATGTGAGCGATTGAACACTTCGTGGCATAATCTGTATCCGTTTAAAAAAAATCAAGATGTATTTTTACATCATTTTGTAACACTTCATGAAACACTGTATTACTACCAGCCAGAAACGAAAGAACGAGTAGGTAAAACAAGCGAAACTAGACCCCCAAAAAAATCATATATCGTTCCATCAGCAAAAAGGTTATGGCCATTGTTCTCTGGACGTTTTTGGTGTAGTCTTTAAAATCTAAGGCGAAGTGATGTATGTAAATTTCAAAGCACATAGATAGGGATACGTAATTTTCGTATTTACGAAATTGATGCGAATAAATGCGAAATTTGCCTATATGAGCGAATAAATGCGAAAATAATTTTTTACTACTTTTCGGTGAAAACTAGGTGATAAACGGCTTTTTAAGCGAAATTAGGTAATAATAGTAATAATTTATTAACATAATTGCTTAACTAAGACCATCCATGGTCTTTGACCGAGAGATATCATTCTCCTTCGGATTTGCTCCGATTTTCACCTGGATAGTTTGTCCGTACCGGAGTCGAACCAAAAAAATCTAACTGTAAAAATCAACCATCAAGATTTGTGGAACAATTTAGTAGATTTAAGAATGTTTCTTGGGCACCGAAGTCAAGGGTATTTCAGCTACTTACAGTAGTCAACCAAGGGAATCCTGTTGATGTTATACAGATTTTAATTGCAACAAAATGCTGCTTCCTTAGCTTTGCAAAGTCACACAGGATACAGTCTCTATAGTCCAGTTAACAGAGTAGACGCTGAGATATTTTAGTATGTACAACAAAGTAACTCATGACGGCAGGCAGAGACTTAAGGTACATAATGTGGAGACTACTACAATGTTAGCTTTTAACTTTGATACCTACCTATCCAAGTAAGTAAAATTGTAATTTTTTTAAATAAATGCGAAATTTTTGAATTGATACATTTTTATGCGAATAAATGCGAAATTTTATGTATTGTATATTTTTTGTTGCGAAATTTCGATATTTTTTATGCTAAATTTACGTATCCCTACACATAGAACATAAGCTTCAGTGCAAGGCTTCTGTTCTTTCATGAATTTTTAATGTATGATCGCTATGAGGATTTTTCATCTTGTCCACAGGAAATGTTTAGTAAATAATATTTAGTATACATTTATCTAAATATAAACATGTTGTTTATTTACTTATTTATAAGACATCTAGCATCATAAATCAAGTAACATTTAGCCTAAATCTAGTAATAAGTCATACTGAAAAATTAACAAAAAATATAGTTTCAACATTACAGTCACAATCAATAAATATATCGTTGAAAACATCTCTGTCTAAAGAAACTTTCTTTGTCAAGAATATTTTCTATAGTTTCACATCACAATGTTCTATTTTTAATTCTTTTTATTATTATTTCCAAACTGAAAATCATGTAAGTATAATTTTCGCCACTGGAGCATTTGCCAGGGTAATATTGAAATTTAAAACTCCCTTCCACTCCAAAATTATTCAAATCCAAAATGATAGTAAAACTAAATAAAATGATATAGTATTAAGTACAATTAAAATTTTTTAGTTGCCTATTATCATTTTCTACCTCACAAAATAATTTAACTTGCATTATTGATTCAAGCGCAGCAATTATAAGTTTTCAGTAAAACTGTTAATGGCTTCATACTAGACATGCTAAAAACTATATCGAAACTCTAATCAAGTAAATAAACTATGTTAAGAAGGGGAAAATTCTTATTTAACCCTGTGCTGTATTCGCTGTGGAAGATCCGATACACAGAGCTGTTGTTTAGCAAATTTGAAAACATATCTCCATACCAAAAACTATACCCAATAAATTAATATGTATGTTTACTTCATTATAAACTTATAAAGAATTTTCTCATTTTGAAGGATTTTCCTATAATTAATCCTTCATTCAAAGTCCTTCCATTTTCTCCTGCGTTTTCTCAATTTTGTCGTAAGGTGAATCCACTTCAGTTTCCGTTCATTATCCTTAAGGTTGATATTATCGAAGACCCCGCATTGGCTTTGAGCCGTGCAGCTATTTAAATAAGACGTTTTAATTATCTGTACGTGTATAGCCGGAACTAAGCAATCGTTGTCCCTCATCGTAATTATCGGATGGTAGGGCACCGTTATTGGCACAACAAAATCATCTATTTCGCATCATAGTGATCGATAATTATGAACAAAATGTAGAGATCGATAGATAGAGTAGGGTAATGAAAAATAAACACATTTGATGGAACCGAATAACGAGATTCCAGATTTAGAAACGCACTACAGCATATTTTTAATGACAAAAATTCGTAATTAATCATTCACATTTTATACTTCTTATTTTTACTTAATATATTTTTTAATATCGGTATTCCCTCCTTAGCATCTATAACTGAAATGTCTCACTTTTATACAGTGTATGTAATATTCAAATAAAACAAAGACAAATTTAGATAAAAGTCTGATATCTTTTTTTTTATATATGAAGTATTACTTTACGTTTTACATGAAAATTCTAATATGAGAAGCAAAAATAAAAATTAAATATAAACTAGTTGGTACTCGTCAAAACATGAAGGCTGGAAAGTATATATATACACTGGTTATCAAAAATTAAGGAAAAGTCACAAAAATAGCGATTACGCAAAAAGTTACGCTTAGAATTTAATGAAACTTATTCACAATATACAGCACATAGGTAGGTATAAAATAGCATAAAAAGAAATCGCCAGACAATTATGGTGTTATAGAAACTAGCATATGTATACAATGAACAAATCGAATGTGTCAGTTTGGTATAGGAAAAGTACCTTTAATATGGCGTATTATCCCCCGAGAAGCAATACAGCACATACAGCGATGTGTGATGCTGTCAATTATGCGGTCTATGAGTTCGGTAGGAAGTGAGAGCCATTGCTCTGGCAAAGCAGTTGAAAGCGTGGCTAGGGTCCTAGGAGGAGGATTGAGAGCAGCTATACGTCGTCCTAAAGCGTCCCAAACATGCTCGAAAGGACTCAGGTCCGGTGATCGAGCTGGTCACTCCATGCGCTGAATCGAGTCCTGCTCAAGATAAGCATCCACGATGCGAGCCCTGTGCGGTCTCGCGTTATCGTCCTGTAGCACGAAATCATCACCTATTTCTCCTGCGTAAGGGTACACATAAGCATCAAGGATATCATCTCTATAGGTGTGAGCATTCATATTTCCACGGGGAAAGACATGGAGGTCTGCGCGTCCACCCAAAGAGATACCAACCCAAACACAGACACTGCCTGATCCGTATGCATCTCTTTCACGGATGTGTGGTGGATGAAAACGAGTTCCAGGTTCTCTCCAAATCAAAATACGCCTACTATCGCTTTGGAGGCTAAACCTGGACTCATCCGTAAAGAGAACAGCCCTCCATTGATCACGCGTCCAGTAGATATGAGGACGTTCCCACTGCAAACGTTCCCGCCTATGGCGTGACGTGAGAGGGACGCAAATGGCTGGTCACCTCGCAAAAAAACCCGTTTTTGAGGGCTTCTACGCAAGGTTGGCGTTGATACCAATGTTTCGGAGCTTGCAGAAGGGGGGGGGGGAGGGGAGGGGTTAACTCCGTCTGAGTTCGGACGGAGTTGCGATTCTATTCCTTCGTGCGCATAATGACAAATATCGACCATCGGTACTAATGGCAAATATCGACCATCGGCACTAATGGCAAATATCGACCATCGGCTGAACCTCCTGGATGCCGAATCCGTGGTTAGAAATTGTTGCCAAAGTCTATGAACCACAGACGGACTCACATTTAGCCATCTGGCCACTTCTGTCTGACTTTGTCCTGCCTCTAGTCTCCCAATAGCTCGCCATCGCAGTTCTTCGGTCAAATGATGCCTGGAGATCATTGTTGAAATTTGGCTATGCTAGATGTCTAATTTCAGCCTCGAAGGTATAATTGCGGCCTTCCTCCGAGACTTGTACTTTTATGCTCCTCCCAAATGACGTATTCCGACTGCAGTGCCACTATTTTGCATAATGTAGTATTGTTCAGCACCTTTTACTTAAAAACATAATAAAATTTTAAATAGATTGGCCTAGTTTTAAACGTGTTATACCTCTTTTGTGGTTTTTCCTTAATTTTTGATAACTAGTGTATATATATATTATATATATTATTCAATGCGGCAGATGGATGGACATTATCCTTACTGCCCTATGACAACACGGATTTGCTGGCCACTTTTCTGGGAGCACTGTAGAGGTGGACCAGCATTATCCCCCTAAGGGCCGATCCCGTAAGTTTGAACAGAGTCAAGTGACGAAACCAGAACACTTCACTGCGCATCTCCAGAGGTATATTTGAGAACTTGAGGGACATTGCAGCCATTTCAGATTTTACGTGACCCGGCTACCATTAGTGAACACGGCGGTGGATTTGTCAGAGACCGGCATCGAACCAGAGACGTTTAGATCACTGACCCGCTGTCTTTGCCACCTGGGACACTGCGCCCCTAGGCATAGTATATAAATGTACTAATACACAAATTATACTGAATACATCATTGCCAAATGTTGAAAATCATAATATTAAGAATTGACAAATACACTTTAAAAAATTTCTATTGAACCCAATAAAAAGAAATATGGTTACTCAACGGTGCGAAGTAAACAATATAATTCAGGTTTAATTCTATATACAGTGGAATCTCGATCTATCGTTTTCGAATTGACCGATTGAAATGAACGATAAATGCGGGAAAACGATAGATGCGGAAACATAACAAAGCAATATGATCGTTGGGACTGGATAAAATGAACGACACATACGGAAAAACGGTGATCGAGATTCCACTGTATATCACAAACATAATTAAAAATAAAAAATGGCAGAGAGAGAGCTAGAGAGATTTCTCGAAATAAACAAATTAACGTGTTTATGCTACCTCGTTCTTAGTAAGTATATAAAGACAGATTTAAACATATCACTTACCATGCGCAGAAACAAATTATGCATTTATTTGGTCTCGTGCTTCGTGAGTATCTAAAGCGAGATTGAAACATTTCACTGAACGTGCGCAGAAAGCAAATTTTAATTGTAAATTATTGCTAATTAATAGAAATTGCGGTTGCAAAAACCAAATTTGACACATCTATAGATTAAAATCTTTCGTTTAAGACCATAATGATGTAAACTGATGCAGTAATTTTCTCTGATGAACTGTCCAAAGAATCGGCTTATCAACTTAAATTCAGGGTGATTTTTCTTTAAACTGACACTATTCAGAGCCACCTGTACCTCGATCTAACAACCGAAATGGTACCAAACTTGGTATAGAGACCAATGATGACATGGGAAGTAGGATTCCGGGAAAAAAAGTTCCAAAAGTCACCGATAGAGGATGATAAGGCGCTGTTGATGTCGGAACACCCGAGAATTTGCACAAAACGCAAGTAAAACATCAAAATACAAAGTCCTGACTACGTAGTTGAGAGCAGTGCCAGTATTTCGGGCTATAAAGATAAGGGGTGAATACCGAAAAAAGTTGTAATAAGCAGACAAATGAATAACGAAAAATTTTCGCTGCAACACCGCTTTATGCAGCAAATTCACTTCTCCCTCCTTCAATGTGACCACCGAACTTGGTGGATGACACATTTCCTCCTGAACACTACGTTCTCAAAGGCCGAGCGTAACATGTCACCAGGAATGTTCATCACAGTACGTAATATGTTGTCCTTTAGGGCTGCCAAGTTAGAGTCTCCACCAAGATACACCTTGGACATTAAATAACCCCACAGAAAGAAGTCGCATGGGTTAGGTACGGGGAGCGAGGTGACCATGCAAGTGGAAAAAAGGGACTGATGACGCTTTCTTCTGTAAAGCAATGGCGCATTTTAGAGCCCAAAGTACTGGTGCTGCTATCGACTACGTAGTCATAAATTTGCATAGATTTGAAATTTTACTTGCATCTTATGCAAATTCTCGGGTGTGCCGACAACAACAGTGCCATACCTTTCCCTATCGGCGACTTTTTGGAACTTTTTTTCGTGGAAACTCTTTACCATGTCGTCCTTAGTCCCTCTATCAATTTTGATGTAAGTCCGGCTGATAGATCGCGCTACAGATGACTCCGAATAGTGTCAGTTAAAAAAATCCCCCTGTATATAGATATCTGTACTGTACAAAATATAAAATATAGAATACTGGCATTATCTCTTCATTTGATTCATTGCTATATCTGTAATTTTTTCGTCATCGTTTAACCCTCTATTAAAACATTTTATTTCATTTTTGGAATGTACATATGAACTAATGATTATAATAAAGGTTTGAGGCTTTAAATTTAACCGAAAAAAGTGCTGTAATCAAGGCGTATAATTGTAATCGACTTCAACGCCCTTTGGTTGATGTTAAAAATATACGTTACGATAACGTCCTTATTTAGCGGCGAAACTTCCACATACCGAAGAATAATGCTCTAAATTTAGATAACACAGTAATTTAAATAATAATTAAATGATACGTTGCTGAGATGTAAGTGCTGAGATGTAAGAGTAATTGTTTTTGTACTACATGCTTAGACTTAGGGTTATATTTTCTTTAGATTTTTAAAATTTAATTTTAGACAAACTAAATTTAATAAAATGTTCTGAGATGTAAGCGGGTCGGACTGTTATATGTAATAAATTAAATAAAAAAGGCACAGCTTTTTTATTTAACCTATGCGGTCCTAACCTAAATGTTATAACCTATTTGGTTATAACATAACATTTAAATGTTATGTTATAACCGAACATTATTTTGTAATGTTTATTCTCTGTAATGATTCTTTCAATTCTTTTAGGATAAATAAATAATGGTAAAATAAATTCCACTAGCATTGGAATGTTAGCTACATGTTAAAACAAGCATCTGCTAGCCTCTTTTAAGGTTTCTATGTACTAGACCTATTGGATTTGCTCACCTCAATGTTAACCTATGGAGAAAATTTATCCAAGGATTTCCTACTTGGATTTAAAGATTTTTGTAAAATTGTACTCCGTTATAGAGAAAGAAATATTACACCTTGGACCATTCTTCATTCTTTTAAATGAAAATAATATTTTAAAATTTAAATGATTCGGAAAAAATATCTGGTGTGTTTTAAACGCACCTAAATTCCTTTAGTGGACGAAATTTATAAAATGGATTTTGTTGCAAGGTGCAGAAAAGTTCAGGCTATCTGAAAATATTCTTTTTATTTGATTATCAGCATTTATGTATCTTTAAATAGTAGACAAATTTTCTCCATAGGTTAACATTGAGATGAGCGAATCCAATAGGATTAGTACACAACAACCATAAACTATCAATTAAATTACCCCTGTATGAGAAAAAAAATCACTTTTTGAATTCCATTTCGGTTAATGTAAATGAGGCCATATCAAAGTTTTCTTTTTTATCAGTATCACTTTAGATGTGCAAGTACAGTCTTACTATCTAATTATATGGTTGAAAATAGTGTTCTTCTTAAAAGGTACAATACAATAAAGTGAAATAAGATAGTATTGATTTATTGTGGTTGCAAGAGATCAAATTATTGAGGTCATCCCTCCCTTTCCCGTAATTTCAATAATGTTTTACGACCTCAGATACTGGAGATGTGTTTCACTTAAGTGATATCTTTCCCATAAAATGAGATCTTTTATTACCTTCTACTACTTTAAAAATTGTTTTATATCTTAAATCTCTACTTTAGACTTTAATTCTTTTAGGAAATATTTCCTTTTTATGGGGAGGGGGGAGTAAAGAATGATAAATTAATATTTTAATAATATTCATAGGTTTTCACTGGTGACAATGTTTTCATTACTGAGGAATCACTAGTGAGTTTTTCATTACTTAGGAATTACTAGTGAGGTTTTCACTACTGAGGAATCATTAGTGAGGTTTTCACTACTGGGAAATCCCTAGTGAGGTTTTCATTACTAAGGAATCACTAGTGAAAATTATTTTTCACCATTGCAACGTTCAATTCACTGCCTCTGAGAAACTTTATATTACAGGATAGAACTTTTATATCAGGGTGTAAACGACTAGAGGGATTAAAGTTCTATTTATATTGCATGAAATTGAAGAGGATTTTTCTCATCAGACATGTAGCTTTATAATGATAACAGCGCATGTAAACGCGTACTCAAAAATGTTGTAATTATTTTTAGAAAAATTAATATCCAAAATTAAAAGCATGGTTAGATTTCAAATAGCTTCTAAACGTATGGTTCTATCAGCATATTTTTTTGTTCCCATTTGTTCATAAAGCAAGATTTAAAGTAATTATGGATAAAATAACAAATAATTGAGATCATCTTAATCAATCTAGTAATAAAATATATCGCATCACAAGTTTAATTAGATTCTTCCCTCAAACAACCCTGAAGTGCATACCAAATATTAAAAAATTAAAATGTTAACAATTATTCTGACAACCTTTCATAACTCTTTCCAAAATCCATTTTTCATCCGCGATTGCACCCATCCAATTAAAAATTTCAAAAGCATAAGCAAACAAACTTTGCTTTTAAAGTGTTTCATTATCAGGAATTCTTTATTTGAAAATTCCCATCTTTATTTATATTTAGTTTTGTTTCTTTCAGGGCAGACACCGCAATTTCTGCTCGTTATCTCGAGTTTCTTATCAATAAAAAAAAACCTTACATCAGACGTGGAATATGCGGATACTAAGATTTCCTTTTACTGCATTGATGTTAAAGTAGTTATGCAGCTCCCCTATCGTAATTATCGAAGAGCTATGCATGGCAAAATAGTCTAATCTGAATCAGAGCCAATCGATAAGCGTGGCCTAGAATATGATATCAATATCTTCATTAATGAAAATTAAATATATTTGATGCGAATCAAGTAATGGGATTTCGAAATCGGAAAAAAAGGTTTCTACCTTTTCAAAAGAAAGATTTTTCTCATTACTCTGTTGAAATACCGTTGTGAAGAGGAATTCGCCGATCGTGACCATTTTTCCCTGAATGTTATAGACATGTCATGTAGACATGTTGAAGGAAATGTTTTCTTTAACTCCAAAATTAAAAATGAGCCGAAATTAAAAAGCCTTTGATGATTTTTGACGAAATTTAATTATCTGAGCTTTCTTTCTATAACTTCTTACGAAATTCGGCTTACACTTCGATTTCATTTTCAAATGCAGTAAGAAATAATTAAATCTGAATGTTAAAAGTTTATAGAGCTATGCAGAGATATATCTCCGTATTTGTAGGAACATTCAAGGTACTAATGGAAAAGTACAACTAATATAAGAATGAATTACTAGTGGAAATTATTTTTCACCATTGCCAAGTTCAATTCACTGCATCTACAAAACTTTATACTCTAGGATAGGGCTTTTATATCAGAGAGTAGACGACTAAAGCGATCAAAGTTCTATTTTATTGTACGAAATTGATGAAGATTTTCTCCTCGGACGTCTCTATATTCTGATTACAGTGCGTCTAAAAGCATAGTAAAAAAAATTTGTAATTTTGTTTAGAAAAATTAATATCAAAAATTAAAAGCACGATTAGATATCAAGTAGCTTCTGAATCTATGACTCTATCTGCATAATTTTTTCCAATAGTTCCTAAGACAGGATTTAAAATAATTTTTTCTCATAAGTAATTTTAAAAATTTTATATATACATTTCTAAAAACTCGATAAAGAGCAAACAAATTCTTTTTCCAGGATAATTTAACTTCCTAGGAAATTTTTTTTAGATTTGTTTTCCCGAAATCAAAAACCTCGAAGACCCAAAACCGAAAACTTTGAAAATGTACTCTGTAAGAAATTTCATAAACTTGTAATAAAATTCAGTTATATCCATTAAGAAAATTCAATTTAGGAAAAATTCGCTTTCCACATAAAAAAACTTAATTTCAATTATACTTCAGGGTACAGATATGAGTACAGCCTAAAAAATTATATTAGGCAACGCAGCCTTCGTAGAGACATGTGGTTTGTGCTGCTTGATTCTACAATAACCATAGAATGTAATGATGTGTGAAGGAAATTGTGCATTTATATTTTAGATTTTTAACGTTAACGTTTACGTTACTTAAACGTTTTCTGTGGGTGGTATCTTAAGGGTTGAAAAGTATTTCCTATGGTGATTAAGTTGTTGTTCAAATTAATCACTGCATGGTCTGATTCTTTAATGGTTCTCATTTGTATATTAATTCAAAGCATAGATTCTTCATTGTGGAAAATATTATGTATTATAATTCTTCAAATTTTGCACGCACAATACTGTACCGTATTTAGCACTAGAATGTTTATTAAATAATGTTTCATAAAGTCCTTGTCATAATAGCTCTTGTGAAAACTAGCAAAAAGAACTTAGCCCCAGCTACCTCGCAACGCCCAAGCTACCTCGCAAAAAATTTTTAATTATTCTTCTCATTAGCTTCACCATACGACATAACCGAGTATGGTGAAGAAAACTTGGATTAAACACAAACAAAAAGTATTAATCTTAAAATAACCTTTTACGATGGTTATTACCAATGCACCAAAATATGCTAAATCAAAGGGGCAAATTTTACTTTAAGAGATCGTTGAAACCGCTATTTGAAAACGCAGAAATTTGATGACCATATTAAACTATATAAAGTCACCTATTTAATAGTGCATATTTAGTTTTGGAATTTTTTTAACCTCATACACTAAATTTGGAACATTGTTTTTTTTTAAAGAGAGCAACTATAACTCGCATATCTATTCGAAAATATTGCCTCAATACCTTTACGAACTGATAGTGTCAGAAACCAAAGAATTTTATAAATCGCATAAATTTTAAGCTCCAGAAAGTATTTTTAAAAAATAATTAATGTGTTCTCTCTCTTTTTTGCAGAGTTTTAATTAAAATGCAATTATGCAAAGGGAAGTCGAACTATAATTATTGAAGCAAAACTATAATTATTGAACTCTAATTATTGAAGTAATTCATACAGTGGATGGCTATGAAATATTCTTCATAATTTTCAAAAATAACATACTCAAAATATATGAAAATTCAATGAAAAAAATTTTTCTTATTGCTGCATCTACATAGAATTCTTATCCAAGTATGGAAAAAGACATTAAACGGAACTAAATTTAGATTATTTGCTGAATACTAGTCAAATACAAATTCTACATTTTTCTGTATAACTGTAGTTCCATTAAAGTAATAAAATGTTTGTAATTTTTTAGCTAATAACTAACATTATTATTCTTGAAATAGTTTTGAAAATAATAAGAAGGTATGTAATAAGAGTTAACTAACACAGAATTCTAACGAAATTACTTGCACGTAACTTTGGGAGGAAAAGAGAAATTTAAATAACAGTTTCCTTTTACCATTATTGCCCTGCGTGGTGGAATCAGAACGAAGTTTTGTTTTGTGCTGTCGATTTTCTATGTATTTGCCTAACTTGAAATGTAAAATTAGATCTTTGTTGTTATAACCTCCTCATAATATATTTTACATATACCTGTTCATGAGTTGAAGAAAGAAACAAAATATATGCCTAAGAACTCAGTATTAAGTTATATGCCTATGTTGAAATGGCTGTTTTGTTGCAAAATTTCGAATTTTTGTTTAAGGGGTCAGGTACCTTTTAAAAGCTAAGACACTCGACAAACATATTCCTATTTTCAATCATCAGTAGTTACGAAAATAATTTATTCAGGAATATGAAAATTTTACTGGGAGTTAAACATATTTTCTTCTTTATAAATATGGCTCTAAACTTTTTCTAGTTTGAAGATAAGTTTTTATTTTTTTTTTAATTTCAACCATTGTGTTTTCCATGTTATATCACTGAGCGCAGAATTTAATCTGTATATTAATGAATATTCCCATTAATTTTAGTTTGAAAATTAATTTATATAATTTATCTTTTAAATGACTAACTTGAATTCAAAATTCTTAGTTCTTCAGAAGAAAATAAAATATTTTTTTTTTATTTTTTTAAATTTAAAAATGTTTTTGATAGATTTTACTGCAATTATAATTTTTCGAATAAGAATAACATAATAGTCGGTCATTTTAACTACACATGTTAATACTGCACGTCTACAAAATTTCATAGTATTCTAGCCAACTATTTTGGTGATATCATGTGCGCATTGACATAATAATCAAAAAAACAATGGTTGAAGTTTTAAACAATTAAAAACTTTCTCTTCAAGCTAGACAAAATTAAGACTCATATTTATAAAAAAAGAAAGAGCCTTTAACTCACCTTAAAATTTTAATATTTCTGAATACATTATTTTCGAACTACTGATCATTGAAAATCGGGATATGTTTGTCGGGTCTCTTCGCCTTTAAAAGGTACCTGACCCCTTATTTGTTCTGTTTCAAAGGCGAATCTTTTAGGATTCTACAACTGTTATACTTTTATTCATACGGTCATTGGATAAGAAATTATAGCAAATTTAATAAACCGAGAGCTATATTAAAAGCCGGGAGCAGCATTTTAAAATGCTTTTTCTAGAAAACTCTTTTTTCGGTTACTTTTGTAAACGAGGAAGCTAATAAATTAAAATAGTTTTGAATATATTCCGAGGAAATTTTGCAATAGTATTTTAAATATTACTAACAATATTTTGACATAAAAGCTAAGCTATATGTGTTAACTGAAAAATTCTACAGGTACGTGCAGTTATAAAAAGATCATTTTTAAAAAAAATCAGTATTTTTTTCAATTTTTTGGTCTATGTCAGAGATTTTTGACAATATTATAAAACTTTTACTTCATAACACATGTGTCTCTATAGTATATAGTATAAAGGCAATTAAAATATGTTTAGCTGAATGGAGTGTAACATCTCTGGCATAAGCACTTAATTGTACTGAAAGTTTATAAAAAATTCCCTTTATTTTATAATACCAAAATTATATTTGTTTTAATGATTGTATATCATATTTAAACTAAAAATATATTTATTTAATCATTATTGTATATTTAAGAGGGCACAGTACCTTGAAGCTCGACGAAATAACTATAAATATGGTCTAAATCTTACCACAAAAACTCAAATAATAATTAAAAAAAGAAATTTTCTTTCTTTATACATATAAAGAAAATATCTTTTAATATGTCATATATAAATATGGAAATTATAAATGTATAAATAATTTTCAAATCAGCAGTTTAGAATTTTATATGATTAACTGGTGATTAAAAATCATAAAGTGATATTCGCATCATAAAATTGAGATATATGCCTACAGAATATAATTAATGGCCAAAATACACTTGTAATATATTTACCTGTAATGTAAAACCAAATAAATTGTAATAAATATAATTTAAATTAAAAATTGAGAATAAAATTGGAAAAATTAAAAAACTATCACAATTATTTTCATAATTTTCCCACATAAAAAAAGTATTGCATAATTGCACATTTTTCTGGTTTTAAGATGTAGACTACCACGAAATGTACTTCTGAGTGTAGTTTTATCAGTGTCCTATTAACAGTTAAAAAGTAATGCCGCACACAATCTCAAAATTAGCAGTTTATCATATAAAATTCAAAACTTCTAATTTGAAAATTATTTATAGATTTATAATTTCCATTTTTATATATGACATATTTAAAGATATGTATCTTTTAAAGACTGAAAATTTCTTTTCCTAATATTACTTGAAATTTCGTGGTTAGAATTAGACCATATTTATAGTCATTTCGTCGAGGTTCAAAGTCATGTGCTCGCTTAAAAAAACTATTCCAAACGCAGGCAGATATTTTAAATGCAACTTTTATATAGAGTGAGAGTTGCTCTAAGGAAAGTAAAATTTATAGTTTGGTGTGTTTTGTTTTTGCGATTCCTTTCGCTTTAATAAAACCACAGAGTCATATTTAATAAGCATGAATTACTGCGATTTGCACTCCATGAAACAGAACGCTCTTATTTAATTACATGAATTCATTAAAGTTTCCATGGTAGGTAAAGCTTCATACGACTATCTTTTAATTATCATATTACCTTGGTGTTTAGGTGTGATTTGTTAGGCGTAAAAGCTTCCAGAAAAGTTTTATTACCCCTGGAAGTTATTTTAACGCTCGTGTTAAAAGATAATATTTAACAAAGAAACGACTGTTAGTTGATTAGGTAGGGTATGTTCCGATAATAAGTGCAATAGAATGTCATAAATAAGTAATGTAAAAACCCAATCAATGATATGCCATTACTTAATATTTAATTTTCACCCTTCTGTTCGGAGAGATATCCATCATCCCACCGGAAGATTTATCTAGAAAAGCAAAGCGAAATGTTTCATCAGGACAATTAATGAAAGTTACATTTAATGAGGTTAAATTTTGGGGAAAAAGCATCTAAACAACAAAGTTAAAAGCCACGTAAGCTTAACCTCATCTTATTATAAAGAAAATGAATGACTGTTTACAAGTTATTATTTTGAAGCCGATTTTAGTTCCTGAATAACCAGTTCATTACCGATGAAAATGGAATGCAAAGTTGTTTGTATAAAACGATGTTTCTAGGGCAAAAATAATTTTTTCTTATTAGCATGTTTTTATACGCATCACTATGTAATCTCTATATTTATATAACACATAACATAACTCAAATAACACAAACATCTGTTACGGAAATCCCCTTGATTTAAGCATCAAGAATTATAAAGAGAAAAATGAATTCTCAGTATGAAACGAGAAAATTAAGAGATATACAAAATATTTAATGGAAAGATGCAATATTACATATCCCCTCAACACCAAGAACAAATGTTGCTGCTTTTAGACTTGCCACGGGCCACGACTGTTTTCCTAAATACCTTTTCAGGTTAGGCATTCTGGAAAGCCCAAACTGTATTATTTGTGGTATGGAAGTGCCTATGGATGTACACCATTTGCCACTGTGCTCCACATTATCAAGTAACTGTGTTTATGGCAAATATTTGGAGGCCAGCTGTCGTAACGCTTTCAATAACCTTGTAAATACTGCTGTTAATCTACTCAACGTTTTTTTTTTACTAATTCATATTGTTCATACTGCCACACAACGTAATTAGGGACAGTTCCCTCATGATTTCTACATTAATATATTTTCCCCAGACAATTGGGAAAAACATGCAAAAAGCACCATTTTTGCACAATCTCACTGTCGCTCTCTTAGCAGTACATTCTTCCCGTAATCCCCAAAAAGGGGTTGCCTAACGATTGGCTGTAAGATTCACCATTTATCCCCTTCCCCTCGTCGAACACACAAACTAATCTTTTGTTAAAACAGCGTTGGCGGAATTTGCTGGCGAGCGCTGGGTTGCCAATTTTCCAGATGTTTGCCTCATCAAGGTGAATGTCGTAACGATTTCAATAACCTTGTAAATACTGCTGTTAATCTACTCAACGTTTTTTTAGTAATTCATATTGTTCATACTGCCACACAACGCAATTAGGGACAGTTACCTCATGATTTCTATATTAATATATTTTCCCCAGACAGTTGGGAAAAACACGCAAAAAGCACCCTTTTTGCACAATCTCACTGTCGCTCGCTTATCAGTACATTCTTCCCGTAATCCCCAAAAAGGGATTGCCTAAAGATTGGCTATAAGATTCACCATTTTTCCCTTTCCCCTCGTAGAACACACAAAATAATCTTTTGTTATCACAGAGTTGGCGGAATTTGCTGGCGACCGCTGGGTTGCCAATTTTCCAGATGTTTGCCTCATCAAGACACGTGACAGATCCAGCACAGGAGCGGAATTTGAATTGTAAAAACAGAGCTCGTCTAGGCCCTGGTGGGAGAAGCATGTCTCCCCCATCATCACTGACTCCGACGTGCAGGCCGAAAGCGGTCCGGCGAATATCGGAGATTCGATCCCGGCCTCCTGACCCTCCATGGCTGATAGGCTGTTTCGATCTACTATGTGACCATTCTTGTAAACGGAAATAAGCCACCGGCCCTAAGTCTCACCTATCTATATTATTTTAAATAAATATGAACTACTTCTAAATGTATAGACTCTTGTCTGTCACCCATTTCATTCTTTTTTTTTCAGAATAACCAGCAACTATGTTGAGTAATATTTTATGTGACCACTTCACCATCATCTGATAATTTCAATGCCACACATCTGATGTCGACCATCAAATATATATTTTTAAATGCCACAACTGTGGTGGATCTATCACGTGTCTTGATGAGGCAAACATCTGGAAAATTGGCGACCCAGCGCTCGCCAGCAAATTTCGCCAACGCTGTATTAACAAAAAATATTATTGTGTGTTCTACGAGGGGAAGGGGATAAATGGTTAATCTTATAACCAATCGTTAGGCAACCCCTTTTTGGGGATTACGGGAAGAATGTACTGATAAGCGAGCGACAGTGAGATTGTTCAAAAAGGGTGCTTTTTGCGTGTTTTTCCCAACTGTCTGGGGAAAATATATTAATGTAGAAATCATGAGAGAACTGTCCCTAATTGCGTTGTGTGGCAGTATGAACAATATGAATTAGTAAAAAAAACGTTGAGTAGATTAACAGAAGTATTTACAAGGTTATTGAAAGCGGTACGACACCAGCGAACTGATGAGGCCAAATGGATATCACTCCAAGAAGACTGTTGTTTCTGCTCCAAGATTTCGGTATGCCATTTTGTTTTGTGTTTTGTTTCTTCTGTTTGCTTGTTGTATTTTAATGGCATATGACAGTGTATAGATGTATGTCTAAGTGCTATTGCTTTAATAAACACAATATTTATTAAGTTCTTTGGGTTTTCTGTCCAGTTTTGATGTGTGTAAATTCTTTTATTTCTATTCTCATATTTTCCTTGTGCATAGTTCTTTGGTGATTCAAATAAAGTCACAAAAGTCCTAAGCAACAATGTGAAAAATTAGAGACAAAACCGGAGAGTTAAGGTAAAACAAGTTGTCAATTTTTTAAGCATTCAAGAAAAGTAATATGATGATTTTTAATCTTGTTCTGGATATTTTCCGTTATAATGAGTAAATATTCATCAAACACATGGTTTCTCAAAGTGGTTAATACCGCACACCTGGGGGCACTGGAATTATTCAGGGGGAATTTAAATTCAAACTCAGCTACCTACAGTTCTGACTGCAAAAACAGATACCGATACTTGGTCCTGGATTATAGGCTATAGTATAAAAGTTTTCAATTGCCTTTCCTTCATCCTATTGAGGGGGACATGGGTTCAGTGTAGTCACAAATCAGCTTACTAAAAACAGAAACCGACTAGGAATAGCTAATCACAGAGATTTAAAAATTCTGCTGATAAAAATAGAGCTGTACATTAATATTAGATTAATAGAAGCGCACCAAGTTCATCCTTCTCATAAGGTTTCGTTTTAACGTTATTCGATTTTTTACAGTAATGTTATCCTGTTTTCTGAAAACATTTTCCCTCTTGAGGAAGATTAAATACTTTGTCCAACCTCAAACATAACGTACATTTCTTTGGACTAAGTTATATGGCTGTTGATAGTAAAAAGACAATGGAAATAAACAAGTTCATGATATTTATTATACTATTCACTTATTTCATATTTTAACTTAAAGCTCCCCGTAACATAATCTGTCTTTTACAACTACATACAAATATGTGAGGTTAAAATGAAAGATATTAGCATGTATGGTAAATTTTTATAGAATACTTGCCCAGTAAACTAAAAGACATCAGCTAGATTACTGATCCAGCTAGTTGTTAATCAACAGTGGAACTAAGTTAATGTAAGTCTGAAACGGGGTAAATATATACTGTGAAACCTTTGTTTGGGATCAGTAATGGTTCCAAAAAAATAGTCATTTTGAGGAGTGACAGTCGAATAGAGGTTTTTACCATATCATTATTGGCTCTAAGCAGTCTTGAATCGGTTGTGAATAAAATATAGCAATTTAGAGGAGTGGCCGGCTATACAAGTTTCACTGTATTCTATAACATTTCCTGAACCTTCAATATGCATTCAAATGCAATGTTAAATATTTTTGGGGAAAAATAACTTTAATTATACAAATTTTAGAATTTATGTCTTAAAAAAATTATTGCTATGCATTCGTAGATGTTGTTTACCTGAATAACAACCTAAATTTGTCCCCCCCAAAAATCGATATATTTTCATGGCATTCTTTACGCTCAAATTATTTCCCTATTGCTTTGTGTGTTTCCCGAAATCTATTTATTATTAATTTTTATTCCTTTTTCGTTGAACCAAAAATATTATTATTACGGATAACATTATTAATGAAATTTGTAAAATTTATGCATCCATTACGCAACTTTGTTATAGTTTTACAATTTTTACGCTTCAGAATTTTCAACTATTTATCAAAACCTATTTTGCCTTTCATTCTGCTGATGTTTTCCTATTGTTAAGGAATATTTCAGTCATAATAAATCTTTCAGTTCAAATACAAAGGATTTTAAAAGCAACACAAAAATTCGTAACTTATCATAAAACCTACGAGTATCCTTAATGAGAAAAATTAGTGTAAATTATTTATTTATCTACAGTAAACGATACAATGACACTGATGCTGGTTAAGTTTTTTTTTCTCTCTTTTCCAGCACAATAATGCGTTTCTGAACAAGATTTCTGCCGTAACTAAATGCACAGAAAGAGGGAGAATTTATTTTTCGGATCACATTGTAACTGCCGTAAAATATATTCGCTAAACATTTGCTTATTTCCATAATTCTTTTTAAACAAGGTTTTAGAAAATTTTCTAATTTTGCTTTGGGAATTGCTCTCATATTGCAGCGGCGGTAAAACAAAGCGAAATGAATGGCTTCATTTATTTTTACTGATAGCGTACAGCATAGGTGAGTTACAGATTAAAGCTCTGGATGCGCCCATTTCCAGACAGCGATCTTTATTCCAAATAAAGTTTCCCATAAATGCCTCGACTCGCAAAACAAAGGCATAAATTAAGTCACTCGAAGGGTACAGTGGACTAAGTCAGGTGGTTATATTTATTTATTAAGAAACTTTCCGCCTGGAAATTAGTCCTTAAAGGGCGAGAATCTCTTACTATTTTAAACGTAGGAAGTTGAATGAATATTATTTCTGTCCCTTTTTAAGAGTATTTGAACTTTTAATCGGAATATGAGCAAACTAATGTATGTTACGTATAAAATATTGCTTGCATTCTCCTTCATTTCGCAAATTACCACTCAAGCCACCGTGGGCACCGTGTTTTCTTTAATTCTGTTCCAATTATAGTAAGAGTTTACTAATAAAACAAAACACGTTCTTTCTCTAAATACAATGATTTTAATGTACATTCTTTAGCTTATATGAATACGGGGGAGGGATTATCAACAAAATGGAAACACTATTGAAAAAAGGAACATTCGCTTTATTGTAATTGAACCATGTAATACAAGAATCAGCTATCGTGCAGTTACAGTAAGGTTTGGTATGGGATTAGCTGTTGTGAAGTTTATGTACAAATTGTCGGATCTGATGGACTGCAGAAACGTATCATAAAGGTATGGCGCTAGGTTTGTAGCTCCTTCTGCTAATACAGCAGAATAAATTGTTCGTATATCACGAGGTACAGTATCAAAGATTATGACACGGTTCGGTAATGTCCAACGTGGTGCCTGAAAACGTAAAAAATGGGGGCGTCACACTAAGATGCCAATGAGTGAAGAAAATCTAAAACTGCAGTATATAAAATAACAGCAGGGGGCAATACGAGTTATAATTATTCTATTCTAGAAATAACAATTCGTCAGGAACGGCATCAAGTTGGCATTTATGGTCGTGCTGCAATACAAAAGCAACTCATTAGTGACACTAATGTAAGAAAAGGTGTCAGATGATGCCTTGGACATAAAATGTAGATGTCAAATGAGTAGCAACATGTCATTTGGTCGGATGAATCGAGCTTTGGATTGTCTCCTAACATTCGTAGAGTATACTTCTGGTGAAAATCTTCCAAAGCTTAACGCTTCAACTGCTTGGAGCCTATTGTCAAACAGGGCGTTGACTCTCCGTGCAGCGGGGAACAACGTTTTGACCTTCCTTAGGACAAATCCTTGTTCCTGGGTGTTCTACGACATCGGAAGTCTACGAAACTATTCAGGTAAACCACATGAATCCTATGGTGCAGGCGTTATTCTTTTTTGACCGTCCATATTTCCAAGACCACAACGCCCCCGTGCGCATGCAAAGAGTACAATGTATTATATTTAATAATCATAGATTAATAGATGCCGAATCATTTGAAATGTAGTGACACCAGAAACCTCTAGCATATTCGCAGGTTCCCGTTTGCCCGGCTAAGGAAATCGAAAGTTGCAACGGCGTATTGGAAGGAGAGAAAAGTGCATAGTAATCTCATTTAAAGAATACGGGTCGAGAGTTTCTCCCGTAATCATTTAGAAGCGTGTAATGAAAAGTGAAAATATATCAATTGAAAGAAGTTATTTTGATTAAAAAATATTAGATAAAAAAAGGAATTTCAATTTCTGGCCTAATTCAGTTATTATTGTTATCCGTATATAAATATTATTTATATATTATATAATTAGTATTTACGTGCGAAGTGTGATTTGAAATTTTAGAGACTTGTAACGTCATGCCTATACTATCCTAAGTACCGCTGTATTCTCTGACAATAAATTTGGATTTGTTTGTGGTGTGAATCAACGTGCTAGTTTTTTCATATCAGTCGAATCCGATGAGCCATTATCATACCAGTGTCTACCACTCTAAGCACTGTGTGTATTGAATTTTGACAGGGAAGTAAAGCAAAGAAATAGGTATTTCACTTCGAATTTAGAGAGTATTGGCTTAACGGATGGTATAGGGAACATACGCAAAATTTTTATTAATTGTTTGCTGAGCAGTCTTTCAGAAATACACAAATGTTTTCGTAGTATCTATGGTAATAGACAGATCGAACACTGGTTGACAACAATATCACACAATGAAGGCTACAGACAACTCTTTTCTGACATTAAGTGTACAAGTTTACAATGAATTTGTTTAGGTAGCGAAACTACAAATTCCAACTTCTACTGTTTTGGCAAAAAGTAGTAGAGATTGGAAATTGCCGAAACCATCAGTCTTCCAGTTTTGGGAGACTGCGTAAAGATTTAGACAAGGTTAGTTCTGACTGTTGGTGAGACAAAAACTGATTGCTTTTACATGACAATGCCTTATATCTTAATACTTTTACCTGCCCAATATTGGGATCAAGTGCAACCCTACAAGACTGGACATCCAATAATAAGAAACATTTAGTATGTTATTGATGAAAAATGGTCAACGACAGAGACATTTTTAGTTTCTACAAATTATCATTATAAAAATGAACAAAACATAAATTACTTTTTAGCCTAAAAATACTCTTAATAGTATTGTGTGAGTGTAAACTTTTTTCTTTGTGTGATCTATTTTAAAGTCCGTTGAGAATAAGTAAATTTTGATTTTAAATGCATTTATGTAGTTTTTTTTTTGCAAGCTTTTATGATTAAAAAAGTGCGCAAACAGACCTTATGTAAAGATGACTATAGATTTTTACAATATTTCTGATACGAGCTGACAGAAATGTGAAAAGAAACATTTTACATCCCCATCCATTATCATTGTGTTTAGCCCACTGAGACATTATCTAATCTACAAAGGGAAGATCAAGCCAAAATAATGGAAAGTAGTCACTACTTAGGGTGTTCATAATACAAAGTCACTGATGGTGCAGTTTCCTTTAAGGTACAGAATGCCACCATAAAGGAATTCGAGAGAAGCATTCCAGCCATGAAGAAAACACTGAGGCCAATGCAAAAAGTTTGTAATAAAACTCTCCAAACATGCTGTAGGTCAATAGGAGTACTGGGCGGTTTCCTTTTTTTATAATTTTAAAGAAGTGGTTTTTAACCTTCCGTTCATAAGGGACCCTTTGTTGAAAAAGACAATTCGTTGGGGACCATCTTTTAATCAACGCTTTAAGAGGAAAAAATGGGTTTAATTTTCTGAATAAACAAACTAGTTTTGATACAAAAAAACTCCAGTTATAAGATTATAAACTTAATAAGAATAACAAATTTTACATGAAAGTAAACTTAATAGAAAACATAAAATCCTTTGAAAACTTAATGAAGAAAAATTTGCTTTACTTAGCGTAAAATTGTTGTGAAGATGCTACTTTCGATTTTGTAGAAAATATAATAGGAATTTTTAAATAGAACAGAAATTTTATTTTCGTTCTCGAAACAGGAAATAAATTAAATACAGGAAATACATTAAATACAGAAGATTTTAGAATTTGAAGAAAAAATTCGAAAATTTTTTTTATTGTTACATTTGCGGTTATTCAGAAACGACGAAACCAAATATTTTTATTACATCTAACTTCGCGAACCACTCCTTAGGTTCCCCCGAACCACCTGTGGTCCACGAACCACCGCTTAAGAACTACTGTTTTAAAGCATCAATCAGGAAACTTCTGGATCACACCTCGTACTTATTTACCAACACATACAGATGTAGAGTTACGTGAAAGAAATTTGTAAATCATTATACATTAGCTAAAGGACTTCACATACTATTAAAATTGTACTGCACCTACTATTAAAATTTCGTAATATGTTTTCAAAAATATTTATAAAAGACTAGTTATTAATATAAAAAAAGTTATTTATCCGTAAAATTATTTATATAATATATTTTATAAAGTCACTTTCATGATGATGCAAGCATTCCTTCTTTTACTTTCGAAGTATTGTAATATAGAAATACTTAGAAATATACTTCATCGACTAACACGCGATTAGATAATTACGTAATGAAAAGCTAATGCAGTTATCAGAAACATTATAAGAAGCTGCAATTATGTTTACATGAGAACAATTTGCCCCATTTTCTTCGCTCACAAAAGCTTATAAAGCTTTTGTTAGCGAAGAAACAGTTACAGCCTTTTGAAATAAAATTTTTTTATATACAATAAACCTCAAAATTGAACACAAGAAAAAAATAATTACACTCATAATGAAAAGAAGAAATATTTTTTTGTCGTTTTAGACCAAAAAATATTTTATGTCTTATGACGCTAATATTTATAATAATAATTTATAAAAACTGAAAATGTTTATGACATTGCCAAGATATCATTAATAATGCACTTAAGGATTATTTTTTTGTATATAAATAATTCCCAAAAAAATTTTAAGTTTTTTCTTCCCTCTCTTCATAAACCATGAATATGTATGAAAGTATATATTACACCAGAGAATATAAAAGGACATTGTCAAAATTTATGACCTTCCTATCAGACATATTTTTTTATTAATCTAAAGATATTTCTGGGGTAGATTTTATTATTAATCCCCTGTATATCGATCATGTTATTAAAATTGCTTATCTGCTTTTCTGAAAAATTACACTATTCTTACTTCACCGAGTAGCAAAAAGTAGAATGTAAATTATGCTTTAAGGAAGATAGCGTCTTGAAAATCTTTTAATTACGCTATGAAATTGCAATCGATTCAGAAATTTTTCAAAATAAAACCCCAGACACAATTATACTTTTAGTGTCATTTCCTGCCTTAAATTGCTTAGAACACTATTTAAAATGAAATTTCGAATGAAGGCGTTTATAAAATGCCACACCTTTCACAGGGATTTAGCGGAGAAATGTAAAAAACACACTGAAATAAAAACATATTTAAAGACATTGTAAACGCATCAATTTTTAGGGAAAATGTAGAGCTTCTTAAAGGTTTGAAGATCCAACTGGAAGAGGAAATGTCTAACTTAAATGAACTTTTAGGATTTTTACTAGCAACATCTTGTTTAGTATAAAAATGCCCTAGATGCAAAATAAAATAAAAGTTTACCATAAAGTTTGATGTATATTTAATAACGTCTGAAAACGATGTATTGATTCCCTTCATCAGCTTAAGCGCAAATTAATTAACCCATAAAAAGTATATTATGGTAAAAGGCTTACTACTCATTACTATCATATGCGAAACATGAATTTCAAATTCTGATTTTTAGGTATGTGTGTGGACTTTAGTCATACTACAGAATGAAGAATCTTAGTATTCAAAGAAACCTTCCGGAAAAATGCTGTTAAAAAGTTTTTCAATTAGTTTTTAATATTTATAAGTCAAAAGATTCCACAAAATATACATTTTTAATAATTTCCTGTCAGTGAATTCACCTGCGGTTCTCTTTCTAAAGAAGATGGTTTAAATGTAGCCAAATAAAATCATGATACAGCGTTGGTAGTCTACCGAGAAACAAAAAAAAAATAACAGTATAGAGAATAAAAGAGATTTAGTGTCGAACAAAATATTTCTGAAAATGAGCTTTAAGACCTTAAGAGGATTCAAGTAACAATTGTTCAAATTATTTAATGTATGCAATTAAAAAAAATTACTGTATTATTAAACTTTTAAAACCAGTCACAGATCAGAGGGCAATCAGTAATATCTACCGAGGTAAATACGTATTTACCTCGGTGCGTATACGTATACATGTTGTTTACCTGTTTGTTTCCAACAGTTTAAATCTGCTCGATGCATATCATTTATATAGTCGTTGTTGTTTCTAATACACCCTGGCCGAAAATATTCCAAACCAGGTCATATAGGAGTGCGGCTGTGGTTTACAATAGAACCTTTACAATAATTTTTTTATATATATATTAGACATTTAAAAGCAATCATGGGCGTGGTAGTCCAGTTGGCCAAGAGCAGCGGACCAGTGATCTGAACTTCCCTGGTTCGATGCTCGTCGCTGCAAATCTACCGCCGTGTTCACTAATGGTGGCCGGGGCACGTAAAATAGGGCGTGGGTACAATGTCCTCCATGGTCTCAAATTTACCTCTGGAGGTGCGGGGTCAAGTGTTCCGGTCTCATGACTTGACTCGGTTCAAAATTACGGGACCGGTCATTTAGCCAAGTTGGACTCCGACCCTTGTGGTGCTAATTCAAAACAGGATACGCATCTTCGTCGCCCATAGCCTTCGGGACTTGATCTGATGTCTCCTGTCGGTCAAGGGGCATAAGCAACAACAACAACAACAATAACAAAAACAATCATTAGAAAGAAGGTGCATTTTGTGAAGGAATCTCCATTGGGATATTTCAATTCTTTCCAACAGGATGTGATATCGATATCTTTTCCATCGATGCATTTCAAGGTCGTAACGCTTCCATATTAGAGGTTTCTGCCGCCCTAACCAGCACGAAGGGTAGGGCTAGTACCCCAACTACTTCTGGGAAACACCGCAACCCAAAATTTCTTAGGAATAGAGGAGGGATGCACCCCGAAAGTTCCACAAAGAGACAAGGAAAATAAATTTAGGGGGAGACTTACCTGGGGGGAGATTCCAGTAAAAGGATAAAGCCCTGAGTATATTCGGGAGAGGTTAAAGAGAGAACGGGACGACGAGAGGTTGTCAAGAAGACTCGAGGAGCAGGAGTGGTGTGATGACCCCGCGCTGCGGCCACAATCTCTTAAAACTACAAGACGCTGAGAGCTCGTGCAACCTCAATGGTCCTCAGGGTGGTCAAATCTCCCCTAAGAATAATGCTGGATAAGTCGAAATGGTACATTTATAATTCATAGCTTTGCTTAGTCCGTAATAAATCTCCCACACGGAGTGGATAGAACATGGTCTTGATTTTTTTTTGTATATAGCCAAGAATTCTTTCAATGATATTCATTACTGTAAAATAGTCTAAATAAAATGTTTTTTGTTTATTTGTAACACCGTGTCGACTTGTTAGTTATATTGTTGGGAGTTCATCTCCCATTTTTTTGCACACAACGCAATGGGGTATCTCTGGTACCCATCATAACAGTGCAGTAAAACGGCATCTGTCGTCCAGTGGCTAAGTGGTTAAGACATCAGTCTGCCACGCCGGGGGCGCGGGTTCGATTCCCGCATAAGACTTGGTTGTATTCTGGGGAACCGGTCTGTCTTCCGCCTGCAAAAGGAGCACCATCTAGAAAGGGGAGCTGAAACCCATCGTTCATCGCCGGTGTCATCGTTTGTTAATAAAATTCTTCTGTGACTGTGTGATTTGTCTGTTTCTATTTCCTTGTATTCATATGTACATCGGACTAAGTGTAATGTCGTCAGCCCCCGAGGACATTAGCCAAAAAGGAAAAAAACAGCATCTCAATGGATGGTATTTCACTCTTGATAGCAAATTTAAGGGTTAAAGTTTCAGAGTTTCCGGTCTCATGGTACAGTGGTTAGTGTCGTGAGCTTCCACGCAGTGGACTTTGGCTCAAATCCCAAATAAGGCTTGGTCGTTACCGTGCTGTACCCTCATAGTGAGTAATTCTGGCTCACCTTTCCCGCAATAAAGTAGCCAGCGAAATTTCGTGGTGATTAACAAAAGGCTCATGATAAGTGACTCCGAATTAGAAAAAAAAACTTTAAGAGCTGAAATCAACTTGGTTTGCCATATCTGTATAATAAAGATGACAAATTAGAAAATATCTATCAAGAATAAATTAACAATTTCAATTTTACCTGATAAAATATTTTTTTCAAATAGTCAGACTAAAAATATTTAAAATATTCCTCTAAACCAAATTTTATTCTAAAAAACACATATTTTACATATTACACATATAAGTACTTATTTATTTATTTAGACTTTCTAAACCCGTTGTTTTCTGAATTTAGCTTCAACATCTTCATTTTAGACTTTATACACAACTCTTTTGAAACATCGCCTAAGATTAATGAGCTTAAGGTATGATTTTAGGAAGTATAAAACGTGATTTTTATTTTTTACGGGTAAGGAGTGATTTTTTTATACTCTCTTTAATGTTTCTCTTCGCAACCTGAATATATCAGTGCAATAAATCCTGAGATTATTTAATCAATCCCACTTCTAAAACTTTTCGGATCAAATCCATTATCTGAGAGTGTTTCTTTGAACTTAGTTCAGGGGAAAAAAGGATTTTTCATGAAAAAGGTTTTATAAAATATACCTCCTTGTTGAAATACTAATAGTCTTGGGTTTGAGTAGTTTTAGCCAACATAGTTCTTAGAATGGCGGTCATTTTATTTTGTTTTATTCGCATATACATATACGGTATTTTTTTAACTTTTAAATGTATTAGATATTTAATAACTTTCCTATAATAAAGTTAAGATAAAATATGCTCAGATGCAGATTATATGTGGATTTAACTTTTCTTTTTTTGTTGTTGTAGGATAGATCATATAGTGCAAAATATCAGTAAAGACAATTAAGTGACTCGGATGTATGGAATAATTGTTGTCAATAAAAGTTATTGGATACGATAGAGATATATTTATAAAATGCGTAGTGCAAATTTTGTAAATTTTTTTTGTAAATCAGAGACATTTTGAAGTTGCTTAAACAAAATGGTTAGATTACAAGAATACCTTCTGACTATTTTGTAAGTCTATCAAACGAAAAAAAGCTATCATAATGATTTCAGATATTTAAATTAGTATATTTTAGACTAGCTGAAAACCCGCACTTCGCTACGGAGTACATTCAGATTAAATACAACGATCAATGTATGCAATTAATGCCAATTAATTGTGCAAGGGTGTCCCATAATGATTGGGACAAACTTCAAGGGGAGGTAGGACATGTCAAAAGGATTCAAAATTGCATAGCAACCCATGGTCACAAACGTCATAGAAAAGAATACATTTTAAATACAAACTTAAAAATAGTTACTAAAACAGCTTAAAAATTTAATTTTAAAAAATCTAAGAAGAATTTTTCAAATATCTTTCTTAGTGCACCCGTACACTATAAGAAGAATCGCCATGCAAAATTTCATCCCTTTAGGTCCAGCGGTTTGGTCTGTGCGTTGTATGTGAGTGAGTCAGTCAGTTACGGAACTGTTTTATATATATAGATTACACACTTCTTCAATACAATGAATTCAACAAGAATTTCTATATTAGTCTCATTTACATCTTCTTACTCCAAAATTGTGAAAACAATAGAAATAATTTTTTTTTATTTCCAGTGGCGAGAACTTGACATAATGAATAACAAAAAACACAAATAATGAACGAAATACAAAAACAAAAAATTGTCTCATTCGACTTCTTGCCTTCTAGTACCGCTCGACCAAGGAAGAAACCATACGGAGCGCTCTGCAATAAAGAATATGGTGGCTATGCATAATGACGTGTTCCCCACAAAGGTTGCAGTACTGGTCTGGAAAGACACAAATTTTAAAAAGGTGTCCAGCCAAATAATAATGCTGTGTATAGATAGAAATAATAGTAATTCTGAGTAATTTAAGATTATGAAAAAGTCAAGCAATGTCTTCAGGTATAGTTAAAAATCTAGGAAGATATTATAGTATTTTAGATTACAACCTTCTTTAATACTATGAATCTAACAATCATCTTGTTACTCAAGAATTGTAAGAAAAACAGAAATACTTTGTACGAAAAGTCAACAACAAAGATAAATTAATATATTTATATGGGGATAAAATTCTTCTAACAAAGTATAATGATTTGTTTCTAGTTTACAGCAAATTACATCAGCGATAAAATTAAAAATATTTTTTTTAAGATTTTACCGGTTACGCTAAGCCCTTAGCAGAAGTATCCATCCAAGCAATTATACACGTCACAAGAGCAACAGCTGTTGCTGAATTGCACTGACTCTGACAAAATATCTTTTTGTTGTGACTTCGAACTACTGTATGTCTTGAATGTTTCCTTTTTTGTCCTTAGACAGCATTGAAAATTCTTTAACTCATCAAAGGGCGACTGAAGCCAACTGGCTCGGATAATGGAGGAACACTGGTAGTCATAGGCATCATTTTAATTTCCTAAAAGAACTTCATAATCTTCTGTATTTTGAAAGGGTTTCCAGATGGATTACGACTTTAGCTGCCAATCTAGAATTGGCCATGTTGTCACGGAGTACTACTTGCACCGCTTCCATCTTGCAGTTACAGTGACTTGTCCAGCATGTTATAAAGATAGTGAGACTCTGTAACATATCCTGCTTTTCTCTACGGGAAAGAACAGCTTTAATAATTTACTAACTGGTCTCCTGGACACTCAAGCTATCTTTACTATTTTTCCAGATATTTTTTACACGTTTGTTGCTTTTAATATTTACAGAAGACATCGTGAAATCGGCAGTTTTGCGCTCATGAATTAAGTTGTATTGTAAGTTACGCTATACCCTTAGCAGAAATATCCATCCAAACCATTATACACTTTGGAAGATCAATAGCTGTTGCTGAATTAAACTAACTCTGACAGAATATTTTTCAATTCCTACTATTAGTTCACACTCTCTCTATATATATCTTGTTCAAATTTTCAATCGTTAATAAAAGTACTTTTTATTCATCCACTCAAGTTCAAATAAATTTTTTTAAACTTGTAGTGGATGACACTTGATGTTAATACAGTTTTTTCAAATATTAATTCATTAATTAAATTTAATTAATAAATTTTTCAATTCCTACTATTAGTTCACACTCTCTCTATATATATCATGTTCAAATTTTCAATCGTTAATAAATGTACTTTTCATTCATCCACTCAAGTTCAAATACATTTTTTTAAACTTGTAGTGGATGACACTTGATGTTAATACAGTTTTTTCAAATATTAATTCATTAATTAAATTTAATTAATCCATTTTAGTTTTAGACCTAGAGCGTCTCTTGCTCTTGAATAGTAATTTCCCTCTTGTTACTGTGTGAACGGTAGCACTGCGGTATCGCCGGCTTCTCCCGTCCTGTAGGTTGCGAGATCGAATCCCCAACCTGGCGAACTTTTTCTCTCTCTTTCCCCCCTCCTAATCTCGCACAGTTGGCAAGGTTCTGGCAGGCAATCCTTTTTTTAAATTCCTACTATTAATTCACACTCAAATTTTCCTTTGTTGACTTAAGTAGGAATTGACTTTAAAAATTTTTTTTATATATTACTTGTTTGTTCTAACTTTGAATTATGTCTTGAATGTTTCCTTTTATGTTCAATATTTGAGTATTAAGTCCAAGATATATCGTTTTTTTTACGCTACCTATTTCTCCAAGAGCTTAATAGACGTAACGGGAACGTCACCTTTTTGTATTAAAGGCATTGTTGCTGAGGTGATTGTGGCATCCAAGATTTTTAAGTCTATTAGTAAAAGTTTGTTTCATTCATCATAAAATGCAGACTAATGTTGAAATCTCAGTACGTAGTTTCCTATGCAAAGAGGGTATAATTTGTATGTTAATTTGTTCGTTCGATGGTGCAAAGTCTTTTCCTTTTCATTTATCTGTCTTGAGTCTACATTCAATTAATGTAGCTCAGAGAAATGGCAGTTCTCTTTCTTTAAAAAAAATGTTTAATTCTTATTACCCCCTCTCCAAAATCTAAAACTTTTATTAACTCAAGCAGTGACCGTTTTGACAATTTATATATATATATATATATATATATATATATATATAGGTTACGGTCAATGTCCGCAGTCTGACCAATTAACGAAATAGCTGGACAATTCTAGCATTGGCCAGGCCCCATGGCCAAAGCCCAAAATAATCTAGAATTTATAACTACTTCGGGCTATGGCAGGCCAAATTTAGACTCTCCCGACAATCAATGACCAGTTTGAGAATTGCCCAAGAAAAATTGTCCTTTTTTTCTTTGATTTTGAAATGATTTTTTCTAATTTAACTAAACTAAAAGGATGTTCACAGTGGTAAAAATATGAGTTAGAACTGATATGATCAAGTCCTGTAACTACATGATCCATCTACACAAAACTTCTAACTGTTATAAATGGGCCATTAATTCTCGGGCGCATAGTGATCTGGCTGACCAAAGCCCAATGTAGTCGTAAATTTTCGATTCTTCCGGGTTTTGGCCAAGTGGTTTTTGGCCAATGCTGGAAGTGGTCAGCCATTTCGCGAATCGGCAGTAACTTTATATATATATATATATATATATATATATATATATATATATATATATATATATATATATATATATATATAGATAGATAGATAGAGAGAGAGAGAGAGAGAGAGAGAGAGAGAGAGATCTGTGTGTGTGTGTATGAAAAAATAATTGTCAAAACATTCAGTGAAAGAGTTAAAACATTTTTTAACTTGGATTCGGAGTGATCAATATATCCATTTGTATCAAAGTTCATGAGATAAAAAGTCATTCTCATGAATAAATACATCCCTGTTAATATGAAAGAGAGGATAGAAGAAAAATAGACGCAAAATCTCTTACTAAATGTAAATTGCTTAACGCTGATACTTCACAATATCTCGGAAATTTAGTTAGCCTCAAATCCGAAAAGAAGTTTCAGGTTCATGCCGCAAATCCTTTCTTATTTTAATGCTTTTGGGAATAAAAGTCTTATATCCAATTAGAAACTCGAAGAAAAATTCTCCTATTAGACAAAAACTGCATTATCTCTTTTATTGCATTAGATAAAACTTTACGTGAGAAACGGTATTTAATTTTTTAAGGTATAGGAAAGCAAATAAAATAAGCATTTTCTTTTGTTAAAAGTGTTTCTATCAGGGATTAAATTATATATTAAGTTGTGTATTTTTCAAAGCAAAAATATAATCAAATATTTATAACAATGTAATTTTATTTTACTTTGATATTTTAAGAATGCGCCTTGAAATAAAACATACGCCTTGAAATAAAAAGCAAATACAGCTATCCTCAAGAGATATATATGTACAGATTTGTCAAGGTTTAAAAATGAATGACTTTACCTTCTACTTACTCATGTATGAACAAGTTATATCTTTATTTTCAACATATGTAATTAAGAAATATATATAAAACAGTTTAACAAAAGACAAATGTAAAATATTTTTATGTGCCTCTACAAGAAATATTAGAGGCAAATTTAAAACTTGTATTAAAAGTAAGTGCTGATGTGGAACATAAGTAAATTAATTTATTCTATACTTAATGAACAAGAGTTGATAACGAATGTTGATAACGAATGTATGATACGTCTCGAAAATTAAATACAACTATCCTCGGGAGATATAAACGTACAACTTTTGTTCAGGTTTAAAAAGAAATGCCTTTACCTACTACTTACTAATGTAGTAAATTAATTCATTCTAAAACTTATTGAACAAGAGTTATACTAAGTTGATAACGTATGAATGATACGTCTCGGGAAAATTAAATACAACTATCCTCGGGAGAAATAAACGGACGATTTTTGTTCAGGTTCGAAAATGAATTACTTTACCTTCTACTCACCAATATAGTAAATTAATTCATTCTAAAACTTATTGAACAAGAGTTATACTAAGTAGATAACGTATGAATGATACGTCCCAGGAAAAATTAAATACAAATATCCATGAGAGATATCAATGTACGACTATTGTACAGGTTTAAAAATTAATTACTTTACCTTCTTCTTACTCATGTATGAACATATTATATCTTTATTTTCACCATATGTAATTGAGAAATATTTTAAAAAAAACGGTTTAACAAAAGACAGAGATAAAAGTTTTAGTGTGCCTCTACAAGTAATATTAAATGCAAATTTTATATATTCATTAAAAGTAACTGCTGCTGAGAAACATAAGTAAATTAATTTATTCTAAAACTTATTGAACGAAAGTTATACTAAGTTTATAAGAAAATAAGGTATTGTAATTTTGGATATTTACTACCTACTAAACAAAGAAGTTATGCTTAAAAGTTCAGAAATATTTAGTTTTATGAATTTAAACGTAATTCATCACAGTTTTTCTCGTAAATTTTACAAAAAACGCAAGTAAAATCTCATTTGATTTCTGCAATATCATTTTATTAATAGATAAACAAACCAATGTCTTAAAACGGTTTTATTTGATAACCTATTATGACATTAAAGTCTAAATGACTTAGAGAATATTAGTAAATAACTAAAATTACTATATCGCAAAACATAATGTATATACTAAAAAATTATCATTTTACAAAAATAGCAATAGTGTTTGTTTAGATTTCATAAAATAAAATATAAGTAGCGTGCAATGTTTTGAGAACATTGTTCTATTGAAAAATGTGTGATTACATTTATTTCAAACAAAGGCAAATTAATTAAAAATGCCTTCAAATACTTTTTAAGACAATTTCTAAACAATTCTATTTTCTTATTATCTGCCTAGGGCCCAAGATATTCAATGGCATTTTGAATTATTCTATAGGCTATGATAATTGCTTACTAGAGCATAGTGCAGATCCATGCTCGAAACTTTTCAACTCCACTCTAAGGATCTCTGGAAAGCGAATTAGATACCCGTGAAGTTTTCGCCTGATTAGATAAAAGTATTTCCGCGTGAGTGGAGGCAGAAGCACATCCTTCTTCTTTATCCGAATTTATTATGTTAATTGGAGACGCAAGCAAAAATCCATGTATGTGTGTAGTAAGTCTTTAACTGCGAGCAGTTTTGTCACTTGTTAATTTTATTGGAAGTGATCAAAAATGCATTGCCTGAAAAAATATATCTCAGAAATGCAATATTCCTCTACGTTATTTATATTACAGAATACAAGTAAAAAATTATATTAATTTTACAGATTTCTAAAAATTCGTAGAAGTATATATCTTTAACTAACTATATATATATATATATATATATATATATATATATATGTGTGTGTGTGTGTGTGTGTGTGTGTGTGTGTGTGTGTGTGTGTATAATGACTCTGAAAAAAGTGGTTCTTTTGAGGGGTGGCCGTCGAAATAAGGTGTCTTCCATAGCATTGGCTCTATTGATACTGGAGTAGTGGTTAAAAGCGTCAAGCTACCATCCCACAGGTCCAGGGTTCAACCCTGTGACTGGTCAAGTTCGACTCAGCCTTTCAGTGGGTCGATAAAATGAGGACCAAGCATGCTTGGGAACTAAACTCTGGGGGTCCCACGTCAGGTTGACCACCTGACTGAGACATATGCTGTATGGCACCCCAAGCCCACGGTTACGAAAGCGGAGATGGGTACCGCCGGCCCTGGTCCACATCGGACTGTTGCGCCGTGAGTTTTAAGTTTATATATATATATATATATATATATATATATATATATATATATATATATATACACTGCTGGCCATCCAAATTGCAACACCAAGAAAGACAAGAGATATCACAACAAAATTTATTTTGTAGATAACATGTTGACCAAGTATCAAATGATTAAATTTATAGACTTCTGTGAAGTGTGGTTCCTGCCAAAATCAATAGCCAGAGTAGCCGTCATTGTCGGAGATCACCGCTGCCACACGCCTCGGCATTGATTCAAAGAGACTTTGGATGAGTTCTTCGGGTACAGCAGACCAAGCAGCTTCCACACGCTGCCAAAGTTTATCTGCTGTGGCAGCTGGGGATGGAATCTGGGTCAATCGTACAGCAACCATGGACCACATGTTTTCTATCGGCGAAAGATCCGGAAAGCGAGGCGGCCAGGGAAGCAATTCAATCTGAAGATTGACGAAGAACCGTTGGACAATGAGTGCCACGTGTGGTCGCGCATTATCCTGTTGAAATATGGCTGTGGGCAAGACCTGAAGGTAAGGAAGGACAACTGGCTCCAACACCTCGGAGGTGTTTAAAGTACCGGCAATGCGTACTAGAGGTGTGCGAGAGTGATATCCATTACCGCCCCATACCATAATACCCGGTGCAGGACCAGTGTGGAGATGCATAACGCAGCTGTTCAGCATCCTCTCTTCACGGTGTCTCCAGACACGAATGCGACCATCGTGGTGTTGCAGACAGAAGCGTGACTCGTCAGTAAAGACAATTTCATTCCATTCTGCCGTCCATATCCTTCTGTCATCGCACCATTGGCGGCGGAGACGTCTGTGGTTCTGCGTCAAGGGTAGACAAAGCAATGGACGTCTTGCGGACAGACCACTCTGCTGTAAACGGCGTCGAATGGTACGCGCAGACACTGGATGATGCGTTACAGACTGCATGTGCTGTGCTATGGTTCGTGATGTGACTGAGCGATCCGTCACTGCCATGCGCACAATTTGCCTGTCATCACGTGAAGTGGTGCGCTGAGGTGGATGCGATCGAACACGCCGATCCGTCGTACCCTCCTGCATCCAACGATCACATATCCGCATTACAGTTGTTTGGTTTCGTCCAACACGACTATCGATTTCCCTGAAAGATAATCCACAATCTCGGTAGGCCACTATCCTTCCTCTGTCGAACTCGGATACTTGATCAAAACATGATCGCTGTTTTCGAAGAGGCATAATTGATCGTTTTTTTGAAAAAACCACAAGAAAAACACATTTGCCAAACTTGAAATCGTCGAAATCTCCAAGCCTTAAATAGCATTTTGAAGTGGCGCCACAGGCGTGCGTGATGTGCGTCTGAGCTGAAATTCTAATCATTTGCATATCTCACCTCCGCTAATGCATGTTGTAAATTTCATGTTATTTGCATGTTTCCTTCAGGGTGTTGCAATTACAGTGGCCAGCAGTGTATATATAGTTATAAAAAGGTTTTTATGGACTATGCAAATGATGCTAAACATTTAGCTGCTAACACTCAATTTTTTTTTGTCTGGTCCTGCTCATTTCTCTTAATTCATCTTATTCATGGGAAAAAAAGAACTTTCGGGGTTATATGTAAGAAAATGCAGAAATCAATGTGAAACAGGATGTTAAGAGAATTTGGAGTCACCAAACTACGTGCTACGGTAGGCGTCACAATTTTTCAGCTCAATTTGAAATACAAGAGGTTATATTAGAACTTGTAACAAGTCGTTAACTCTAGTAGCAACTTCAAAAGATAATTCTTCTTGAAGTTTGTAAAGAAAATGTCTCTAATATAAGCATTGACTCTAAAACCCCGATATCTCTAGTATAGAATGAGTTCTAGATGATCCATAAATATTTACCGTGCAATCTAATATATACATAGATTAATAATCTGTGATAAATAAATTAATAAAATATGATGCTATAGTTATCCACTAATTTTTTTTAAGATAATCTATTTTTCTGATATGATTACTATTTTCATCATTTTTTCTCCTTTAAGAAACCAAATGTGCTTCTTTTCTCATTATGGTTTAAAATACCAAAATACTTCTATTTATTCTTATACAATAGGTATTACATGCGAAATTTGTGGACAACTACAGCAAGCTAAAAAATCGTCTCGGGCCAAGTTTTCGTTATTGTTAGGCTTTTTCCTTATCTAATCATCAAATTATCAATTCTAAAGAAATAGGGATCAAATATCACTTCCTAAACGCTAAATTTATACATGTCATGAATATGCTGCTTAATATTTGGTGCTTTTGAAAAGAAGACGTTGTCATGTAAATTTATTTCTGCATTTATTCTTTTAATAAAATATATAATGTACAGTTAAAGATTACATATAAGCTCAAAAAAGAGAGAAATAGAATTCAAATGTCATCTTCTCATAAGGTCATCAACGCTGCAGTACCTCTCTATCTCGGTATTCCTTAGTGGCTTTGTATTGGAGAATACAAGATCTATTCATGGTTTCATCTTATACACAGAGATGCCAACATTGATTTGTTCAATAGTACACCTATATGAAATGTATCTCACGCAAAACGTCCAGATCCAGTCAACCGATGAAACACATAAATAGCCTTGAAACGAAGGGCATAAGTATCTTTCAAATGTTGCAGTGGTTGTGAGATATTTGAAAACAAAATCGAGATCTTCAGTTCAAATGATATTTCAAATATAGGGATCCTTGCAAAAATAATTTTGTTGTAGAAAGGATACCTCACTTTTTGTCATCTTCGTGAATTAAGCGCCCTTTTCTTACGTAGTGTATAGGTCTTGCTAATTTCAAAATCGTAATTATGACTTCCATGCACTGGACAACTAAGCAGTTTCTTTTTCTTTTCAAATTTCTTAAAAGAGACTGACTGAGAAACTAAAAGTAATGGATTCCATGAACATAATAAAGCCCGGGAATCAGAGTACTTAAAGAAAACTGTAATATAGGTCAGTTGTCCAAAAGACATTGGAGAATCAGTCATCTCCTTCTTTTAACAAGCTAATTTCCTCTAAAAAAGAAGATGCTAAATTTCAGAGGATAAAATTTCCTCCCTATATAGAGATCTGAAAGGTCACTGTAAAATCCATCTCCAATAATAAGGGTGCTTTCAATGAGCGATCCATCAGTACGATGGATTGCTCCATCATTTAGTAATTTCGAACCTCTACATGATTTATATTTAAGGCTGCTGTGTACTAACCCTATTGGATTTGTTGTTAACCTACGGAGAAAGTAGGTTAACACCTCAGTGTTGACCTACGGAGAAAATTTGTCTAAGGATTGTCGACTTCGGATTTAAAGATTTTTCTCAACTATACTCCGTAATAGAGAAAGAAATTTTACACCTTGGGGCATTTTTCTTTTTTTTTAAAGCGAATAATATTTTAAAATTTAAATTATTTGGGAAAAATCTGGTATAGTGTGTTTTAAACGCTCATAAATTTTCTTTGGTGCACGAAATTTATAAAATGAATCCTGTTGCAAGTTGCAGAAATGTTCATTATATCTGAAATTGCTATTGTTATTGTATTATTAGCATGTATGTAACTGTAAAGGGTAGACAAATTTTCTCCATAGGTTAACACTGAGGTGAGCTAATCCATTAGAGTCAGTACACAGCAGTCATTATGGAATAACCCGCCCCTGGACTGAGAGATTTCAAGAACTTTTGCTTGAATTTTCTCAGTCCAACCATTGTTTTCATCGCCAAAACTTTCTGGAAAATTTTACTTAGTATCTTTAGCTATCTAGAAATGTTTTAGTAATGTTTCTAGGTAATAATTTTCAGTCCTGAAAAGCTTCTCATGCAGTATTTTTCGCGTTGACACTGTCTCAATAATCCACTAAGATAAGATATTTTCACTGCAGTTCTAAATATGGGTTGGTTAGCATAGCATAACAAAATGCAGTTCAAAACAAAAATATTGGGGTATTTTTTTTTCTCGCAGAGCAGTTTCTTGTCATCGAGATCACAAAATAACCCTTTGTACAAATATATCCAGGAAGGCGCCAAGTCGGACACTGGCTTTATTTCATTCTCTTTCATCGGGTAATTACCTGTAGCCAAAGAAAACAGAACAGGAAGCGTATAGGTGTCCAAAAGAAAGATATGCCCATTTTTCTGTAGCAGACAAAGCCCTGTGTATATATATTCTCTTCCATGTTGCCGTAACAGATGAAATGGTATAACTTACCGAAGAAGTCCAAACATATTTCTTCCGGTTTAGATAAGATAACGAATGCAGGGATGTATTATTCTCAAACATTTATTCCCTAAACTATATTTTTAACCATAACTCAGTCACAACTAAATAGAGCTGAAATACTACAGGAAATTAATTGCCTAGAAGAAAAGTAACATTAGAAAAATAAGGTCTACCTCAAAGAATAATTTTCTGCTGCATAACTTTAATATTATTTAGTAATTTCAAGTTAAAATAATTTTGCATTAATGCAAGTTATAAAAGAATGTCATTTTTCATTTCCTACAAATATAATATTAAAATATACTGTTTGACAAAAAGAGAATTTCATGGCGAAAAAAAAAAATTTCATAATTTTGTCATGACGTTTGTTTAAGCATCTACCCTTTTTTCTTTACTTTTTAATATACCATCATCGTAAAATGTATATTTACGTTGTGCTTTTTCAAAAGTAACTTTATAGAACATAAAATAATGTTTATGACTATATTGTATCGTACTAAGAATAGGTAATTTTTTTTCATATTGAGATGCTACGAGAATAGTTATACTATATACCCTTGGGAGGAAAATCAGGATATTGGCAGTATAATCCCGAATCTGAATAAATAAGGTAAAATGGGTATACTTTCATAGATTTTCAAATATAAATGTTCTTAAAATATATTATATGAGAGCTTAAAAAGATAAAATTTCTTTTATATTTGTAAACAGAACAAAGAAAATAATTTTAGAGTGTAAATAATTCTAGCGAGATGAGACAATTCCTTCTCGTGGAGCCATTTTCTGGAAAGTTATAAAATCTCAATTTTTCTTTGTGCGCTCAACATGTGAGGATAAAATCCAACTGATAAATTAAATGCAAAAATGCAAAACCAATTTATATACACGTTCACATAAAGGGGAATTGTAAATAAACTTCATTTAATATATCCTCATAAGATAACTGCAAATTTTACTAACCTTTGGTCCCAGCAGCCTAAAGGTAGCTGCTGGAACCAAAGGTAAGTAAAGTTTGAAGCACGTGTTTTAGCTATACACGTACAGGAAATCCTCAAGGAAAAAGTCTGCAGGATTTCTTGAGGATTTTCCAAACTGAACCCTCCCGCACACGCATGCAACACACGCGCACACAGGGGAAATATTTTCCAATCGGGATTTCTGGGACTGTACAGTCCACTACCAGTCTCAAGGCTTCCCCATACACTACGGGGAAATCCTCAAGGTTTGGACTGCTCAGTCAAAACTGTTAGTCCTGGGCGGTCTAGTGCGTTCTAATACTGTAAAGTTAGCAGAGTAAAAGCGTAGCAGAGCCTAAAGGTAGCTGCTGGAACAAAAGGTAAGTAAAGTTTGCAGCACGTGTATTAGCTATGCACGTGCAGGAAAATCCTCAAGGAAAAATTCTGCAGGATTTCTTGAGTATTTTCCCAACTGAACCCTCGTGCACAAGCGTGCAACACACGCGCACACACATGAGATATTTTCAATCGGGATTTCGGGGACTGTACAGTCCGCCACCGGTCTCAAGGCTTCCCCACACACTACGGGGAAATCCTTAAGGTTTGGACTGCTCAGTCAAAACTGTTAGTCCTGGGCGGTCTAGTACGCTCTAATATACGTTCTAATACTGTAAAGTTAGCAGAGTAAAGGCGCAGCAGAGCATGTAGAATGTGTAGAGTAGTAGATAATTATAAAGCATTGATTACAAGTTCATTTATAATAAAAACAGATTAATTTATTAAAAGGCATTTCTGGTAGATTGGTAAACGAAAATACAAACAATGTTCAGCACACGGTTTTACATGCTTCAGAAACAATGAAATACTAAACTCATTAAAACTTACAAAAAAATATAAAAGTTTCACACTCATATTAGTTAATTATGCCATGTGCACCTAACCACGAACAAAACTACCATCAACCTAAAAACTTAGACGGAGGAGAGAGAGACGAGCTGCCTAACTACTAGCTCGACTGCACGCACGGCAAAAACCCGACTACCCCTGCTCAACAGCCGGCTCAGCTCTTCTTTATACCTCTCTCTGCGAAGATCTGCATAACCTCTTCTTCGGATAGTCGCTTGCTGATTGGTTTGGCTAACCAACGTCACGGCTGCGTATTTACATACGAACTATGCCGAAGACGCAACCTTCAGACAAAATATGTGAAACATCTATTCTGACCTACGGATGAAGCCTCGCGTCCGCTATGCCTTGCGGTCCGAGAAACTGATGCAAAAATGACTTTACGGTTAAGAGATGAAGGCGTCTATTTGACTAACAAAAACCTCAAGGAGCTTGCTTGCAGAGTACGTAGTATGGACAGACGCTTGAAGGCAATACTCTGCAAGCAAAGTTCTTCGACCATACCTCGTTCAATTGTGACATAATGTCACTATGTAGAAAATGAATTACCTTTTCTAAATATCTAACTTCTCTTCTGTGGGTCTTTCATTTCAACTACTGAGCAGGGCTTATTAGAGGAATACACCTATCCCTCGATTTACGTGACAGATACGTTCTACATTAAAGCGAAACAGCGTGAATTGAATCTAACGAAATCATATAAAACTGGGTGATAGGTAACGATCCTCCGGAAAGCACGTACAAGAGTGCATAGTGTATATACGAAATGGCAACATATGGTCTAGAAAAAAAGGGTAATTGAAGATTAAGATATGATTTGAAAGGTTAGATTTATATGTACATGTATACTTTTTTCAATAAAAACCCCCCATAGAATTATGGTGCTGAAATAAAAAGAATATGTATAACAAAAAAAATATTAAAATAACAACAATTCTTAACAATCATTCATAATATATCAACAATTATTTATGCATGCATTATTGTAAAATAGTGTTAACGGGAAATTCTCGTATGGAAAATCAAAAAGAAAATTTATTTTTAATCTCGTTCAACTGGAACCGCGTAAATGAATGAATGATAGCATTTCGTGCTCGGGAATATGGCTTGATTGTAAATTTTTAAAATTCTTAAGAATTTACAGATATGAAATAATCCACGACACACATTCATCCTAACTTCTAAGATATAAATACGGGTTCATTCAAGACATCTTTAACACCCCTTATCTAGTAAGACGTAACAGTTTTATGTTTGCTGGCGTACACATAGGAGTCAAACCCAGGAAATTATCATGGGGATGTTACAACGTCATCGCTCTTAGGATTTATGAGCTCCACAAGAATGGATATTCCTCTGATTTCCCTTTAGAAGAAAAATAACACCTAAAGAAGATGCGTTTTTAGATAAATTATATATTTATAAAAATTTTAAGTTAAACTTGCTGCATCAAAGAGTATACTATGGGTATGTATGGAAATAAATAATTTATGACATTAAACTTAAAATAACAGGAACTCAAATTTTTAAATGTTCTTTAGTCCATATAATTTTTCTTCAGTAAAGTTATAAAATGTAGAATTTAGTGAAAACACTAATCTAAGCATTTATTATTATTGCACTGAAGGAAAGTGACTAATTAAGAGATAAGATAACCATGCTTCTGTACAAAGAGGTAAGCTCACAAATATTTCCTTAACTTAATCGGCTGATATTGAAAATAAAACGAGCGAAATTAGGGAAAAATGTTTTCAGACTGATTTTAAAAGGTGTGATAAGGTTGTATTTTAACTCCAATATATTAACAGATTAAAATGTTTAGCTGTTATGAATTAACGCCAGCTAGGAATATATTGATTTTCAAATTAATAGCGAAGCGGCAGACGGAAAACAGGGACTAAGCTTAAGTAAATTAATTAATTTTCAGATTTTCTCCTCACAGGCTACGAACTATCAATGATAACAAGAATGAAGCTTTTCTTATCTCGAATTATATGTGCATTAATAGCGTAAGAAATTGCCTTTTAGAAATAATGAAAATTTTGTCCCATATTATTAGATAAAACTATAGACATCATCAGTCAAATGCTCTGGCTTAAAGCCGCATTAAAACTATTTGGATCAGTAACGATTGAAGTATTCAAATAACTGAAAATTTGAAAGTCAAAGTTGGCTCATATGTCGAAATGTTTGTTATTAAGTTTAAAGGAAAGGTCACAAAATTCCACGAAAGTTTATACTACTTTAATTATTTCTTAACTTCCTTGAGAATTTAGTTAAATGAAATTCTGAGCGGATGATAATATCGATCTGATCCGATTTCTATCTGATCCGATAGAAATTAATACTATAACGCATTAAGCCTTGTGTACTAACCCTACTGGATTTGCTCACCTCATGGTTAACCTATGGAGAAAATGTGTCCAGGGATTGCCGACATGGATTTAAGGATTTTTTTAAAATTGTGCTCCGTTATAGAGAAAGGAATTTTACACCTTGAGGTATTTTTTTCTCAAATGCAAAAAATATTTTAAAATTTTAATTAATCAGCGATAAAAATCTGGTATAGTGTGTTTAAACGTTTAAAAATTCCTTTGGGGGAAGACATTTATAAAATGAATTTTGTTGCAAGGTGCAGAATAGTTCAGGCTATCTGAGAATACCATTTTAATTTGATTATCAGCATTTTTGTAGCTTCAAATAGAGGACATATTTTCTCCATAGGTTAACATTGAGGCGAGCGAATCCGATAGGTTTAATACACAGCAGCCTTAAATTCCAAAAATTCATTGGCACCTCCCTAATGTTATATGAACTAATATATCAAACTGCACCTTAATCACCCTACATTCCCAGTTGGAAATGCCATAATAACCAATCGTTAACTAAGTAGTCTTTCAACCGAACGCAGACTCATTGCATAATTACTTAGATAAAAAGGCATCAACCCGTTACTTCATTAAATATTGCTTATATTTCAAATCATCTGGTCTGAATTGCCATTGATTCAATTCTGCTGTACCATCTTCGTCGAGTGACAGGTCAATGTTATTAGGATAGCGGTGTATTCTTTTGTTCTTGGTTCGTTGCTTCTTTCTGCAAAAACTTCCTCGCTTGGTCAAGTCATACCTCTGATTGACCAAATCAATCACCGCTTCCTGTCGGTGACTGTTAAAGGTTTGCAAAATACGATGCCCCCAAAACAATTATTGGAAACTAAATTTCAGGGATTCCAGGACGAATTCTCTTTTTTTCAACCTGCATTTAAAATTTATTTTTCCCCCACTCTTTTTTTCAACCTGCATTTAAAATCTATCTTTTCCCCACAAATACGTTTTTATATGAAGATATTAATGCATATAGGAAATGATAAAACAATTTTAAAATTTTTAGAAAGCCTGAAATTTGAAATTTAATACTTGTTTAATTTAATAATAAGAATTTTTTTTCCCAATTCGGTAGGCACTTGTCTGTAGACAGTCTAGCCCCAAGTCTCGAATCGCTAACCACTGCATTTCCCGAGCCTAGTTAGTAATACTTAGTTTTAGATTTAACTCCTGAACCAATTGCGCTCTTAGCTTATTTTAATTTCTCTTTTGGGGATCATAGAAATACTATTTGGGCTTTTTGTTTCAACACAATTTGTATTCAGGTTTCATAAATATTTTAATTATAAAACAATTTATCTCGTTAAAAATCATGTAGAGTGAATTTTTGTCCTATTGAATTTTGCTATGTAGAAAATTCTTTTAGAATCCTTACTCCATATCAAAAATCGTGATGACAGGTTAATAAAAACAGAAACAAAAGAATGAATCGTAAAATTTCATGCAAACACCTTGCATGGAATTTTGAATATGTACGTTTAGAAAATCATGGAAATTTCATTCCGAGATAAAATGGCCCTAAAATACAGTTGTACGGTAGGGTACAAACACGCAATACGGTATAAATATGTTATGTAATCGTCGTAAAATCAAGGTCTTTAAGCAAATTTGATATTATAAGCAATATAGCGTTCACTAAGCCAATAAGAAATTACTTCATTTGAGAATTTTGAGTCCCTGATCATATTAAAGAAAACTGAGTGGACGTAGTAAATATCAAATTAACAACTTACAAGAAACGTATGGAAAACGCATGACAGGAATACATAGCATCTGAATATCCACAACAAAAAATATAAGGGATGAGGCCACTAGTTTTGAACTAGTAAAAAGTTCATCAGACCAAGGAACATCAGTCGTGATTATCCATTCACATGTTAGAATAATCAAATTCTATCACATAAATAGATGAGACAACAGAAAATTCCAGAAGAACGTCGTAAGAGGCGTCAGAAGACTTTTATTTAACTAACAATTCTTTTAATTATTAATTATTTTATTTAATTTTTAATCCTGTGTATTACCATTTTATTAAATAAATTCTTCTAAAAATGTCATACACGATATCGTTAGAAAAAAATCTGTCAAATTTAGGGATAACTCATACGCTAACAATTTTATTGAAAGGTTAAGTGTCTCTGACATGTATTTAGAGACGTTCAAGCAAATGTCCTATATTCGCAATCCGTTGTCTCTAAAAACACGAAACCTACATTTCAAACTCTGTAATTATTGCAATAGGTCGTCCGTTACTTGCATTAAGCTGGAGTAATGGCAAAACACAAGAAAACAGTGATTCCTTGTTTTTCATTTTTGACAGGTTGTCACACATTTCACCTGATTAAATAACCGATACTTCAAATGCTTGGTAATGAATCTGAAGAAACAACTTAATCCAGGAGAATTTGTAGCGCCCCGCGCAGAATCTCATCGATTAAAAATTAATACCACACAAAATGTCATAAACGATAATTTTACAAAATAATCTTACAAATGTATGGCTATAAACACAATTTCATTAAAAGGTGTCGCTAACCCAAAACAATATTCAAAGGCGATGCAGGTGATGAAAAATTTTATTTAATTAACAATACTGTTAATTATTCATTATTAATCCTATAATTATTACTACTTTTTTACAAATTAATAACTCAAAAAATGTCATGTATGATATTTTCCCTAAATCATATTCCAAAATTAGGCTAACCAACACAATTTGGTTGAAAGATTAAGTGTCTCTAACTAATAAACACTTAGAGACGATGAACAAATCTCCTATATTCACTGTCTCTAAAAAGCAGAAACCTAGATATCGAGCCCTGCAATCATCGCAATAGTCCGTCCATTACCTGCAATAAGCTGAGGTAACAGCAAAACACAAGCCAACACGCGCTTCCATATTTTTCATTTTTGACAGGTTGCCACACATTACGGCTGATTAAATCACCGATACTTCAAACGCTTGGTAACGAATTCGAAGTTACAACTTAATCCAGGAGAATTCGTCGCGCCTCGCGCAGAAACTCAATAATTAAACTTTCCCCCAGTGCGGCTGACAAATCCAGGACGGAATTCTCTCTCGATTAGATAAAAGTTTGTTCGCTCTAAGGAAATGAAGGCGCGGCCCCGTCTGCAGTTATTATGTTAATTGGAAGCTGACATGGCGCGAGGAGCGGCAACACATATTTTAACACACATATTACCAAGTTAGGCGTCTTCGACGTCGCCTGAAAAGTTATTGTCCATGTGCATTTCAGATGGCGAGATCGGGATTATCAGCGGCATCTCTTTGTTGCCAAAAACATTACTAAAAGTTTATACTCAAATGGCTCTATGCGAATAAATGAGAAAGTGTCTAGTACATGTAGCAGAAGAATCGGGATGTCGTGGAAACAAAGAGAATTATTTATTTCTAGAATTTAGTCTTAACTACATTTGCACATCTATTTCAAAATAATCTATTTTTGAAAACATAAAGGTTGTTTCTGAGGGTGTTTTTAAACTTATAGGGACAGTGGACTTTCAAAATTGGGAAATTTGTCCAAAAATTCGATTTTTTAAAATTTTATTGAATTGTGAAACTACGGTCGAGTAGGAATGTGTTGCAAGAAGAATTTTTCATTTCTGTGATTACTTTCCTAGTTATAGGCAGACGTATTTAATTTAGATATTATGTGGTTACTAATAGCAATAACTTTAAATGTGTTTTTATCAAAATAAAAATTTTCATGTCATAAGAATATTCAAACTGCTCCAGGTGCATTTCTAACTATCGTATTGCTTTGAAATTTAAGTTTTATATACTTAACTGTATATCAAATAAATCTTATTGAAAAAAAATTATGCTTTGTAGCTTAGAATTTCTAAATTTTGTACTTGAAAAGATGATTTATAGGTATTTTGCGTAATAAAAAGGGTGTTTTCACTATTATTATTTTTTCTCTTTATATTTTTAATGAATGCTTAAAATAAGCAATAAGTTTCATTGCTAGTTCTATAAGGTATCCTGTAAATAAAAATGACCATATTATATGCAAAAGAAATGCACATGTAATATTTTTAATTAGGCCAATTTTTTATATAATTAATAATTCATAATTCATAAATTAATAATATTTCATCTTTAAATTTTAACCAATTTTACATACCTATGGTACTAATCACATATTCAAATTTCAAGCAAATACATTCAAAACAACAAAAGTTAGGTTTGAAGGTCCACTGTCCCTTTAAAACTAAGATAGAAGTATAAATATAGTTCAAGAAAAAATATACTCTTTCTTAAGTTAAATGATGTTTATGCCATCACTTGACCACCGTTAAATATAAAGATTGTTAAATATAAAGATTTATATTTATCACACACAATTACCATTTTTTCTGACCATAAAACGCACTGAACGATAAGACGCACGTCAAATTTATATGGGGATTTTTCGAAAAGAATATTTTGTAATTTGTTAGTTATATAAAGATAGTTTCATTTTCTTAATAAATATAAAAAAATATATAATAAATAATATATATATTTGGCACGAAAGTCCAGGGTGGGCCAAGGTATTTTGTTGAAGATTCCTCTAGGACAACCTATTTCTAGACCTAGTCTGTCAGTTCCTCTCTCCAATCAGTCTAAAATCTGATTCAACAGAGTCGAACCATCTTAGTTTTGGCCTTCCTCTTTTCCGACTAGTAAAGGACCTTGCAACAAAATTGTTTTTTACTGGATTTTTTTTATTCATTCTAGCAATATAAGAGGACCAGTTCATTCTTTTAATATTAAAAATTTTAATAATATCTGGCTCTCTAAAAAAGCTATAGATTTCGGAGTTAAAACGTCTCCGCCATAGGCCATTTTCTTTGACACCGCCAAGAATGTTTCTGAAGAACCCTTCTCTCGAAGACTGCAGTTCTGTATTCTCCATTTTTTTGTTGGACACCAAGTTTCCGTACCACACATTAGGACCGGCCTATAGATAATTTTATAGATAAGAAGCTTTGTTTTTATGAAGAGAAACTGAATATATATGAAATATATATATATATATATATATATATATATATATATATATATATATATATATATATATATATAACAAATATATTACATAAAATAAATATATATGATATATATATAATAAATGTATATAATACGTATGTATAATAAAATATTCATTTTATTTTAATGTTTCATTCGGACCATATGACGCACCTCAATTTTAAGTCATTTATTTCATGTAAAAAGGTGCGTATTATGGTCCGAAAAATATGATTTTGAATATGAATGAATAATAAGAAAATATGAATTGATCATTATGATTTCAGTTATATAAGCAGATTTAAATGGCATACATTGTATAGTTGTCTGACCGTGAAAAGTTTATTACTCAAACAGCAGGCTACATATGCAAAATTTTTACGTTTTAAGTGAAAGTGAGAAATAAAATATGAAGGAAATATATGTTGCTAAACCCACACAATAAACTTCCAACTTCAATAAAAATATGCAAACGCAGTAGTGAAAATTTTTCTACATCATTTTAAATTGGGAAAAAGAAGTCAAGTCAATACAGCCCTGGACGATGCGACTGGTTTTAACAAATTTTGTAGGCTATATCCTTCAATTAGTCCTGTTAAGCTCAAAGTAAAAAAAAAATTCTAGTTCTCAGGCTCAAAAATTGATGCTGAACAATAAGTGTATGGCAAAGAGTAACAGCTGTGAAAATGAAGTTCATAGATTAACTTCAAATAAGAAATTGAAATTTTTTAATGGTTAAGCAGGACACAATTTGCAAAATGAACGTCAAAGGCAATGAAGACAATTAAAGGCAATTTGGCTCCAACAAAGAATTAATTAGTAATTTTTTTTTTTTACAGTTACACATGAAGCTCTTTTCAAAAGATCTTAATACGAGGATCAAGGAGTGAGGATCAAGAAGTAAGGATTTTTCAAGCTTTAAAGACATGGATGTAAGATCTCAAAGAAAGTAAAATAAAAACATTATGGAACATGATTTTTGGACATTTAAGAAGATGATCACGTCTAAAGAAAATTTATAAAGGGAAACGAAAATCAACATTTCTAAGTTTTAATAATAGAGCCTGGAAAGTTGATCAAGAAGTGGGATTTGATGTTTTAGTGCTGATTACGAAAATGAAACTGAAAAATGTATATAACGTCAGATCTTTTCAAAAACGTATTATAATCAAGTAATATATGAATGTATGACACTAAAATATCCTGTCATCTTTGATACGTTTTACATAGACGCACATGGTTCATTCATATTTCAAAACTTTTTTGCGAAAGGTGGAGTCATTCAGATTTTTCCAAGATATAATATCAGATAGGTACTCTGCAGTACATCCTGAATTTGATACGTGTTACGTATACAAGACGCTGTTACTAAAGTCCTCTTACAGTTATTTATTAAATCCTATATTGAAACACCTACACTCTCACAATCTGTTGCCCATTTTTCTCACATTAAATAGTATTTTCAAATACCTTTTAAGTAAAAACTTTGAATATACATATTAAACAACATATAGAATTTGTACAATTGTCAAACACGTCAGCTAAATTATCTTCCTACGCCATGTTGGGGTAAGATTCCCCATTGACCACCTATGATCTGCTCGAATCGTAATATCCGAAACTAAATCATGTTTGCCATTCTAACCATTCTAGGTTTAATCAAACGCACCAATCAAGTTCCTCTAATAGATTTATAAAGAAATTTCATCTTAATTGCAAAACGGAATTACCTTAAATTTGAACTTCTATAACTACATTAAAAAAATTTTCCCCGTCTAAACGTCTATTATGATGTCGTGAAAGTGTTTAATGTATAAGATAAAAATCAAAAATAAGTAACACATGGTTTCTATTGAAAGACGTATTTTATACTTTGAAGTATGTGATAAAATTGTATATTGCATGAAAATAATATAACATCATTTATTTATTTGTCACGCCATTTCAGAACAAAATACAGTAATTAAATCGATTACATTAAATTCAAAATTAGTCCGGTGGTAATTTGCGACAAATATCACACGAAATAGCTATTTTTTTTTTGCCTATGTCAAAAAAATATCAATGAACGTTCCCCAGACATGGAAAATATTCACAGACAATCCATGAAAGCTGCCTTTGGAGGGAATTAATTAATTTAACAAAATTAACTTTGTCTTGAAATGGACAGCAGTGAAATATAAAGCATATGTATACAGGTGAAAGAAATGGTAATAGCATTTTTATAAAATTTGTGATGTATATACTATAAATCATATTTTAAATTTATGTATCCTAAATTGAGCCCAATCTCGAATAATATTTTCAATGATCTACCTTTAAAAACTTCTTTAATTTGAAAAATTTAGAAGGAAGCATACAGTACTACACAATATTATGAAGACCTGAATAATTTTTATAATGGCTGCAACATAGTAGTCCTATCACAATTTAAAAAAATTAAGTTCTTTTTTCTACTTTTTTGTGTATATATCGGTTAAAAAGCTCACTGAAGAAAGAAAATAAAGGATAACTCTTTTTTTTCTAATGAGAAAGAACTTGTGAGGCATTCGCCTTTTGTTATTCACCACAGTCTTGCTGTATACTTTATAATGGAAGAACCATTTAAGTGAGTCAGCATTGTTCCCAATGAAGGGACAACACAGTAACGACCAAGCCATATTCTGGTTTTGAAACCAAGCCCACTGCGCGGAAACTCACGACGCTAACCACTATACCATGTGGGCGGAATAAAGGATAACTTTGAACAAGCTATTCAAAGGTTTGAGATGAATTGCTGAAAGTTTTCAGCACAACATAAGAAAACTGGCATGGCATTTTCCCCCTGAATATGATTTTATATTTTATATATGTTTATCCATATATTATAAAATGGAGGATTTTCACGTTGAGGCCGGGCCAACCAAATGATTAGCGCGTTGGAATTCGGCACTGAGAGTGCTCTGTTGGAATCTCGACAAGTGCCACTGAACCCTGTCGTGTCTAAGTGGTATGGATGTCTAAGGGGTAATCTGTAGGGCAGAATATACTTGTAGGGGAGGTAAATAGTAGGGGAGGTATCTCGTAGGGGAGTATTTTGCAGGTATCTTGTAGGAGAGGTCTTGTAGGGGAGGTACTTGTAGGGGAGAATATTGTAGGTATCTTGTAGGAAGGTAGGTATCTTGTAGGGGAGGTCTTGGAGGTATCTTGTAGGGTAGATATCTTGAAGGGGAGTATCTTGTAGGGAGGTAGGTATCTTGTAGGGGACGTTGGGACATCTGAGACTCCACTAGACACCAGATGTCTCAATTGGGGATGTAAAAGTCAAAATTACTGTGGCACTGGGCAAAAAAATCCGCCTTTGTGGTGCCCATTAGCCGTGAGTTAAACAGCAACTGCATCTTTTCACCCTGACATCAATGGGCCTAGTAAGGATAAATATCTTGCCGGGGGGAGGGGGCATTGGTAACATCAACAATAACATAAATTTAATATTGAGAAATATGCTAAATGTCATATGAAATGGAATACAAGGACCCAACGAATTATCTATTTATTTAGCACTTGAACATGTCCCTGATTCTACTAGTTTCTGTGAACATTGCTCATTTCATCTGGCTCTGTACCATTTGTATGTAGAGAATCGCTGCATTCGGGGAAAAACTTCATTCAATTAAATTAATGTACACTCCTGTAAAAATAGCACATTCCAACACGGTTTTGTACGGACGATAGGGAACGAATAAAAAAATTTAAAATGTTAAAGAAAAATCGCACCAAGAAAATCGCTTAAAATAGATTAAAGTTCCCATTTCGTTAATTTCGTTCTTAATTTAATTAATTCATTTCTTTTTATTAATTTTTATTCATATTACGTATTTTCGAAGGACTTTTTTTACATATACCGCACAAAAAAGACCCCACAAAAACAGGTTTTAGTGTATATGAAAAACAAAGCTATAATTGAAATATTTTTACCTTAGGTTCATTTAATGCTTTGGTAAATTTACAAATAATTCCGAATTCCATGAACTGTCTACTTCATAACTGAAAAATTTGCTTACATTTTACATTTTATTTTATTTGAAAAAAATTTTCTAGATTGTGTTAGAGAAAACGAAAATCCTATACGGTTGACATCTTACAATTTTTGAATGCGAGCGGGTTGATGTGTTTCGAAAATTATACATTCGGAAGAAAATTTCCGTTGTTTACAAAAAAAATGAAGATTCCAAAACACTGCCATTATCAATGACAGATGTCAGCTTTTGAATCTTAATACTCGAATAGATATCGAATATATATTTCTTTCTAGTTACATCTGTATTGCTTGAAAATTTTCCCACACCTGTCACATGAACGTAAAGGGATTTATTAAATGCAAAATAAGTAAATTTCCGGTACTCGAGTTTTAATTTTAAAAAGATGGCAAAAGCTTTTATTTATTTTGTTTATTATAAATTTTAACTTATGCTTACGAATAAATGTCTTAAAGTCTCTGGAATTCTTGCTTTATTTGAATCCATAAGGCTCCTGTGTTAGGAACATATTGGATTTGCTCAGCGCAGTACTAACCTACAGAAAAAAAAATTCCAAATATTGTAGACTTGGATTTAAAATTTATAAAAATTACTAGTTGGTACCCGTCAAAACATGACGGCAAGATGGTAAATAAATATACTAATAGACAAATTATGCTCAACACATCATTGCCAAATGTTGAAAATCATAATAATGCGCAGAAACAAATTACTTTGTTTAAGCAGCTTCGTGCTTAGTGAGTATCTAAAGCCAGATTTAAAAATGTCACTGAACATGCGCAGAAAGCAATTTTTTTAATTGTAAATTATCGCTCATTAAACAGCGCAAAATCAACAATTTCCATCAGGTTTAGTCTTATATTTCATAAACATAATTATGATAAAATTAAAAATGGCAGACAGAGAGAGATCTAGAGAGACTCCTCGGAATAAATGTGTTTATCATTAAAACATGTCACTGAACATGCTCAGAAACAGTGAGTTTCTAGAGACAGATTTAAACATGCCACTGAGCATGCGCAGAAATCAATTTTTAATTGTAAATTATCGATAATTAACAGAAATTGGGGTTACATAAACCAAATTTGACAAATCGACAGATTACAATCTTTCGTTCAAGACCAAAATGAAGTAAATTGATGCAGTAATTTTCTCTCACGGACTGACCAAAGAATAGGCTTAGCAAGTTAAATATATAGATTGTACCCCGTAACAGGAAGAGACATTTTTTACTTTGCTAACATATTCATTTAAAACACTGTATACCATATTCTTCCTTAAATATTCAAATTTAAAACTATTATTTGCTTTTTTTAAAGAATGACTTTTTAAAGATAGCAGAGTAATATATATATATATATGTGTGTGTGTGTGTGTTTATTTGTTTATATGAGTATGTGTGGATGTGTATGTACGTATATATATTCGCACCAACCTAACCTTTTCTCTAAAAATTTTGACTTAGAACTTTAAAAAAAATCATCGATATTTCTTACAGCAAAACATATCTAAATGACATTCAATGGAAAAGTACAGGATACTCAGATCAATGCCTCTATTTCTTCTATAGATGTCTATCGCACACTTCTGTGTTTCCAGTTTAATAATTGCTTTCCACAGTCTTACACAAATTTCTATCTTTCACTGATATCCGCCTTAATATTCCATCTAGCTGCATTGTCTGCAAAGAATTCGCATACCCAACCATTTAAAACCCAATTTACAATTAACTCGCTAATATAATATTTCCGACATTCTCTTTTACCATGCTGAAAACCCTGAATAAATCAAAAATTTCCCTTGCATTAAATCTTTCATTATACACACGCCTGCACGCAATTAAAACGAAGCATAAACTTCCAAGCTCGAGACTCTCACTCGATTTGGTAAAAGGGCTGTTCACACGAATGTTTCCATAATTCCCATCCATTATGTAAACTAAAATATAGTTCCCAAGAACAAGATGACAGCCCTAACAGAATGAGAGGAGTTTGTATACGGAATGGGGGATAAATTTGTGACACTTAATTGCCGGGATATCTAAAAGAGGATAAAGCTAATTTCTGGAAAAGGGAACCAAAAAAGAAAAAAACCGGGAACAGAACAAAACTTGTACATTACACGTATCGCACCGTCGAAGATCATATTTTACTTGTTGAGAGGAACGATTCGCTTTTGAATTATTGCCAAATTCGTTATTTGGGATCAGGTAATATAAAACTTTTACGCAATTATCACTTTAAACAGCCAGGTGTGTAATTAAAGATGTTAATAGCTTATACATTATTTAAAGCGAAAATAACTAAAAAGGCTCATTATTCTGAAAAACATACATAAGCAGTTTAATTAGGTCTAATTATAACATTGCACGTGAGCTCTTTTCAAAGTTATTAAAATCTAATAGTTTATGCTGAAGGGTTTATTCTGTGGAAGGTAAAGATGCCCTTAATTTTTGCCCATATTGATGTTTATCATAAATTGTCATTAAAAATCCACAGCAGATTTTGTTAAAAATTATGTTCTGTAATTAAAATATTATGTTATACCTGTTTCACCGTTTCGAATTTTTATCAAATTTTTTTTCTGTAATCTTCCAATTTTATGTTGTTGTTTCCAATCCCTTTGGTGTAGGAAGGCCTACACCAAGTCCAAAGTACCTAGGTCCTCAAGTCCTAGGTCTTTGGTGAAGGATACTAAGCAGCTTCACTTTAAGGCGAGGTACCACTAGGGCTGGAGTCTGACTTGACCTCGAAGAACACCGGTACCTTAAAAATTAACCAAGTTAAGTTATGAGACCGGAACACTTGACCCTGCATCTCCAGAGATAAATTTGATAACTTGGAGGACATTGTAGTCACGACCTATTTTACACGCCCGGGCCACCATTAGTGAACACGGCGGTGGATTTGCAGCGACGAGCATCGAGCCAGAGACGTTCATATCACTGACCCGCTGCTTTTCCCAAATGGTCCACCACGGCCATTCGCAATTTTATGGAAATGAGATACGATATTTGAATGCAATGTATGAATACGGGTAGAATGCTACGGTGAACATTGAGTATAATAGCCGCTGATACTATAAGCATTTGATAATGCTACAAATGTACTATGCGCGTTGCTAATCCTATAAGTGTTATAGTCTGGTGTTATAGTTGCTAATCCTATAAGTGTTATAGTGCCGCCTACATAATATAGTCGCTAGTGTTCTGAGCTAACAGGCAACTGGCTTGGGTTCATATCCCGAATAAGGCTTGGTCGTTTCATTATCGCTCCCTTCATAGGGAGCAACGCTGATTCACCTAAAATGGTACTTCCATAATAAAGTAGCCAGCAAAATGTCGCGAATCTTCATGGGCCAATGTCATAAGAAGAAGTACCTACCGTCAGAAGAAAGTGCCTGTCAAATTGGGAAAATAAAAACAAAAGTCCTATAAATATAATCCAATGAGTATAATACGTGTGTGTACACCAACACTATGAGTGTTTACTTTTATCACCCAAGGTTCTTTATATGCTGGCTATTAACTGTCATATACAAATTTAGTGCGTTTCGGGATAGTGTATTTGCTATTACACACCACTTTTCCCCTTCAATAGGTGACTCCGTAGCATAAAATTCTAATGACATTTCTTTATTTAATGCCCTAGAAATCTTCAGAAATAATGACCCGAGAAAACATTAATTAAGCACCCTTAGATCATTAACAAGGGACAATACAGGAACTTAAAATGACCAATGATCAGGGAAACAACATGACTACATTTATTTAAGATTCCGGGATGAACTAGCTCAGTCGATAGAGACGTGAATGTAAATTCAGACTAATTTATTTTGTTACGTTAGCTAGTTAGTGCTATAGGTTTAGAATACATCGGTGTTTAAAACTGAACTTAGTATATTAACCGAACTGCTTCGAAAATGTCGGAAATAAATGAAAACTAAAAAATGTATAATTACAGACAGATATAGTATAACACAGATTTGGTCGAAAAATCTCATTAATAAATATCTGCCATTCCCTGAATATATAAAATGGATATTACTCAAAAATTTGACACAAAATTTGACACAATGTCACGGCATTTCCTTGCATGCAGGCACGGATATTTTTTTTTTACTTTCCCTCGCAAGCTCTTTAAGTTTGTTAGAAATTTATATTCCATATCCTAGAGCGACAAGACCTGGTAGCAACTGCATAATTCATCCGATGTTTAAAAAAAGCTAATTGCGATGTGGTATGGGAGAATGTAGTTTCAGTATGTCAGTAGTGTCTGCGTAAAGTGTTTGACAACTTGTTCATTAACTTGTAGGTGCATTCCTTAAGATTGTGTGGTTTTCATATTCGTCAGACTGTCCGGAGTTCCTCGTTAATAGAAATTTCTAGTACATAAGTCTTATCAAGAAGGAACAGGATCATATTTCCTCTCCTAAGAATCAAACATTTTTTTCAATTAATACAGAGGCACTTGTCGTGAAGACATTTGCCTATAATACACCAGAGCTTTGCTGGTCCTTTTATTATAGGGGCACCATATAGGCATACCAGCATTACCCCCTATATAAGGACGACTCAAACGGAGGCATTTTAGTGGCGCGACGCCTGGATTCGATCCGAGCACCCTCAGTACCGAAAGCCGGCGGGCTGTACTACAAGACTGCCACAGGACCCCTAAGAATCAAACTAGATGATATAATTCTTAAACAAGAAAAAAATGGACGCAGCAGCAAGTGCTACGAATTATCAAAGAAAAATCGATTTTTTTTATTGTAATGCGTTCTTGTGATTTACCCCAGAACACTGACAACAAAGTTAAAAAAAAATTATTTAGCTATATATTTTTTTACATAGAATATTTAAATCTCAAGTGAAACATGTTACCTGGTATTACACACACAATATATATATATATATATATATATATATATATATATATATATATATATATATGGGGTGTTCCAAAATTCGATCGACAAATTCAGAGGGGTGATAGTAGGCATTAAGGCGAGCAATAATCACATAGGAATGTATGACCGGAAACAAAAACCTGACGCTGGATAGCGCTGTTTACTTAATCGGACCGTACCTCTTACCAACTCCACTAGATGGCCGCAAATATCACATTTTTCTGTACGAGGTAGAAAACTCAAAAACAAAACAGAATCACATAGGAATGTATGACCAAAAACCCGGTCAGCTAGAGGATAAACAAAGATGCAGAAATGTTGTCTTTTCATATATATATATATATATATATATATATATATATATATATATATATATATATATATATATTTCATCTATTCGGTGTCCCTTTCAATAGGGGGGAGCACTGTATCGATGAATCAACACCACCCCTTGGTGCCACCTCAATTTTGACCGAGCAACCCCAGGAGTGACTTCTGGGGGGAACGTACCTTCCCCCACTTTCTCTGAGATCATAGAAGGACTTTCCAGAACAGATTTAACATGCCCATAAATAGGCTTATAATTAGCAGAAAAAATCAGGTAATTAACATAATATTTTCCATTCATCACGAATATGATGCATATATGTATTTAGGTAACAAATTTCACATTTCAACTAAATATTTTAAAGAAGATTTATTGGTTTATTCCTCTTATGTCACAAAGCTAAATGCTTGTTATTTAATGTAGATTTAATAATTGAAAGGTAAATCTTAGAAATAAATTAACATAGAGAGCAGTAAAGCAATATATCACGTAAAATTAATTGAAAACTAGTCCTAGCTGGCAAAATGTCATGTTTTCATTACTTTAATAATATATGATAATCATTACTTTAATAAAAGTAGTGCATTTTAATATTATCTAATTTTGTGAATTGAAAGAATGTATAACATTTGAATCATTGCCAAATCTATAATTGAGCTGGTGTGAAGATTTCAAGATTATAACATTTTACAAGTTGCAGTATTGCATTTGATAATAGATACTGCAATTAAATAAGCCTATAAATATATATGCCTATACTGCAATTAAATAGGCCATAATGTGCTTAATTTACTATTTAACGTTACCATACACATACATGCAACACACGCAATATATATATATATATATATATATAAATACACACACTGGCCAATGAATTAGAAACCTAGGATTAATATTTTATCGAACCTCCTTTTGCACGAATAACAGCCCGTATTCGTGAAGGCATCGGTTCTACAAGCTTCTGGAGTGCGTGTACGTCCAGAGAATGCCATGCATTGTCTACACAGACCTTAAGATTCTGTAAATTGGATGGAAAACGAGATTACTGTTCGATGCACCTTTCCAACTTGTCCCAAACATTTTCTATTGGGTTAAGATCCGGGCTTTGCGGCAGCCAGAGAAGCTGTTAGAAGTCTTATTGACGTTCAGTGAACCAATCTAGAACGATTCTGGCATGATGTATAGTTGCATTTTCGTCCATGAAATATCCGTCACCTGAGGAATAAAAATGTAACATTGCAGGATGCACTTGATCTGCCAATATGTCCAGGTATTGCATGGATGTGTGTTTACCCTCGACGAACATCAGAAGACCACTTCCATACCAGCAGAACATGCTCCACACCATGATACTCCCACCAGATCCTTGCACAGTGCGAACAAGGCAAGATGAGTTCATGACTTCATGGGGTTCTCGCCAAAATCGACGTCTTCCATCAGTGCAAAACAAGATATAGCGCGATTAATCTGACCACATAGCCTTTTCCCAGTCCTCTTTTGTCCAGTTTTATCTTTCCAGACACCACTGTAAATGAATTATGGCATTCCGAGTAGAAATGAGAGGTTTCCTCCCAGGTATCCGACTAAGTAATCCCATCCTCTGCAATTCTCTGCTCATGGTTCACACCGATATCAGTTGTGAAGAACCTTGGTTGACGATTTCAGTAGAGTTCCTTTTCTGCCGTACAATCCGTCGGAGACAACGCCGACCACGATCTCGGTTTATTGTGTTCGAACCATAGTTACGTCTTTTGGACAAGGACAGTGGGTTCTGCTTCCAACTGTTGAATACCTTCGAAATGGCTGCTTTTTAGAACCCATTGAGTTCTGCTATCTTCACAATCGTGGCTCCTACTAAACGGGCCCCAACAATAAGCCCTTTTTCATATGGGGATTGATCTGTCCATTTTCCCATTCTACTGAGTTCATTGTGAAATGCAGCTGCACACCTTACTTATACTAGCACTCTGATGATGTTTCATTCACGTCTGAAACAGCTTTTTGCATACGCTCGGTGCTAGCGACCATTTGCAGAAAATCTCACAGATTTCTAATTCATTGGCCAGTATGTGTACATACATGGACACAATATGTCCAATATATATATATATATATATATATATATATATATATATATATATATATATATATATATATATATATATATATATATATACAGTGGAATCTCGATCGATCGTTCTCGGAATCATAGTTTTCCTTTATGTGTCGTTTATTTCACCCAGTCCCGAAGATCACATTGCTTTGTTTTGTTCCCGCATTTATCGTTCAGTTCAGTCGGTCCCTTGAAAAACGATAGATCGAGATTCCACTGTATATATATATATATATATATATATATATATATATATATATATATATATATATATATATATATATATATATATGGTGTTCTTACAATTCTTACATCTATAAGTAATTATAGAAATAAATTTACTTTAATATAGCCACAAATTTACTAAAAATTGCGAATAGATTAAAACGACTTAAATTTTAAATGTTTCCAGGAATAACTGCAATACATTGACAAAACGTATTATTCTAGTTAGAATAATATGTAATATTCTATGTATTATTCTAATGTTAAAAATCAAAGGTGTTTTTTTTACTTTATTGCAAGTAATTTCAGAGAAAACCAGCACCGCAAATCACTTTAATATCAAATATATTTACCTCAATACTATTTTTCCATTATCTAAAGAAGATTGCATTCTTCTCAATCAAACTGAAGAATTTGAATTAAAAATATATGTCTTATCTAAATTAGAGCCCATGGAATAGAATTATATTTCCCCAAGTACTTTTGTTTGTTAGGAAAAAATGCAGCAATATTCAGCAAGTGTAAGCAGACAACTGCTACTTACATAAGGTTTGCGTAAATTAAACTCTGATTTCTCTTTCACAAAATGTACTTTGTCAAATGATGCTCTATTAACTTCGTTCTGTCCATAGGGAATTTTTAACTCAAAATAGCTATATAGTTTTCCATATTTAACAAAGCACTTTCATTTAAAATTCCATTTATACAGTTGTGAAAGAATTCTGCGTATATTTCAAATTTAGATATCATTCATGTAAATGAGTAAATTACGTCAATAGCAGTATGTTTGTTCACGCATTATTCCCTTACCTTATTAAATTTTTTTTCAAAAAACGTTATTTAAATTACGCTTATTAGACGAGGTATATTGCATGTATCTACTAGATATACATTGAGTCGATTTCGTTTTCCATTATAAATAATGCTTTCATTTGTGCGGTTTATAGTAAAAATCTATATTTCTGTTCGTAAGGGTAAATATTTATAATAGTATTCAAACACAAGGATTAAATTGAGTTTTTAAAGATTTGATAAGTTTGAATAGATTTCAGCGATTGTAAATATTTTTTTTATTCCTCTAACGAGTGGTAAGCAATCTAACTTTTCATATGATTGACTTGAAATTATTATGGATTATTTCTCCATATTAAATGAGATATATATGCTACATATTAACCTTCTCCTTGCGGGGTGGAATAGCATGTATTCCAAGAATACGGGCCCAAGAATCTCTACATGTATAAATCTTCTGTCTTATCAAAAATTTCAGGCTAGTTGTTGTTAGTACAATTTGTGTACTAAACGTTTTTCGTCAATTCGCCCCCCCCCCCATGTACGTAGAAGTTCAGCGAATTCTGTTTTAAATGATTTTTACTGCATCATTCGGATACGATTGCAGGATATCTCTAAAGAGCAGTCTGTGCTAAAATATATGCTAATATATATATATATATATATATATATATATATATATATATATATATATATATATATATATATATATATATATATATATATATATATATGGGAGGAAATACTGAGTTTGAGAGACTTTATATCTGCATATTTTTTTTTTAGTTAATTTGCATGAACTGTGGATTGTTATTACAGAGTTCATTTTAATACACATGACGAAATATTTTTCCTTGTAATATATCTTCTGACTTTAAGCTTTAGATTCCCCTTGATTACTTTTCAGGTGAATTCTAGGTATCTCCCTAATAATTGGGACAAGTTGCATGTTTTGCAAATCATTAAACCCTACTCACTCATTTCAACTAATCAATAAGTATATCTCGCACCGGCATATATTTGCAAAACAGAAAAAAAAAATTACGTCGTGAGGTTTCCAGAAGAATTCTAATTTACCATATATCCTTTATTTTTAAAATTTAAATAATTAGTACTCTTAAGGTATCGTTCGAAGACATATTTTTTTCAAAAATTGTAATGCCAAAATGTCTGTCTCATTTTTTGAAGGGATATAGCATCAAGATACGAAAAGCTATGCAACTTTTAAACTATGGAACTTAAAAACTATGCAACTTTTTACAAAAATGAGGATTGTTTTGTTGAAACTGAGCACATATTTACAGAAACTGCTCTAGCTCTACAAAACAAAATTGCACATATCATTAATTTATTTTTATCATATTACATAAACCAACTCATGAGTGTAATGACCTAAAAGCTAATCAATATTTTGAAATCTAAAAGAAATATAAGTAATTATATGCAATTACATAACACTTATTTCTCGTCGGAAATCCTATAAATGCAGCAATAAATCAACAAATAATAGACTTGAGCTAAATCTTTAGTTCATTACAATCTCAATATTTTGAAAAACCGAACTGAAGAATTTCATAGACATACCATGATTACACTTTGATTTATCACAATAGTCGTTTATATTTTTGATAAAAAATGAGTTCTTAAGAAAGCATAATTAAAGTTTGCAACTTGTATTGAAATTATCGCTTTTTGCTCTCTTTTAAATCATTCTAATTTCATTTCTAATGATCGTAGAGAAAAATTAAAGCAGATTTAGAAACAGAATTCTTTAAGAAACAGGAAAAATCTAATGAAATTTTAGATAAAAATGAACGTTTTAAACGTAGTTGGATACATTAAACTTCTGGATATTTTGATCAGTAATGTAATATTTTAAACATTCTGGGTTTATATTGATTTTTTAAGCTTTTTGACCCGCGCACGTGATATAGTGGTTAGATTCATGAGCTCCCACGCAGTGGGTTTGTGTTTGAATCCTGAATACGGCTTGGACGTCCCCGCATTATCCTCTCATGCCGAACAATTTTGACTCACCTAAATGGGACTCCCATAGTCAAGTAGCCGACAATATATCGTGTTATTGATGGACAAATGTCATTAAGACAAATTCTTGCCACATGGATAAAAAAAAAGCTTATTTGAGTAATTAGGCTGAATGTGATTGTCAATTTAATCACTGCAATATTTCCCCCCATAAAAATATTATTATGACAGCTTAATTTTAATGTACTACTTTCCCAAATTCTCAATCATAAGTCATTATAAAACAAAGATTATACAAAATTCAAATGATTCCGAGCACTTTCAGTCGCGAGTTATGAGTGACGTGAAATCTTTCCCATTCCCGCATTTACTCAAGGAATCGTCGTCAAGACAAATTCTTGCCACATGGATAAAAGAAAGCTTTTTTGAGTAATCAGGCTGAATGTGATTGTCGATTTATTCACTGCAATATTTTCCCCCATACAAATATTATTATGACAGATTAATTTTAATGTACTACTTTCCCAAATTCTCAATAATAAGTCATTATAAAACAAAGATTATACAAAATTCAAATGATTCCGAGCACTTTCAGTCGCGAGTTATGAGTGACGTGAAATCTTTCCCATTCCCGCATTTACTCAAGGAATCATCGTCAAGACAAATTCTTGCCACATGGATAAAAGAAAGCTTTTTTGAGTAATCAGGCTGAATGTGATTGTCAATTTATTCACTGCAATATTTTCCCCCATAAAAATATTATTATGACAGCTTAATTTTAATGTACTACTTTCCCAAATTCTCAATAATAAGTCATTATAAAACAAAGATTATACAAAATTCAAATGATTCCGAGAACTTTCAGTCGCTAGTCCCTCGAGAGAGTTATGAGTGACGTGAAATCTTTCTCAGTCCCGCATTTACTCAAGGAAAGCGGCGATAGTTTTTTTTTTTCTCCCCGCACTTTCGAAATACGAATCTCCAGCTCCAATTCAGAGTCATAAGAATGCGGAAGATGCATCACCCATCTTCGGCTTGTAGCGGAAATATAATTATCATTATCATATATCTTACAATACATAAAAACCTTAATGTCTTCAAGAACTATTTGCCATCATAAATCTATGCGCTTATGTCAGCCAAAACTCGAAATATTTGTTTTGTTCATCAGTAATATGTTCGTTGATAAGGAACTTTTATGCCATACTAAAAGCATCTATCATTGTTAAGTCCTTGTTTCTTTTAGCATTTTGCCGGAGAAATGATTGTTTTGCAATTAAAGAGAGGTGTTTCGGATGCATGAGCGGTTCTTTTTTATTTTCTTTTGATGCCTAGCGTTTGACTTCTAGCATTTGCTTCAGACAGGGATGGAAAAAAAAATATTTTCAACCTGACTATATGCATAGTGAATGTATTTGTTCTATATAAATAATGTAAGTATAAGAACATCATTCAGGGAAAAATTATTTCAGTTGTTTTGACTACCTCTGTTTCAGAATCGCTGGAGAAAATGATGGATAATTCTCATCCCTAATTACTGTAAAACTTGTAAATAATATTTTACTAAAAATATACCGGGAGCAGCAGAAAGAACGTTCTGATTTGGAACGTCAACAGAAATAAAAAGCAAGATAGAGAAAGAAAACTTTATTTATTTATTTATTTATTATTTATTATTATTTTATTATTTCTATTAATTTTATCTATTTATTAATTTATTTATTTATACCCTCGAAACGTTCTTTCTACCTCACCCTGTATTATATGCATAGCGAATGTATTTATTTTATATAAATAATGTAAGCATAATAACATCATTCAGGGAAAAATTATTTCAGTTTTTTTGACTACCTCTGTTTCCGAATCGATGGAGAAAATGAGGAATAATTCAGCTCCCTAATTACTATAAAACTTATGAATAATATTTTACTTAAAATATACTATATGCATAGCGAATGTATTTATTTTATATAAATAATGTAAGTATAAGAACATCATTCAGTAAAAAATCATTTCAGTTGTTTTGACTACCTCTGTTTCCGAATCGTCGGAGAAAATAATGAATAATTCAGCTCCATAATTACTGTAAAACTTGTAAATGATATTGTACTAAAATATATTATATGAATAGAGAATGTATTTATTTTATATAAATAATTTAAGAATAAGAATGTCATTCAGTGAAAAATTATTTCAGCTTTATTGACTACATCTGTTACCGAATCGATGGAGAAAATAATGAATAATTCTGCTCCCTAATTACAGTAAAACTTGTAAATAATATTTTACCAAAATATACTATATGCATAGTGAATATATTTATTTTATATAAATAATGTAAGTATGAGAACATTATTCAGTGAAAAATTATTTCAGTTGTTTTGGCTACCTCTGTTTCAGAATCGCTGGAGAAAATGATAAATAATTCTGATTCCTAATTACTGTAAAATTCGTAAATAATATTTTATTAAAAAATCCATACTGAAGATTGCTGTAGAAATGAGAAACAACTCTTTTGCTAATTAAAAGATATTTACAGAATCTAGGCGAAGCATTTCACATATCTTTATATGGATTCAGTTTATAGCTGTACAAGAATAAACAACAAGAGGTCACCTTTCATGAAAAGTAATGTCACATGCCCCTGTATTTTAATAAATATTAATCCAATTAACAAATTTCTGTTTGTTTTTTAATGAAAAATAGTTTAATCATCAAATTACTAAATTTAAATAAATAGTACCGTAGTAATCGAATTCACCTATTTAACGAACAACAATTGAATCTTTCAATTCTTTTATTTTAATACATAATAAATGATAAATAATTCAAAATGCAGAGTAATAAATTATTTCGTAAGTTTTATTAAATTCTAAATATAATTTATGTTAATCACATTTATGACACATAAATCAGCTATGATAATATTTTTTGTAGAATTCCTGTATCATAACGAAAAATTTTAATTAAAAAAGATAATAATACGTACTTCAATGAAACTTTTTCAGAGTTTATAAAATGTAAACTTAATTCCTTTCAATCATTTTCATAATGCATTGTTCTAATACCTAAAATGATATATCTGAATATATTCATGTATTACAGATTACGAACCATTCATTAGAAATGTATCATCCAGGACTTATAACTTTTAAATTGGAATACGGTATGAATAAATTTATTATCATCAGAACTTAGTGCTACTAATTGCTTGCCCAACGCTTAAGTGTTGAATTTAGCGCCTTCGTTATCTAGAATCCTGAACCTAGTAATCGCCAATTTCACGTTCAAGTGTAAAGGACACAGCAGAGACTACTCGAGTTACGTTCAGTTTAGCGTTCTCTTCATCTCTTGTGGATACATCTTAAACTAATTTTGCCACCTATATATCAGTTGAATGTACAAAGAGCAACCTTCGTTATGCACAAATAAAATTAACAGAATAAAACAAGCAATTTTAAATTTACATACTTACGTGAATGTAAAATGTTGTATAATTTATTATGGATTTTACTATTACAATGTTTACCTCGGTACACATAACGAATGCATTTTTCCCATAAAGAGTAATGTAAATTGAATTAATGTTTCCTGAAAACCAAAAATTTCCCATTTTTGTGGGCAGTGTATAAATTGATGGGACTGCTTTTTGAAACAAAATTAATGTTTTACTTACGGGGTGGGATAGCATGTATCCCGAGAATACGGGCCCAAGAATGAATGAATATATATATATATATATATATATATATATATATATATATATATATATATATATATATATATATATATCAGGGCCATCCAGAGGGGGGGGGGAAACTGTGGTACTTTGCCCCAGGCCCCCAACAGTACAAGGGGCCCCCTAAAAAATTAAAAAAAATTATTTATTACATTTTATCCGAAATTCTGAAACTTGTACCGTACTTCAAAATTCAAAATCATCTCCTGAAAAATCCTCCCCCCCCCAAAAAAAGAAAAATTCCAATGAAATATAATAATTATGTTAATCATTCATGTAATACATTTTTAAGTATGAGTAACTTAAATTGAATGTATGTTTTCGTCTTTTTCCATTTTTTATTTTTCTTGGGACCCCCAACAGAACTTTCGCCCAGGTCCCGTAAAGTCTCTGGGGGGCACTGATATATATATATATATATATATATATATATACATATATATATATATATATATATATACATATATATATATATATATATATATATATATACATATATATATATATATACACATATATATATATATGTATATATATATATACACATATATATATATGTATATATATATATATATATATATATATATATATATATATATATATATATATATATACACACATATATATATATATGTATATATATATATATATATATATATGTATATATATATATATATATATATATATATATATATATATATGTATATATATATATGTATATATATATATGTATATATATATATATATATATATATATATGTATATATATATATATATATATATATATATATATATATATATATATGTATATATATATATATGTATATATATATATATATATATATATATATATATATATATATATATGTATATATATATATGTATATATATATATATATATATATATATATATATATATATATATATATATATGTATATATATATATATATATATATGTATATATATATATATATATATATATATATATATATATATATATATATATATATATATATATATATGTATATATATATATATATATATATATATATATATATATATGTATATATATATATATATATATATATATATATATATATATATATATATATATGTGTGTGTGTGTGTGTGTGTGTTTGTGTGTGTGTGTGTGTGTGTGTCTGTCTGTGAAAAATCCAATTAAGGGCTGTTCTTACAAAGGGGGTAGGAAATTTCCCTGTCTTAAGAGGGAATCGGAAAAATAGGCCCCGCAAGCTAAACTATGCTAGCAAGCTCACTATACAGCAATCCCGCAAGCTATGCTAGACATACATAGTTTAAAACAATAATTTGATAATATAAAATAAAATTTATCTTTACTTAATCCGTACTGAAAGGAGTTTGTAGCCAAATGGGATAGAGGTGAAGTAGAGGAAGAGAGGGGGTATTTCTTAGAGGGGTAGTCTCCTTCTAATAAAAGAACCGACGTTTGAACGGAGATTTTTTCTCTTTTATGTCCTTTTACACCACTGATTCCTGTTGTAGACTCAGATTTAGTGAGTTTCATTAAGAACCTATCAAGAGAAACTTTCTTCATCCTACGTTTCAAAATGTTTCTGAAATGAGACATTGTTTGATCTATAAACACGTTCACAATCCGGCTTTCTAGAGCTTTGTCAGGGTGATAATTTTGAACAAAGTTTTGTAATCAACCCATTTAGAAAACATTTCGAAATGAACGAGTACTGAAGTAGACGAGTTCCTAGTTATGACTGAACTTATATTATGCATTTCAATTCGATTTTTTTTGTAATCTTATGAATGCTTTCTAGCTAGTATAGTCTACAAGAAAATTTTCTCTTACATTATACACAGTTACTTTATAGTCTATTTTTCTTGCAATAATATGTCCTAGAAACCTTGGGCTCGAAATTACAGCTATCGAAATGATGTAGTATACTTAATTGCGTATATTTTCTCATTTCCATATTACTGATAATCTCGGTGGAGATTTTATTTCTGTCTATTTAATAATTACAGTAGTTAGTCTAATCGCAATTAATAATATGCCAAATTATATACGGAATATACCAGAAAAAATATTTGCAATGCGAAAGTTTCATATTATAATTTTTTTTTTTTTTTAACATGCAACCATTTTTATGTCTATATTGGAATGAATGTGTAAAATACACTGACACAAACACACATACATGTAAATTATAAATATTAATGTGTATGATTTTTTATTTATGTTGCATTAGAGTAAACATTGTTAAAATCAATGCTAATTTTGTGAATATTATTTAGTAGTTATAAAATGCTTATAATTGTTAGGTTTGACAAACTGAGATATTCTAACTAGAGAATTTCTCAAAGCTGAATATACAAGATGTTTAGTATTACTAACAACTTTAAATTTCAGCTCTATAAACACTTTGATAGATATCTTGATGTACGTATGAATATTTCAAGAGAAATTAGTTCATTCTTTACACACCCTATGTTTTTTGTAGTTAGTTTTTATACTATAAAATTCTCCCTCGAAACATTTGGGACTATGAAGAGTCGTTTAAGATTTATAATGTTGTCATCATTATGGTATCCTGTAACATATGACACCTGAACTCTGCTCCAGATATGAAATCCTCTGTGTGCAATTTCACAAGCACTTGTTTAAATAATGACTTAATATTTTGACCATACTGACCAAAGCGTACTTCGCTTCTTAAAGATTAACTATAACCTCATTCCAGTTTGCAAAATGTTTGAAAATTTTCCAATTCGAATTTATTTTTACTTTTATCAATTAGCATTTTGCTATATTTCAATTGTTGCTACTGTTATTTTACTGTGAAATGAAGTTACACAAGGGCGTCTTGAATACATTTTTGGGGAGCGGCACGGATAAATATATTTTCAAGCTTAAGGAAGAAGTGCAGTTTAAGATTAACCAAGAAAAAATGTATTATAAATGCTTTCTTCGTGAAATTAATTTTAAAAAGTCAAATAAAAACTCTCCCCTGACTAAGCGTAAAACCTTTTTAATTCACTTTGTTTTCAAACTTATTAATTTCTTTACATTCTTTAATTTCTTTTTACAATCTCGACAAACTATTTTTCCATTTATCTGGATTAAAACACTTCTACGATACATTTATTGTCTCGGCTAAAATATTTTAAAATTTTGAACTTTTTTGCTGTCCCTAAAACAGTTTTTAATTCGGTTTATCACGACATATTTGGAGTACATTGTTTCGTACCATTAGAGACATTTCTTTTTTTAAGTTCAGCCAGAACATCCATAGTATAATTTTCTTTTATACTATTGATATAGGCAAATATATTTTTAAAAACAAAAACACGTTTCTGGAGACGTAATCAGTAGTTGTTCAAATGCTCCTGTTAGGTTTTTAAACATTTGAACGTTTTCTGTAACATATATGGGAAATTGGTATCGTATAGTGTACAGGTTCAGATCTCCGTTAAGCAAACATATGTCTGGGAGTTATGGATTAGAGACCCAAGAAAAAAAAAGATGTTGCAAAGTCTGGGCAAACATGTCTGGTAAAGTAAAAGAAAACTTTTTAGTAATATACAAATCAAGATGCGATATTTTGACGGATTTTGAAACCCTTAGATCTATCTAAATATTGTTAGAGTGTGGGTATTTTTCTAGATATATGTTTGCTTGGTTGAGTGGCGTAAAGACTGATTCCTCGCAAATACAGCAATCTATTTAATTTGCGTTTGTTATTTTCACTGCAAAAACAACTGCTCACATTTAGAAAAACGTAATAAAATGTTCATAAAAGTACCCATAAAAATGCTTTGCCTTTAAATAAATAAAAAATCCAACAGAGATAGATAAAAATAATACTAAAATAGTCAAAAAACAAACAGAAATCAAGCACTCTGGGCATCCACGCACCAACGGCAAGATTCTGTATAAGTGCCGGAACTGAACCATAAAACAACAGAGGTAATCGACAGGTCTCGTCTTTGCATTAGGATTTTACTTTGCATTAGGATTTTTGTGTGCTTGCATGTAAGGTGCGTTGAGTCCATACTGTAAGTTGTGTTTGTCTTTTCATTTTCTTCTTGACAAATTGCTTCTTTGGGGGACTCGGGGCCTTGGGATGTCTTTTGGGCTTACCTGCATCCTATTCAGAAAGTTCCCCTTCAGGTAACTGACATGGTTAGGCTCCCTGATGACGAGACCTGTCGGTTACCTCTGTTGTTTTATGGTTCAGTTCCGGCACTTATACAGAATCTTGCCGTTGGTGCGTGGATGCCCAGAGTGCTTGATTTCTGTTTGTTTTTTGTCTATTTTAGTATTATTTTTATCTATCTCTGTTGGATTATTTATTTGTTTTTTTCATTATGGGGATATGAAGCTTCTGCGCTATCTATTGAAAATGTTTACTTTGCAGGATAAGTTTTATGTTATAGTGATTTAGCAGTCTATGCTTGAATTTTAATTTTGTTTATTTCTATTGTTTACATTTTACTTACCTTTAAATACAAACATAGCAATATCTTTTCAGTCCTTCAGAGTAAATTTCGAAAATTGTACACTGTTAAAACATGTAACAATTTTATAAATTAGTCTTACGATTTTTTTATTATTGCTTTTGTTAATAAATGAAAAAATGTGGGATGAAAGGATCATTGATTTTTACCACTTTGCAAAAATATGTATAACAAGAGATTCTAACGTTATCTAAAAATATACCAATTTTGATGAATAACGTTGTACTGCAATGTTGGTATTCATGGACCCATGCAGGATAGTTGGAAGATGACAAGCAAGCCCATACCACGCAAAGAAAGTTAAACGATTTGAAGGTAATTACATGGTATTCTTTCCTCCCCGCAGTTGGCTCAGCATGGATGTAAGATGTTCTAAAAATTACCTCTTTGTAATTATTTTGAAGCTTGAAAAACAAAAGTTGGTAATGTGGCGAATTATGTTAAACCAGTAAATGATAAAGTTATGTTTCAAAATATACTTAATATATTCAGATAACTAAATCTTATTTCTACAATGGGATTTAAATAATATTTTTAAATGTTTGGAAGTGCTTTTTACTGATACAAAAATTCCTTTTAAAAGATAATGGAGAGATAAATATTGAGCCACAACAAAGCCCCCTTAAGAGGGAAAAGGAGCTATACTTAGTTTGCGACATACTGGAAAGCAAAGTAGAACAATTAGGAACTAAACGGTTAAAACTCTTAGCATTGATTTACGATGACAACTTAGTAGTTAGTCTATATAAATTATGAGAACTATCATAGTTTGTTCATACTTCATAGACTGCTCTCTCTTCAAAGAAAATATGAAATCAATAGCAATGTTTCTCATGGTATATCAAAGTAAGAATATTGTTCAAAAATTCCTTATAACAAAGGTTTTCTAAATCAATTTACCTGATTTAGTTAGAATCTTTAAATGCTGACTTTTAAATGTTAGGGCAATTCCTGATCCATGTGTAAATATTTAATATATCATGTATAAAAGTTTTTAAAAGGTTCAACTTTCTAATGTTAACTTAAAAAATTAGTCTAAAATATTTTAAAAGACATACAAAATTTTATGTCTAAAATTATCATAAAATTTTAAAATTCGCGGAAAACAGTTATGAATTCAGATCGCCTCAAGCACTAAATAAATTCTATAACCTCCATGTAAATATATTGTGAAATGTTAAAGCTCTAAATGTAAAACCATTTTAGTGAGGTATTAAAAATAATGATTTATGAATCCACCTCAATCAAAGAAAAAAAATTGTTCAAAAATTCCTTATAATAAAGGTTTTGTAACTCAGTTTACCCTATTTAGTCTTTAAATCCTAACTCTTAAAAGTTAGGGAAATTCCTGAGTCACGTGTAATGATTTAATAAAACAAGTATAAAAGTTTTAAAAAGGTTCATCTTTGTAATTTTAACTTAAAAAATTAGTCTGAAATATTTTTAAAGATTTCATAAAATATTATATCTAAAATTATCATGAAATTTTAATATCTCCAGGCAACAGTTATAAAACTGCTCTAGTTATTAATAATACAGTTATGAATATAACTAGAACAGTAGAACAGTTATGAAAAATCTATTATCTTTTAAAAGTTAAGGCAATTTTTGAGTCATGTGTAATGATTTAATATAACAAGTATAAAAGTTTTCAAAAGGTTCCTATTTGTAATGTTAACTTAAAAAATTACTCTCAAATATTTTTAAAGATTTCACAAAATATTATCTCTAAAATTATCATACAATTTTAATATCTTCAGGCAATAGTTATGAATTCAGATCGTTTCACGCTCTAAATAAATTGTATAACCCCCATGTAAAGATATTGTGAAATGTTAAAGTTCGAAATTTTAAACAATTTTAGAAAAGTATTAAAAATATTGATTTATAAATCCACCTCAACGTTTTGCCATTGATATTAAAAAATTTTATTTTTAAATGCTAATTATTTTCCCGTAAAAAAGTTGCTTTTAATGAATTCTGAATAATTTTTCATCATAGCGTGTATTCAAATTGATAAATATTACGTGCAGAAAAACTTTATGAAACAAAATTGAAAAATATTTTCTTTTTAACATAATTTAGCATAAGCCTTCCATTTATAAATTTGTTTTGTCACATATTTAAATATTTCGTATATTCATGAAAATTTGGATTCATAATTTATGAAACTCATTAAAAATGTATTTTTATATAAATAATTGGATATTATTTTCTGTTATTGCTTGACATACTCGGTTAAAATTTTAAAATGAATTTTATTTATTTTTTACTAATTTAGGGGGAATATGATTTTAAGTAATATTAATAAATTTAAAATTTGATAATTGGGATTAAAAAAACTATTTTTGCAGTTCACTATGCGCATGTGTATTTTTGCGCATTACCAATCTTTGTTTCATAATGCACAATATTATACGTTCATTACAGATGCTTTTAGAGGTTGCTAATATATTAATACTTATCATTTACTTGCTAATTAATTACTTTACTTGGTGATTTTTTTAAATACTGTTCTTTATTGGGAATGTATTGCATGCAAAACTTTTATTTTTGTACATTAAAATATGTTATTAATGCATGCTAACTTTATTTAAACATATTTGAGTTTGCCCTTTTTAACCTTTTATAATGTACAAATATACTGAACTTAAACATTTTACTTAACATAATTATCACTGAAAATAATATTTTTACCATACAAAATTAGATTTTAAACACTAAATTCGCTCCTTAAGTGTGAAACTGCTTTACACTTATTTGAAGTTTTAAGCGGGTGTGGGATCCAAAAGACATGTTTAAGATTGCAATTCCAATGTATGCCGTGTATATGACCTTTACATCTTCCAAAAACTTTTTTTTTTAAAATGCATTTCCAAAAAAAATTCTTCAAATGGTCTTCATTCAGAAAGTTCCATTTGTTGTCCAGTTTTTATTAAATTTACTGATTAATCGTTTCTAATTATTGCTCTAATCATTTAATTAATCTTCCTAATTATTTATTATTTAATCGGAGGGTTATAAATCGTTACTTGTATTGTGTATTATTTGCTTATTAAAACTGCTTCTACAGTTTGGTAATTAATTAATACTTATCCTTTACATGCTAATAAATTAATTTATTATTTTTAAACACTGTACTTTATATTGTAAATGTTTTGCATACAAGCTATTTTTTACTGTACATTAAAATATGTTGTTTATACATGTTAACTTGAATTAAGGGGAGATATCATCTTAACACCTTCAAAAAACTCAATATTTCATAATGATTTAATTTTGAAGAATGGACTATCTAAGGAATCTTTAAAAAATGATGTCGATACTACAATTAGAACCGATTTTATGGCCAAATGTATAAAGCTAATAGTACAGAAATTTATTGAAACTTTAAACTTTGAATGCCGTTTTCTAAAAACTGTTATTTTCAAAATTGTGCACACTATTTCTTCAAAACTAGTGGTCACGAGTTATTAAAATTTTGTATACATGTACATCTAGTATGTATTTTTTACAGCAATTTTTTGTGAAGAAATTTTATATTTCTTGTACATTACAATACATTTGAATGAAAAAAAATTATGTGAAATATCGTAATTGTTTTAGATGTAGATTAAAGTATAATCTATGGATAGAATATATACAAATAATTTAATATATATATATATATATATATATATATATATATATATATATATCTTATAGTTTTAAAAAAAAATCTGCATCTAATGCACTCATTATTCTATAAAAATTTATTTTAATTTTTACATAAAAGGATTTCTAAAAATTTCCCAACAATTCTGCTTTTGTTTTCTAATACAATCTTCTTTGTACAATTCACCTTAAAAATTGGTTTAAATTAATTACAAATTAAATGCTTGACAACACATTAAGCTTGGTAGTAAAATCGGTGCATTTTTGCAAGTACAGAGGGGATCTCCCCCTTTAAACATACTATTATTTGCCCCTATTAACCTTTTATAATGTACAAATATTCGTAACTTAAACATTTTACTGGACTTCATTATCACTGGAGATAATATTTTTAGTTTACAAAATTAGAATTTAAACACTAAATTCATTCCTTAAGTGTTAAAGTGCTTAACACTTTTATGAAGTTTTAAGCAGGTATGGGAACTAAAACACATGTTTAAGATTTTGATTCAAATGTATATGACCTTTACATCTTACGAAAACTTTTTTTGGTGAAAAAAAAAGGTGTTTCTTAAAAAAATATTGTTCAAAAGGTCTTCATCCAGAAACTCGCATTTGTTGTCCAGTTGTAATTAAAACATGGTACACTCTCCAGTTAGTTAAACGAAGTTATTAAAGGGAGAGAAACCGTGTTTCAGATTTTTCTTTGCGAATTAAATTAAACGCAAATTCTTGATATTTATAAAAGCCCGTTTCGGTGTATCACAATTTAATTAAAGAAAATATTCTTGCAAAAATTATCCCCGCGGAAAAACTGAGGTCGTGAAAAAATACATCTTGAAAGTTGAAAAGTATTTAATTTAAACATCCCGAGACTTTTTAATCTCTGAACGTGTAGTGCGAAATCTTTATGAAGGTAAAAAAAATGAGAAAGATTTAAATGGGAAAAATGACATTTCGAGTTAAATTATTATGCACTCTTCAGTTACTTGTGTTTTAATTCAAAAGTTTTCAGACTCTTATGTATTACGACCCAAGATTTGAAAACTGAGTGAAGAGATTTGTCTGTAAATAAGCATTCTCTGATTTTTAAGGTACTGATTGCGTTTAGATTTATTCTTAAGTTGCCCTGGAGGAACTTAAGTGTCAATATATAAGTATCCATAAATACATTGTATTATACTTTTTTCTATCACATACATTAGCAATATAATTTTGGTTGCAATATAGTCACAGCCAATAAATTTGTCAGGTAACGGATATATGCTCTTTAAAATTGGACTATATTGTTGCATGTATATTTATGTATATAACGAAAATCGTATTATGCTGTACTCGAAAACATTTAAACATGGCAATCTATACAAACAAATCAAAATTTTGTGTACTTTAAAGTGTATATTTTCTTAGTTAAATGGTACCAATTAATACTTTAAAACTATAGACCTATCCAGGGCCCGATCAATATATTGCACTTGCTAAATCCAGCTTTCTAAATTCAGAACTTGAAAAATCCAGCTTCTTCAATACCAACAGATAAAGTTTCTTTTTTACATCGGATACAGTTTTCCACTTGCTTGATACCTGACTTCATTAATTGCCTTGCATGCTTTATAAAATCGACGACACTACGCAAAAGACAAATGTAGACTAAATCGTGTAGCTTAGGTGTGGTATAGGATTCACGAACAAAAGCAATATAGTTTGGAATAGAGAGACTGTGAGGGAAGTTAATGAAAATGGCATTTTATTACGCCTAAAGGATGGCGTTCATTTCTATATAAAGGCCTCTAATTAGGAGTTTTGGCTTCAAATGTCGCTGGCAAAGGATATTCATTATAAATGACATACAACTTTCAAGAGGAATGATAATGGATCATTAGGAAAACATGAGAAATGCTCAATAAGGAAAAGAAAATAATTATGTAAAAGGAAATTAATATTTATCGGTCAACATATCAGTGTCGTTGTCTTCTTAAGGAGGGGAAATATGAGTATAAAGTCAAAGGAAGTCACTGAAAGTCGACAGGATAATACAGTTGGTAGAATACCGTCATCGAGTGTAAGAGGCTTAGGTTCAATTTTAAGTCACGCTCGAAAGAACAGTTAGAAAGCGTACGAGAAATATTCATAGTGGCCGAAAAAATTCAGCGTCAACGAATGATTTAATAGAAAAAATAGATACAGCTTTAAATCATGTCCTTCTTGAAAGGAAGTGAGGAAATATAAATCCATCAGCCTAAATCGACCTTGAGATTATAATTCTCGGTTAAAACCTAGCTTCTGACGTTAGAAATGAGTTAATTCTTACAAGCTTATTTAACCCGTAATACCTTTCCCCGGAAATAACAAATTAAAAGAAGCTATAGATTTATCATTTCAGTTTTATTCACAAATCTAGATATTTTTGAAAGGTTTATGCATGCCTAAATTTAAGTGTTTTACATCGAGAACAAGACCTGCATTTCTGTATCCATCTAGATCATTTTTGACTTAAACATTAAATGTATTGTCCACTCGCACTCACTGAAATTGCAGAGCGTGCTAAGTTTATTTGCAAATCAGTACATAATGCAGCGGATAAAATAGAGGCAGAAATTGACTTATAAAAAATTTTTCACTTTTTATTCAGGCTTAAATCTTATACATTCTTTATGGGCAAGAAAATTTTAGTTTATACTCCTGTTTATTTACACAGTTCAAAACCTGCTATAACAAATAATAATTAGTAATGCTTATTGGGGAGAAATGTTCTTGGTGGCAAAAGCGTCTATAAAGTTTGCTTATTTTTTATTAAATATAATGTGGTGTGGGTAGTTTCTTTATGTTTTACGAATTTATAACTGTAAACGAGTTTGCTTTCTACACGAGTTCTGTACTGGACAACCAAAATGCATCTAGGTACTTAGAGTTAAGGAGATGTCTAGACATAGGCTCAAACGGTAAAATATTTGACATCATTAGGATGGTTGATATAACGAATTAAAAATAAATGCTCCTCGTTTACTATAACTTAAAAACGTACATGGTCGACGGTCAGAATTATATGTAAGATTTCAAGTGGATGCATATTGCTTTTGTGCCATAATGATGTTGAAAATTCATTGACTAATCCATCATGAAGTCAAGAAATGTCTGTCTATGCACATATTTATAGCTAATTATGTAGTTTTAAAAGAGAGATGGTCATTTTTCTTTCATTATGTCTCAATTTATTTTCAGTTTTACTCTGTTATGTGTGACATTTGTGCTTTACAAATAAATGACAAAAGGGGAAAACTTCTCTGTTATGTAAGTAGCGTGACCTCTGTCTTTTATATACGCAATACTTCTTCTTGCTGTTCGTCTTTTTAAGGCATACTCATTTTATATATCAAATCATTATTTAAATAAAAAGAAGTTTCCCTTTTGGAATCTTTTATAGGTATCATCATTATCTCCGTCTTTTCTGAATAGATTTTGTTTAACCTTTTTGTCTATGCAGAGACCAATTATAGAATTAAATTCAAAATAAAATGATAGTCAAAATAATTGATCTCATAACTTTTAATTAAAACAAAATTTCTACTTTGCAGCCTTACATCTTTCCATCTGAAAGATTTCAGTTAAATAACGTAAATATTACATTGAATACGATTTTTATAAAGCCTCTTACGTTGCATAGTACTAGAGATGAGGAGAAAAATTTGAATTTTTCTCATTAAAATGCTTTATAAGTATAAAAACTAAAATACTCAATCCCGGCGTATCAGTATTATATGTACTACAAGAGGATAACTTTTCTTATAAAATTTTCAGCAGTATTGCTAAAACATTTTCAAAAAAACGCAATTATGTATTTTCTTTTCAAATACTGAACTTAAATTATATAATAACAGAAAATACGTTACTCTTATCATTCTTTTCTAAACGTACATACGTTGTAAAACACTATATAGTTATGAACAACGCCGTGAATTTATTCTCCATCACAGGTATAGGTTCCTATGTATTGTCTCTTCACAGAATGTTATGAAGTGCCCATTACCGTTCAAGAACGGTGATATCTCTTAGAGAAATGCCGTAAATGTTAATACGCTCAAACGAACGTATCAGTATTTGAATAACATCTTGCTGGCCTTGACAATAAGTAATGAAACGTCTCGCTATTGAATTAACCCCACCAGACATAGCTTGAGTTATTATACCACAGAAAAGACAGTTGATTATTCAACCCGTGTTTTCGAGCCATGGCGCTGACAGTTGTCCGACATGTGCTTTTATTTCCGTATACTTCTCCCCGCAAGTGATAGAAATTAGTTTATGGCAGGTGACCCTCCCCAGTGACGGATCGACAGCAACACTTTAATCACATAGTTTTATCTAACAAATAATTGTGATCCAAAATATAAAGTTTTCCAAAATATTTTCTTAATTAATCACGCAATAATTATTTTGATTAAAGTTAAAAATTAATTTTAATCAGTAGTTTAACCCTTCAGCGGCCGCGCCAAATTTTGGAACACCAGCAGGCACGCGTGGCACAAAGTGCAGCGTCTCTTTCAACCTTGATTATTCCTTTTGTGATAAACTTCTTTTTCAAATTGAAAATAATAATTCTGTGTTTTATGGCAAGATATAAAATGTTTATAATATTGATATATATTTAGAATTAAAGGCCAAAGAATGCAGATACAATCGCCTTATTTCAAAACTGTCCGTCCGATTATTGGGTATAAAGACAACTTGCGAATGGATTCCTATTATGTCCAAAAATCTAAAAAATAATGAGATTGTTCATCTTCATGATACGCGGGATACCGTGAAATAGCTGCACATTTGATCGAGTACATCAACTCCTGATTTTGTCGTATTGTAATCCAGTATAATCGTTGGTTTACCACGGTTAAATCCCGACTACCAGTGAATGGAAAGGAATACAAGGGTCAGAAAAGTAGACCTGCATTAGAAAGATATAAATAGAAACTGCTTAGAACATTCAAACCTTACATGTAAAACAAACCATTCAGAATTATAAAATGTTGCACTCTGTACACGGGCGTGCCCGCTGAAGGGTTAAAGCAGTTTATTAAGTATCAAATTATAAACTGCCCTTTGATTAACTTGACTTCCTTTAAAGGATACTTTATAAATGAAACAAAATTATTTTATTATTTAGTACACTCTACAGAGCTTTCATAACATACATTCGTATAATATACAAAAGGTACAGGCTCGAGGTAGCCAAGTGGTAGCGCGTCGGCTTTCGGTACTGACGGTGCTCGGATCGGATCCGGACAAGATCCATTAAATACCTTCTTTTCTAGGCCGGTTATGGGCGCGTTAAGACCGGAAAATCCTTCTTTGAGGTTAGTGGCGGGAGGGGAGAGAAGGCAATTAGACAAGTCGGACTTCCACCCTTTTGGTGCTATTATAAACTGGAGCCGTACTAGTCTGCTACGAAGCCTCTATGCACCAGGTCTGGAACTTCCAGCCAGGGGGCATTAGGAAAAAGAGCAACACAAAGGTGCAATAATCCATCCTTTGAATTAAAGTTATTTATTATTTCATTTTAGTAATGTTTTATTAAAATAACTGTTATTCATAAAATTTAAGTTTATTTTTAGCCTTTACTTTTAACTTACACTGTCCTAATAAATATTAACCCTATCCTTATTAAAGTTCTACGTCAGGACAATGCGATAATGCATTCCTCTCCAAAACAACTCTCGAGAAAAACTATTCCAGTCCTAGACTTTAAGCAGTTAGCTTTATTCATTAACAACCTTTACATTCCACCTTTCAAATCTAAAGTGGGCGTGTGAATCAAGGCATATGTTTAAGATGTTGATGCAAATAACTTTCATATTTATATCCTGAATACTTTTTTTAAAACTTTTTTGGAAAAAAAAATGTCGGACGAAATGCCTCTAAAAAATTTATTTTGGCCAAAAAGATTTGCATCAAAAATCCTCATTTGTTGTCCTGCACTAATTAAAACGTGATACACACTTTAATTAGCTACGTAACGTAATCACGCGGAAAAAAAACTGCCCAGACATTTCTTTGGAACGGAGAAATTAAGCACAAATTCTTGATATTCATAAGGGTTAGGTGCAGTTTATTACAATTTAATTAAAGAAAATATTTTCTCAAAAATCGGTCTGGAGGAAAGAGAAAAAAAAATTGTGGTCGTAAAAAAATGCAACTTGAAAGTTGAAGAGTGTTTAATTTAAGCATCTCGAAGCTTTTAAAATTCCGAATAAGTGGTAAGAAATCTTAAACACAAAATTATTTGAACTGGAATAATGATATGCTGAGTTAATTTCCTAAAATCTAGGGTTATTAATCTTTTGCTTTAAATGTGATATAAATTAAGATTTTGCTGAATTTTTTTCGGCAGTATATATATAGAATTTTGTGATACTAAATTTAATTTCCGGGAAATATTTTTTTTTCACCGCGTTTCTGTAAAGTCCTGTTTAAACGAAACCTGTTTTAGTATAGTTCAAAGTAACTCAAAAACTTTCTTTGTTGCACTCGTAAATATATAATATAAAACTTCAAATCATGAGGGTAACTTAAAGATTTTCTTTACGTTAATCTGATTAAAAGGAAATACAGGTTCCTCAGTACTTTAGGTTAAACCTCAATACTTCCTCAGAAGTACCTCAAAAGTTTTGGTGAAATTACAAGAATGCTTCAAGAGTGGTAAGAAATCTTTAACACAAAATTATTTGAACTGGAATAATGATAGGCTCAGTTGATTTCCTAAAATTTAGGGTTATTAACCTATTGCTTGAAATGTGATGAAATTAAGATTTTGATGGATTTTTTAGGCAATATATATAGAATTTTGTGATATTAAATTTAATTTCCGTGAATATTTTTTCACCGCGTTTCTGTAAAGTCGTGTTTAAACGAAACCTGTTTTAATATAGATCAAAGTAACTCAAAAACTTTATTTGTTGTACTCGTAAATATATAATATAAAACTTCATATCAGGAGGGTAACTTCTATATTTATTTATATTAAATCTGATTAAAGGAAATACGGGTTCCTCAGTATATTCGGTGAAACCTCAGTACTTCCTCAGGGCATACCTCAATAATTTTGGTGAATTCCAAGAATGCTGTGTTTCAAGTCACATCCCCGCGTAGGTTAAAATCGTTGAACACATCCTTCATCTCATCGTCAGATATTTCAAGATGCTCATAAAGCCAAATAATTATATATGATTGAATTATTATAAATAATACTTTTTTAGACCTATTTTAGGTTCATCATTCACCCATTATCCACTTATTTCTCATCCATCTGTCACATTATCCATATAATTTTCCTTAAATGAGTTTATCGCAGTCGTCTTAGTTTTGCAGCCAGTTCTACCAAAAGTATTTGCTATTCTGTAAAGCTTTCTAAGCTTCAAAATAAATAATGAATGCTTTGCTAAGGACTTTTTAAAATGATTAGATCGCGACTTAAGATAGCTATCTGACATTAAATTTTAAAACCCTAACTTTTCCCTTAGTTAAACCTTTCAGTATTGTGAGTTTTATCCTCAGATTGAAAGTTCAGCCATTAAACTGTAGTATAAGAGATATAGAGAAGTTTCAACAATTGTTGAGAATATACAAGTTAAGCAGAGAATGCACAGAAATTTTAAAACATAAATAAAATAGTGATTAGACTTAGAGACACAGGTATTAGATTACAAAAATTTTGATACTAATAATTAACTAAAATAACGAGTGGATATAAACTCATAACTGCGCACACTTTCAATAAAATTAGGGCTATATAACATTGCACCTAATTCTTCCTATCCCAACCTGACTGTTGATTTATACTCCTTTTAAATCCCTTTTACCCCAATCTTGGGTTAAAACAAGTTCTTTCTACATGACCATCCCATGAAAAAAGAATATAGAGTAAAGGAATTTTTTTCGAAAAATGCAATTTTAACCCTTATGAGTTATAGCACGGATACTGGTAATTAATTTCCCCATTCATTCATAAGCAATGTTAACGAATGAAGGTGGAAAACTTTCGATTAAATTTAATTCTTAAAAAAAAATGTTTACCCTTACAAATTGGTTTATTTCGATTTTCCCGTCAGACATAAATAAAGAACAATAATTTATTTATTCCTTTGAGAAAAATGATTATAAAAGAAGATCGAGTGAATCTATGTCTATAAGCAAAGCAGAAAGAATACAAATAAGTTATAGACATGCGTGATACATCAATTTAAACCAACACGAAAGGTTGAAATAAATTTCTAGAGGGAACGAAGATTTTACATTACACGCAGAACTTCGTAGGTTCTTGGACCATATGCAAGAAAAAAATTTATGCAATTTTATTACCATGATTTCAATCAATTTTCTAATCATGGGCGCTTAAAGTGATTTTCATTGTTGTTTACTAGTTACCCAATACTTAATTCATAAATACTGGTACATATTGAAACCCAAATAGGTATTGAATTAAATAGTGGTTGGTTAGTTGGTTGTTTGTTTGGTTTTCGTAACCTTACTGAATAATTCTTACTACCTTAAAAGCGTAAGTGGGAAATAATTTGCATGATTAGTTAATAGGATTTTGTAGTTTGAATAACTATTTTCAGCTTAGAAGTCATTCAGTCCAATACTTTTTAAAGTTAAATTTATTTTATGGTTTAGAATCTTATTATGAATATATTTTAACAACTAATTTGTGCATCTTATGGACTTGATCAGTATTCACCTCAGCAGTTCTACCATATTATAACAGAGCCAGATCAGAAGTCAAATAAAAATAAGGACTTTGTTTCGTATCTCTACAAATATAGTGCCAGATTTTAAATTTTAAGATAATTCTTCTATACTTTTCTTTCTATATAAGCGCAACTTTTCGCTTTTATAGGAAACTAAAATACTCTACACTCAGTATTCTTGGTGAACATATAATATAAATTTCCTTTAGATTTGATTGGTGTTTGATATCGATATACTGTTCATCACGAAAAGCCGTTATTCATCTGATAGTGATGGTGTAATATTAGTTGTAGATTCTCATAATGAAAACTAAAAATATTTTAAATAGAAGGATAGGAGCATTACTTATACAGAATCGTTATTTCTTGAGAACAATACTAAGACGCATGTTTAGGTTTTTTCAGAGTAATATTGATGCATATGTTGAAAAATCACAGAGGATGGCTCATCAATGATTACCACTACAGCTTAAACTGGAGAACTTTTAAAAGGACATTATCATTATATTTATATTGAAATGGAAAAGAAAAACCACACGTTAATGCATTTAAAAAAATTCCTTTAGCAACAAAAATATAAAAGAAGACATTCTAAATTATTTCTATCTTTCTTTAAAGTAGAAGAAATTTATTACTTTAAAGAAATTAGTAAATTCTTCGTAGTTTAAAAATTGATTATTATTTATAAAATAATAAACAATACGTGATTTTATTTAAATGCAATTTCTAGTATTGAAAGATGGATCCCAGGTTATAGAAATATGTTTACCATTCACAAGAGGAGATTTAGATACATTGCTTATTACATACATTTGAATAGATAAATAATTATAAATAAAATTAATTGGAAAGAATCAAATTAAAATTGCTCTATTTACAATATATAATATAGTCTAAGTTTTTTTTCCTCAGTCATTTGTGCTATAGAAATTTGAGCACGAAAATTTTCTATTTCATTCTATTAATTAGGAGAGAAAAGGGTATTTTAAGGGAAGAAATCCATGCCCAGTTTAGAGAAATGGTTCATAAACCGTGTATTTCAAATAGTTTTTGCCCTGTTTTCCATAACATTAAAAAAGAAAAATCATAGTATCATTTTAAAGCATTGTACCGTTAATTTCTAATTTTAAAATTCATGTGAAGCAGAACCTATTCTAAGTTTATCAATAGCTTCTTTTTAGAGGCAGAATGTTTAAAAAAAAGCTTTATGCCTCTGCAATTATATGAATTATTCATAAAGAAAAAGGGATTTTAAACAAAACTATACCTGGTTTATGACATAAAACGGTTAAAAAAGGTAATTAATCTCATCACCGTTATAGCTTAGTATGAAAGCACATGATTCGAGCTTATAGCTCACGTTTGATCTGCGGACATGTCTGATAGTCGTGGCAGTCGCCACGACTACATTATCCCAGTTGATTCTAATGACTGGTTAGATTCATGCCTTGTTTAAAATCCATAACAATATACAGCTCATGAAACTTGTATGGCAAATGATGAACTTCGTGTAAAGCTTGTGTGAAATTTATCTTTCTCAGAATAAGTATACTTTTAATAGAGGAATTTGAAATTTCTGAGACACAGCCATGTCCTCTCTGTTTTGCAAAGAAAACCACGTAAACCTAGAACACACACTGTATGTTATGGCCATAATGAACTTCGTGTAAAGATTGTATGATATTTATCTTTCTCAGAATAAGTATACTTTTTATAAAGGAATTTGAAATTTCTGAGACACAGCCATGGCCTCTCTGTTTTGCAAAGAAAACCACGTAAACCTAGAACACACACTGTATGTTATGGCCATAATGAACTTCGTGTAAAGCTTGTATGATATTTATCTTTCTCAGAATAAGTATACTTTTTATAGAGGAATTTGAAATTTCTGAGACACAGCCATGGCCTCTCTGTTTTTCAAAGAAAACCACGTAAACATAGAACACACACTGTGTGTTACGGGCCCGGGTCAACCTATTGGTTAGCTCGTTGAAATTTGACACTGGACGTGCTCGGTTCGAATCCCGATAGTTGCCACTGAATGTTCTTGTATCTACGCCGGGTATGGATACGTTAAACCTTAGGCAGAAAAGTTTCTCCATGGGGATTTTAGGGGTGGGAAAACGGTATGAGCCTCAGATACTGTCAGTAGAAGTGTTCGGCCTAAATCACGTTAGCAACAAGGAAGATGTCGGTCTTCGAACCTTGTGGGGCTCGTAGCATGTGCTAAAATCCAGGTCCACACCCATTTAGCCCTATAAAGGACATCGACAGATAGTGAGCGATTGATATTAAAAAAAAGTTTCATGCTTCTATATTTAACGGATATAAAATTTTATACAATTACTTAAATTTAAAGCAGTGGACATTTTCCTTCTTTTAGTGCTTAGAAACAACACACAATAAATACAAAGACACTATCCATATAATCAAAAATATTGCTAGATAGTCACATATTTCAATACTTCTTCAAAGAACTTTCTTCCTGGCACAACCCTTACGAAACGTAGCCAAACGGGCGGGGGCAGTTCTTTGTTTTAAGAAGACCTTACTTACAGGCGGTTCATCATCTAGAAACACTTTTGTCGACAAACAACATAGCAAAAAAAAATATATATATTTCTTTATAGCCGAACAAACTCTTTTATCCATCGCGGCATCCTTAAACGGAACAGAAAGCCTCATGTGGAAGCAAAAAAAGAAAAAAACACCACTGCAGGGGGAAAAAAACACGCAGAGAACAAAAAAAAAAACATAAAGCTCATAAGGCAAAACAAAAACACTAAAAGAACTCAAAACTAGTAAATAAAATACAAACAGTCCCAAAAAACGAACTTGTAAAGATTGAAACGTCAATCATGACTCCACAAAAACTGAGTAAAACAAAATACATGGAAAGGGAAAAACAACACGGTAACATCCAATTTTTCTTTAATAGCAGAAAGCCGGCGAGGTGGGGCGGAATTAGATTTCTAGGTGCAGTTCATTCTCAAATGAATTGGCAAGAAAAGAAGAGGGGGAAATAATATTTCAGTTACCAGATAGCCAGCAAACCTACAACTGAGAAAACAAATAATAGATTAGGGGAAATAAGAGCTGTCTGACTTTCTTGGAGATAATTCAGGGGAAAGAAAACCATATTTAGATTATTAGACAGGGTTTTCTCTTAACATTTCCTCTTTTTTTTTAAACCCAAGAGATTGCCATGTAATTTTTTCTAAGAACTTAACCTACTCTGGATCTCCGGCCTTTGCCCAGATCGTATTTGATATATTTTCTTGAGAGTGATATTAAAGAAGGTTATGGTTAATTGATCCTTCATGATTTCTAAAAATAATTCTCTCAACTTTCATGCTTTAGAACGTTTTTGAAGCCTGGCGGGCTATATTTTGTTTCGTAATGGAATATTTTTGGTGTCCCTTTTTTCGTTATACCTGATTTAACATTTATTATTTGGGCATTGCCTCGCTTTGAAAAGCTTAAATAAGATTTGTTGCATGCATTTTGAATACATGGAACATCCGTGCAAAAAAGTAAATTGATATTTAACATTTCCTTACATTTCAATAGTTTTTCCGGGATGAATACTATGGTTTTATAATACTTAAATTATATTATATGCGATACAAAAACTGGGATCGAGAATAACAATATTCAAAAAGTAATATATTTGAAAATGTCGTGCAAAATTGCTTCAAGTTAAGAAAGAGGAGTTTTTAAACTAGTCTTTTATTGATAGTTTTAAGATAGTAAATGAGATAGATATCATGTCTTTTCAAATTGTCTTTTAAGGGATAGGAAAACAGAAAACCATTCCAAGAATAAATCGCTTGTGTTGGTTTGGCTCTGTTTATTTCAGTTATGTACCTATAAATTATTAGCCATTAAGCTTGATACCGCTGATGAGAAAGCAAGAAAAATAAAATTGCATTAACACTATATATCACAAAAAGAAACTACAAGAGTAGATGTAACAAAAGCATCCTGTTTCTAAAGAGACTAGTTTAGAAGTAATATATCTCTTACTGGGTCTTGTAATATTGATGTTGCAGGAATCCCTATCATTATACATTTCCACTGAGATAAAAAAAGGGAATGAAAATAAAGTAAAATTGTCATCATTCATTTATCAACAACCAGGCTGTACAAGCATGGTAATGCTTTCTGCGAAAAGCTTAGTCATAGCACTGACATACTCGTTCAGTTCCGTTTGTGAATTGTGGTAATCTTACACTATTATACCTTAGATTTTTTACTGTGTTAGCTCTTGCATTAAAGCCTAAGCCACAGCGTTATTGTTTGCCATATCTCTCCTGATCACTGAGCTTTTTTGCATTTCCTCATGTAATGACAACGATGACAATATCTGAAGGAATGAAGCTCTTTTTCTCATGTGCTCATTTATTGGGCCAAACCTGATGGCTATAAGGCATTAGTATTTAGTGGATTAAGCTTCCATTCTTATAGCATGTGTTTGAACTGAAACTAGTAATACGTTACTCTCTTGAGTTAATTAAACCTTATTCCAAGATGCTTCATTTTTAGCTTAATTTTGTGTTTACATCAAAATGCTAACTGCTTATGACAGAAGTTGGTACCTACCTTTAAAAGAGAAAACTCTGTCAGATTTGGGTTGTTTTTTTTGCATCTAGCTACCCAAACCTCTCAGAAGTTATGATCTAAAGATATCAGTCTGTATTTGAAAAACAGCTTGCATTGGATGCTATATAAATCTATATCATTCATTTCTATTCTTAGCTAGTTAGACAGTAACGTATCCAATTTTTCCAATTTTATGGAATTTGCTATTATGGGAACTATAAAATATCAGATAAAAGTAAGCAATCATAATTTTTAACATTAACTCAGATAAATTTAATTTTTTAAGTAATGAAAAAATGTTTCCTTGTGAAATATACGGAGCAGCCGTGATAGTGGTACAAAACTCAAATAAACATTAAAAGATAAATTTCACCATCCAAATAATAAATTCCATAAGACTTCATATGAAAAGTGAAGCAGTTTGACGATTGGAATCGCGTTATTTAGTAGTAATGATGATTATAGATTTTGTGGAGTTAGAAACGTCAGCAAAAAGATATAAGATATCAGAATGTGTTGGGAATAACTAGAATACCATGGTTTAATCGAATATGATGCAATAGGTCTGACATGAATCATACAGTAAATCCTGCGACATGTGGGGGGCATATGTTTTAGATGCATGTCCCTGAGATTTTGCTTTAATATGATAAAATGCTAGTTTTTGCTAACATTTTTACCTTCAAATATAGAATATTTTGATATTTTAATCAAACTGCTACGTAGATATTTTGAACTTAATGGCCAATGTTTTAATAGTTTGACCAACCTGCTAAAAAGATATTTTGTTTTTAATGGCACCAGCTTAGGTTTTTTTTTTCCAAACCCGGTTTAGCATTTAAAACACGGTAGCATAAGGAAGAAGAGTTCCACTCAGAGAGGGGAACATATTCAAGACGGTAATTTATAGTATATACTTTTAACTTACAAAAGAATCAGAGTTAGTCTCTTCTCTCATCTTCTTCCCTGTGTACTTCATTTAACAGAATTCTCGATCTTAAATTGAATCTAAAATGACGAATATCAATTTCTACAATAAACGTAAACTACACAGCTTGTAATATTTCTGCGTACGGGTAGTAGCACTGCGATGATGTGGAGCTAAAAAGCATTAATCAGATTTCGAAAGTATAAAACAGATATATTAAACTGATCTTAATATACTTTTATTGAAATTTTTTACTGACGATCAAGATATGAAATACAAGTTGCCCCAAATATAAAAGTATTCATTTTCCGGTACTACCTGTTCTAAAAGCATGGCTATCTCGTCATAGTGCATCACGCTCACTTTATTTTTTGCGGCAAAAACGCACTGATAATAATTAAAGGAATGAGGTACTAAACTTCATAGACCTAATTATACCCTCCACCCCCAAGTTACTATACTATGTGATCGTGTAGTAGTATTGTAGAAAATTAAAACGGTCATATTAAAATGAGCTATTAAAATATGAAGTCCTTATTAAAATAGTGTTCCAACTCCATTCTTGTTCATTTCGAGATATAGAGCCTTAAAGTCTAATGAGTGCTGAGAAATGACTGCTGAAGTCTGATTTGTAATGCCCTCTGTTGGCAGCAGAAAGAAGCTGGAGGTGTACCAGTTTAAATATAAGATAGAAAAGACTTCTATGAACATGAAAGTGAGGCTAACTCCATTTTATTTATAAGTGGAGTTGGACCACTATTCAAATAAGTCCATCATATATTACCTATACACTGTAATACAATGTAAATGCTTGATTTATAAAAACAATAATTGAATAATAGAAGTAATTTGATATCAACATAAAATAAATATTATTTATATAAAGACTTAATTACAAAATTGGGATAAACAACGTATATAAAGCAATTCATTTGTGTTAATGAATGGACAAAGTAAATGGGCTTGTTAATGAATTTAGAAAGTAAATATGTTTGCATATAAATAACTGTGATATGAAATACCTCATCTAAAATATTAATAACAAATCATATGCTTTTAAATGAACTTATGTCAGAGGGAGGTTTTAAAGTATATTTACAAAAACATTAAAAACTCAAGGTTATAATCAAGCTCATGAATTGAAAATAACAGCATCCATTGATTGAAGACAAGATCTGAAAACATCTAACACACACACAAGAACATTTAAAAGGAAAAGTCTGGTTTGCACATTAATATTCATGTGACAGAATATCTACAGGAGGGAAAATTTATTTAAATCTATTGTCCAAAAAATACTTATCTTGTCATATTTTGAATGATAAAGATGTGTTTCACTCTGATGTATAAAATTAAAAGAAAAATAGTAAGTAGTCTTTCCTTAATCAAAATTTCGTAACTTCATTATTTAATATTCTACATTGTTTTGAATTTTCTTTTATCATCATATGCATGATCTAAATATTTCACCTTTTTTCAGATTTTTGTGTAAGGTTTTCACGTGATATTTGAAATCACGCTGTATGATTTGAGACTGCCATATTATTAATAAATGCTATCTTTGAAATTTCTCTCTAAACTTCAGAATAACCTACAGTGTCCTTTCAACCCAACATAAACTTGTTAGCTCAGGTGCTTGAATAAACTTAATTAGTGGTTTAAAATGCAATTCTTTCATGCATATTACGTAATTATCTACTTTTTAAAGGAAACGTCCAGACACGCAAATTATTTACCAATTATACGAATTAAAATATCAGATGAAAGTTGGAACCATAGCGGTGTAAAAGGGGTACGTCTGATGCTGAACACCAAAGATATATTCTGGTTGACATTTTAGTGAATATTTTGTTTTAATGATAATGGAGGTAAATTATTCTGCTCTTTATGAACAAATACTATTAAGTGTAAGTTATGTTGCTCTCTAAAGTGCATTTGTAATTTGATCTCATAAAACTTTCTTTTTAAAGCATTAAACTAAAATCTAATGCATAAAGTAATTAATTTTTTAATGTCTACCATTGAAGTCTACTCAAAGTAACCAAATAAATATTAATACTCTAATTACAATTTGTAAAAAGAATACTCGCTGGTAATTTCTGGTCGTTTTGTTACATAAATGCTGTAAAACAATCTAAATTATTTCAGTATTAAACTTCCTATTTTCAATTAGCAAACATTGATAAAAAAGAGAAAAAGATGTGGCTCTACGCATTATATTTTTAATTTCCAATATTATCAAAGCGGTTTTAAATTTCAGACTTAATTTACAGAACAAAAAAATAGTCCATATTTTCTATATTTTCACTATTCACAAATATAGCTACACATATGTTATAAAGACTCATGGAGTATATCCATTAATACTCATGGAGTATATCCACTAAAAAATTTCAATATTACATAAATATTTTTGTTCACATAGAATATTTCCTTCTGTAGTTATTTAAATAACTCAAAACTATTTGTTAAAACCCCATACATGTATTGTTTGGTTTGAAATAAATCAAGAAAAGCATAAATTAGGCAACAAAGGTATTAGATATACATCCATCAGCAATTACAGTCGGACCCCGTTATAACGAACTTCAAGGGACCAAAGGTTTTGTTCGCTTTATCTGGAGATTCGCTATATCCGGACCGCTAAGAAAAATACTAGAGTTCACAAAATATATAACTCATTAGTTGCAATGTGTATTCAATAATTATGTATTCAAAAAATGATAAAATCTATTATAAATGATCATTAATGAATTAAATCGACTAAAATCGATTACATTAAACTGACACAATACTAATTAAATTACGTACAATAGGAAAACTGCGGGACAAAAATTTCCTTTCGTTATATCCGTGAGTTCGTCTTATACCGGGTTCGCTATAACGGGGTTCGACTGTATGTCTTTTATTGGTAGTTTACATTATTTACAAAGATTAAAACCTCAAGATGAGATCACTTTATATTTTGTTGTTGCCCTCTGTGCCGCCAGGGTGATAAGGATGGTGACCACTGGTGACCACCTCAAGAACTGCCCCATTGTTTTAAAGATTATTACAAGCAACTCTATGGAGGCTAAATATATCTCTCGCTTTTCTGATTCTTCATCTCTACATTGGGCTGCTCATCGACTGGTGGCAGAAATTCTGAAGACGGGCGTAGGATAAAAAGAAAAATTTATATTTTGCAGTAAAAACGCACTTATAATAATTACAGGAAGGCGGTACTAAACTCCACAGAGAAATTATACCCTCCACCCCCGGCCAAGTTGCTAAGCCATGGGGTCGTGCAGCGCAGTGGGAAAATAGAACGATCATATTAAAATGCACTACTAAAGTACAGTGTGTATATAAATGAATATCCTAACTCTGTAGGGCTATTGAAAGACAACTAAACAAAGTTCAAACTTGCTGTTCATCGGAAATCAAAAATAATAATTAAAAGTTTAAGTTCGACACAGTTAAATATGTTCAATGTGAGCCCCTTTAGTAACACGAAGGATATCGAGGTGGTACGATAACTCATCCCACACTCTTTTCAGCATTGAAAGGCTGCAGATATGCATGTCTTAAGTTCGTCAACGTCATTTGGTAGCGGTGGAACAATCACCTGATGTTTGGTGGAGCCCCATAAAAAAAATGTGTACTTTGTTTATTTATCTTACAATAGCCCTGCATAGTTTGGGATATTCATTTATGTACACATTGTATATTACTTTTACATTATATTAATGTAAATGCTTGATTCATAAAAAAATAATTCGATAGTAGAAGTAATTTGATATTAACATAAAATAAATATTATTTATATATAGTATTGAATTACCAAAACTGATGTACACAATGTACGTAAAGCAATTCAATTTTGTTAATGAATTTACAAAGTAAATGATCTTCCCGCATTTAATATGAATGCATATAAATAACTGTGATATTAAATACCTCATTTAACAGTTTCACCTCAAATCATATAATTTTAGATGAACTAAGGCCAAAGGAAGAGTACAACCAACACAGTGAAACGTTAAGTGATTTCTAGCTGATTCGTTAAACCATAGCGGAGACATACACGGTATTTATCCAACATATGGAACATAAATCAAAGAAGAAAAAAAAAGGGAACTGAAGATAAGTCAGAAAAGAAATCACTCTAACATGGAAAACGATAAAAGAAATTCGCAAGAGACACAAAAAGCTCAGAGAGTCGGGGAAGGCCCCAAATACAACTGAGCCGTAACCCTGGGGAACTAAGGGCACTATGGGGAAAGAGAATTAAATAGAATGAACGTGGGGGTGGGAGAAACTATGACCTCTAACGTGAACAAGCTATGACGACGTATCGAACGCTATCGATTTTTTAGCACCCCCCCCATAAAACAGCTGAAATTCCTACTACTTTACCATGTGATCCCCCTCGAGTCCCTATTCCCCTACTGTTAGTGGGGACCTCTTAATGTTGTTACTATGGAATGCGGTTCAGGTTTCGCGAGCTCGAAGGCAGAAAAATGGCAAATATTAAGTTTTGTTTTGATGGTAATTAAATTTCGATGGACGTCTCGGGAGGTATGGTCTAGACAAAATAAACCAGTTTATTAAAGGCATGTCAGGCAGTGTCAGAGAGGGTGTTTAATCACATCATGGTAATGAAGCAAGCTGGGAAGAGGAAATACGAGGAAATTTTTTTTTCCAGGAAAGTATTTTAGATTGAAAAAAATAATAAGAGGTCCAGTTAAAGATTCTAACACAGTCTGATATTTAGTAATGTCCCGCAATCGTATAAATGGTACGGTGAAAATCAAAGCTTGATTTCCTTAACTCTCTTCAACCAGTGTTAACATGTTCATTTATACATTCTCTATAAGGCGGCAAATAAAATATCCACCCTTATGGTACGAAGCTTGATTTTATATATATATATATATATATATATATATATATATATATATATATATATATATATATATATATACAAAACATATATATACAAAACTATTTTTAAAGAACTATTTAAAACAGTATTCGCTGAACTTAGGAGGGGGGGGAAATGACAAAAATAGGTTTAGTGCGCAAATGGTACTAACTGCAACTAGTCTGAAATATTTGATAAGACTGAAGATTTATACATGTAGAGATAATTATATAAATGTAATCAAAAAGGAGCAAGAGTAGATGCTAATTCCAAGTACTAAATTATAATAAAAAATGTGCTTTTATTTGCATATTATACGCGTTAAAGAAAATTGGGAAATATACGAAGAAAATTAAGTTTCATATTTTACGAAATATCAATTATATATATACATATTTATGTATTTATATATGCACAGATTATGTATGAATGAAGTAAGAAAGAGAAACAAAAATTTCTTGTCACAAATGTAGATACAGAAGAAAGATAAAGATGAAACCTACACATTGATACCTTCATGAATGTATTCATGCAAATAAATATACGTGTATTAATAATTATTCAGGACATTGACTGTCAGATTGAGTGTGATTAAACTTCTCCCATACAAAAAAAAGTGTTGCTCTTATCTAGTACTTGACACTTAGTAATACAGGTTGAAAAATTCCTTTAATAAACTTGCTATTAATGTTTTATATCTTATCTCTAATATACAGTGACATCAGCTTAGTCGTGTTTTAATAAACCCAAATTACATCCACACTGTACGAAACTTCTTTACCATAACGTTTTAAATATCTGTGTTTGCCGTTCAAAGGGTGTTAAGTCCAAAATGGGCTAAAATGAGTTATCAAACCAGGAATGTTTGAAAAATCGAGGACAGCTGCAGGATACAGAAAGCCAAGTCCAATTCCACTCCTAAAAATATTTTATTCATCAGGGAAAATTTGGGATATATGAAACAAAACACAAACATGTTGGTTTTAAAGGGGTTATGTCCCAATCACGGACTCAACATTCTTTACTCAGAAAACATAAAACTGAAAAAAATTACTTAAAAATTTTTAAAATTAAACTTAAAAAACTGACTTTACAAAACCGTTCTTTTTTTCAATACCGTTTATCTCAAAACTACGATTTTGGACTTGACACCCTTTATACTGCAAACAAACAAACACACACACACACACAAATATATATATATACATACATACATATATATATATATATATATATATATATATATATATATATATATATATATATATATATATATATATATATATATATATATATATATATATCCATAATATCCTTGGTTGCAAGTTTAGTGACGTCAGTCATCTTACGGTTACCTGTTCTTAACTTCCACTCTGTCTAGCGCCAGGCTTGGTGTTCTTTGGTTAAGTAGCTCTTAATTCAATATTTAATCAATTCTTCTGTTTTTCATGGATTGTACGGTGTCTGAGTGTGTTTATTGTATAGATCATACTCATTGGAAACAATACACTGGTTTTTCGACAGTATTGACACCGCTTATGAAGAGATACTGTCTAAAACCTCTTTCATACTTTTCTTTTCATGTTATTTGTTCCTGGCTGCAAGTAGCTTTAGTGCTATTACTGGTATTCTCTTTCATCTTTTCTTATATATATATATATATATATATATATATATATACATGAATGTATATTCGTACATATTATGCAAAAATGAAGTAAAAAAGAGAAAAAAGTAATATCTCATTTATGACGTCAACTTAGTCGTGTTTCAGTAAATTTAAAATTTCCTCCACACAGTACGAAGCTTGATAATCATAACTCTCTTCAACTGCTTTTAATATGTACGCTCTTATATATATTCCCTAATGAGGAATATAAAATATCGAATCCTCTCTAACACTCTAACATTAACCATTCGTCAGCAACCCAATCACTTCCCTTGCCGATTCATAATGCTTCTTTTGAAGAAGAAATATTCATTTACAAAGCCTATATTTTCTTTAGCCCCTTTAATGTTTTCTCGCTAATAGTTCTATATTTCTCCAATTCTTTGAGACTTCAGTCCTGGTGAGCTAGTTTTACGTACGACCGTAAAACGTTAATGGGATACCGTTATGAATGTACCCATATAATACTTCTCAGATTAAGATATCAAAAACCAGTTTATTGAGATGTTCCCTTTCGCTTCCAATTTTACGGGAAAATATGTAAATATATTTAACAGGGGTGCTGTAATTTGCAATAAATATGGAATGCTAATTTCTTTACTTTTGAGATAAAATTGTGTTTCTCTACTAGTTACGTAATAGACGAATTTCGTGATGTATTTTGTATTAGGTAATATAGAGAGTTATGTATGATGCGTATGTATAGATATAACTTGACTTGTTTTGTTATTCACAATTTAAAATGCGTTATGCAATTTTTATTGCGTTGAAATATTAAAAATTCTTAGCCAACGCTGGAAAACATACATTCATTGTAAATTTTATAATTTACTGTTGAAAAAGAATTTTCCCTTTTATAACGTTAAGCATATTTTTTTATTATTGTCGAGGAAGAAAAGGTTTTTGGATGGCATACAGTTTCAAATATCTTAAACGAAGACGAATAGGTTAATTTCATCTAATGTGCATGTCCTATTCATACGTTTACATACAATACTATTCATACACTTTGTTCATCAAAATGCATCTCTCTCTCTCTCTCTATTATATATATATATATATATATATATATATATATATATATATATATATATATATATATATATATATATATAGTGTGTGTGTATGTATGTGTTTATGGGTGTGAGTGGGTGTGTAATTAAAACGCCACGCCAGTTTTAATTCTAGTCCATTGATTCCCTATTTTCAAAGTTGTCTTTACAGCTATATAACTACCGTTTCCTCTGGACGGCACCTAGCTGTCGCTAAACATATTGCACCACGGATAGTCACGTGGACAAGCAAAACTAATTTTCCTATATGCAAGTGTGAGAGTCGAACTGCACAGTGAGATCTTTTATATGCATTGAAAGCGCACTTCATTCTCTCAGCTCTTTGTAAATATGTAAATATCTTCCAGTCTTTTGTATTTATCGTAATATGATAACCTATTGAAGAATCATACTGTGCATAGGGAATAAAATTATTACTTACACCAATTGGATTATTTGATTGAGTTTGAAGCTGCTCGATTACCAAATTAAACCCAATAACCATCACAAAACGTAAACGTCGGTTCTTCTGTTGCCGTACATCATCGAAGGTGTTGATCAGATAGATTATATATAAATAGTAAAGTTATACTGTTATTTTCTTTAATTTAAAGAAGCTGAAGGTAGAGATTCCTATGAGTTTCTCCACTGATGATTAGGTATACATCTTTTACTGCATTACGTATTTGTCGTATTGTCTCTCTTTTCGTATTTTACAAACATTTGTAAGTAGGAAAGATTTGAAAATAATTTTACTTTAGGCTATAAAAATGTTTAATTTATCACAAGCTGAAAAATAAAATTCAAGCAATTGTTTTCTCTAGGAAAAATATTTTCAGATTTTTTACTGTACCTCAAAAATTTCCTAAATACAGATGGAATGAAAACTTAACAAATGAGTACCTTACAGAATTTACTAGAAATGCCTAGAAGGAAAGTTTAGACATATCGATTTGGAAAATGGCAAAATCATGAAAAACTCCATGTAGAGAAACACCTAGAGAATACAGCATAAAATGTTCTTTCTTGCAATTTAATCATCGTATAAATATTAGGTTTGTGATATTTGATTTTGAAAGCTCTACAATAATTTTAAACCTAGAAAATATAATAATCTGTTTGTTTATTTTTTCTTAAGAATTTTTGTCCGAAACCCGTCTTTCTTCTTTAATCAAATTTCAAAAACGTTTTAACTTTTATTATATTAAAAATAGAAGTTTTCTAAAAACGAGACTAAAATATGTTTATGAAAACATATGAAGGAATATTTATGCAAAAATGAAAATCATCCGCAGGTGTTATAAAATAAAGAAATAAAGTGAGATAAATTTATTAATTTGTAAATGATAAAATTTAAAAATTATTAACTATAATCATAACTAATTTACCCTATTTTTACGAATAAAGTGTCTTATATGTTGTAGAAGGAAATTAGCATAAATATACACAACATAATAGAGAATTTTTGTATTTATATGTTCGCATGAAAGCATTTATGAATGGAATAAATTATACAATGAAGTAAAATAACAAAATTATTTTAACAAATGTAAATACACGAGAAACGCATTACAAAATGAATTTTATAGTATTTTTTTAAAAAATAATCTCCCGAATACTAATTATTTAAATTACTTCTCTTATTAAACGTTTGTTGTCACTTCCAGGGTTGGAAAAGTTTTCATCGATTTTTGAAAAAAAAATATATATATACTCAGTAAGGAATATAAATTGTTTAAGAATTTTATGAAGATGTTGAAAAGAAATTGATTTAGAAACTTTCACATGCCTGATTGTTCTATAGATGCAATTATTTCTCCAAGCCTTTGTTAAGGTACCCGAATTCGTTTAAAACGTCGATTTTGATAAAAAAATTCCTATTTTTTAAAAAATTCCTGTCTTTTAAAGAATGTAAAATTCTGTTTCTAAATCTGCTTTTATTTTTCTAGTATGATCATTATAAATAAATTTATAGTGGTATAAAGATGAGTATCAGCTGTAAATTTCTGTGCAAAACCTTAATTACGTTTTCTGAAAAACTTATTTTTCATTAAGACTGTATACGACTAATTGTGATAACTCAAAATATAATTACGATATGTCTATAAAATTTTTCAAATTTGTATTCCATGATTCTAAGTATGTAAGGAACTACAAATTAGGCTCTAGGTATATCATTTGTTGATTAACAACTATGTTTATCAAAAAATTTCTCAAGTGAAATTACTGAAATGTTACATGTGATTCGATGTAATGACCTGTCTTTTTTTAGATTTCAAGATATCTATAGAGATTTTACAGATTTCAAGATTATATATACATATATATATATATATATATATATATATATATGTATGTATATAAAGAGAGAGAGAGACAGAGATAGATAGATAGATGCATACATATATAGTTATATATATATATATATATATATATATATATATATATGTATATAGATAGATAGATGGATGGATATATATATATATATAGATAGATAGATAGATAGATAGATAGATAGATAGATGGATATATATATATATATATAGATAGATAGATAGATAGATAGATAGATAGATGGATGGATAGATAATTAGATAGAGTTTTCTACGAGTTTTTTTGCTGATTTAATATTTAGTTCATTACAATCATGAGGGCTTTGCGTGCATAGAATAAAAATAAATGTATGCTGCATGCATAATTATTTTATAGCTAGAGCCGTTAGTGTTACAATTTCAAAACCCATCAAATTTTTAAAAATTTGCATATCAAAGTTGCATATCATTAAATGTTGCATATCAATTTCTTCATAATTTTCCTATTTTGTGGGGACCACCCTCCTCCCCCCCCCAAAAAAAAAAACCCAGATATTTTCGGAAATAAAGTTTCTGAAAAAAAGGTGGCTTTGAAAGTAGTCGTATACCTTGATTCTCCAATGTTTAGATCGTAATTTTGAATAAACATTGACAGTTGATATTTTGTGAAAATGCTGCCGAAGTCATTTTAGTTTTCGGCTATTAATAAGCTATAATAACAGAAAAAATATACAAAACATTAAATAGTTTTATTTAGCTGTTGAAGGAAAATTTCCATAAGAATTTTGCACGTCGGATTTCAATAACGAGATTTTTAAACCTTTTAAGTGTAATAAACTTTAAGAGGAAATGCATTCTAATCCAGTAAGCATGTAAAAGAATTATCTTTCTGACACAAATGTGTCAGTGCAGAAAACACACACTACATCTATTTTTAGTTTATTATTTAGAAGATAAATATTTTAGCAATGATATCTTGACACTATCAAGTGGATAAGTTAAATTAGCAGAGCATCTACACTCCTCACCAACAGACATAAATTTTTAATTTAATCATGAAATCTGATATCCTACTTCGCTTTTAAAGAATTGCCACTGAGAGCATATCATAAAGAAGCAACATCGACGGACACAAACAACAGGAATATATATATATATATATATATATATATATATATATATATATATATATATATATATATATTTATACATACATATATATATTTATACATACATATATATATTTATACATACATACATATATATATATATATATATATATATATATATATATATATATATATTTTCCTCGGGAATATTTTTGAGCAAGAATTGCTAACGTCATACATTAAATAGAAGGGAATATTTTCATATGTGAATGTAAAACGATTTATGATTCAAAATGTAGAAATAATGCCATTATACAGACCATTTATTTTTTATAGTCTATTAGTAGTCTATTAGTAATAAATAAACTGAAACTTTTAATTTAATAATAAAGTTTCATACCTCATTTGGCAACCCAAGAACGAAAGTTATCACACCTGTTATCACTACAGCATTATACAAATGGGGAAGGGAAATCACACTATGCCTGTAAAATGATTTCTTCCTTCGCGATAATATTAAAGCAGAGAAGCAAATACTACTTTCATTTTGCATTCGCCATCCAAAATATAACGTAAGATAATATTTACGCTAGGGTAGAACTTTCGTCAGCAGGTAGTTAATAATTTGGTGTAATAAACTGCTCCTTAATTTAAGCATAAACTTGCATATCTTATTTTACTATCATAGCATTACTTTTATTTGATCGTCAGATAAAATTTAAACGTAAACATGTTATTACCTCGTAACGATATCACTGGCAACGGGATAACAATGAAGGAATGATGTATTTATTATGTTGTCACACATACGTAACTAGTTACCATTATCCGAAAAATTATCTATGATTGAATAAACTGATAATAATTTCGTTACACTGGGAAAATTTCTATGTTTGCCTTTTATGCTGTTAAACTGAACAAACGCAGCCTATATTTGTATTTATTTATAACCCGTTAAGTGTAAGATTTCGATGTCTTCAAGTAAAACTTTCTTTTAAAAGATGTTTTTAGTTTTGCGGTATAAAAAAGTTATTTTTTGTTTTATTTCTGTGGTTTAAAATTGAGCACCCTTTTTATATTTCGCAAATACATAGCTCACACTGTGTTTATGAGTTTAGCAATTATTTTTCCCAATAAAGATTTGTTTAAGGTAAAATGTTTTCAGAAATATTCATTATCTGACAAAAATTTTCTTTGGCACTGATTTTAAATTACATTGTTCAGATATATATATATATATATGAAATGCCGAATCTATAGACAACACTTAACGACGATATCCGGCAAAACAGCCGAATGGGCAGTCGGCTTGGAAGTCGGGCCTTGGCCACTACCAAAATTCGACAACACATTATCGAACAAGTGCACACATTATACAAAATATATAGGAATAGAATCTATTTACATGTTTACAAGTAGAGAGAAATGATAGTGGCAACCGCTCAATCCCAATTCTTATATATATATATATAATATATATATATATATATATATAATATATATATATATAATATATATATATATATATATAAAATGTCCATAGAACGAACGCTCACACCAGCGTATGTTAAATTTAGTATCTGTTTAGCACGTAATAACCAATGGTGCGATATGACCAGGTGACATCCAAAATAATTTTAGAGTCATTTTAATTCCATAATTTTAACCACATATTTGTATAATATACACAGATACATATGAATATACACACAAAACTAGCAATTAAATCTTGAAATTGAAATACGATTCTGCAAAGATTTATAAACGTCCATTAACACCGTATTTTGGAGAATCCAAAATGGCGCACCACATATATTTTCAGATATACCATTCTTCAAACCCCAGCTTTTTTCTATCCTAGGTAGGCCATTACGCTATCTCTGATGAGAAAATTATTCATTTTCGATCCGTATATTTCTTGAACAATGCTTTTGCGGTTTCGTATTTCGGTCTAGATTTCGCCAAGGTTTAGATCTTTCCTTTTACATGGGAATCATTATAATTTTAAGAATTAATGTAATGTGTATAACTGAAATTAAATTAAATATATGAATATTGATAAGTACATAAAGCCTTTTTTGTAATTTCCGTTTAAGATTCTACTATATTTACAGGTATTTGAAAAATTAGTATTAATTTTACTGTAACCCTTGTACACATGTTATATATATATATATATATATATATATATATATATATATATATATATATATATATATATATATATATATATATATACCGGGTGCGTCATAAATTCGTGCAAAGTTCAAAAATTCGTAATAAATGAAATAGTGCAGGAAAATTTTTCTGTTTGCGCCAATAGGATCACAGGGACATTCGATTTTCTTTCCATGTAAAAGAAAAGTTTCCAAAAGTAACCGAAAGAGGGCGCTCATGCGTCATACTGAGACGTTTTATGCAAATCAGGCTATTAATAAAACACCTGGCTGGAAATGTATCCGTCATTCTAATCCGGCAGCATGCTTTCCTTACCAGATCGAGCGTTGGTGGTTAAACTTTTCTACAAGAATGGTGAATCCACAACTGATGCATTGTGAAAGTTTCGTACGGAGAAAGGACTGGAGGCGCAAAAAAGCCCTATTTCATTGAAGGGGATACTGAATTTAGTACGACGTTTTGAGGAAACGGGGAGTTTGGAGAATTCGCCACTAAGTGGCAGACCATCCTTGAGCGCGGACCGCGTCCATGTTGAACAAAGTGTCATGGAAGATTTGGCAGCCGAGACATCAACGGGGAGTAGCAGTACTCGTGAAGCTGGAACCAGAACGGAGATTCCGGAACCGTCGATTCGACGTATTCTGCACGGAATGTTGAATCTGTATCCGTACAAAATCCAGGCACTTCTCCAGTTATTACCGGCAGATACAGATGCAAGGCAAAACTTTACTACATGGGTTCTGGTACAATTGGAACATAATCCACAATGGTTGCTGGATGTCATGTGGACGGATGAAGTCCTTTTTTTCACTGCATGGTGACGTTAATACGCAAAACAGTCGTATCTTGGCGACATCAAACCGTCGTGAGTATCCGAGCCAGCCACTGCATTCTCCTCATGTGACTGTTTGATGTGGTTTCACCGTCTTTTATTCTGGGTCCTTTCTTTTTTTAAAAGTCTGTCCCGTATCCGACAGGAAAACCTGTACAGTCACTGCAGCACGGTATCTTACGCTTTTACGTGGCCACGTTAAGCCTGCATTGCAGGAAAGATAGGCGTTACCTGTTGTCCCCTTCATGCGGGATGGTGCCCCGCCCCACATTTCAAGGTGGTGTCAAGACGTTCCTGTTGGAATCTTTCACTGAAGACCGATTGATGAGCTGCGGTTGTAAGGTTCAGTGGCCCTCACGATCACCAGACATGACCACGGCAGATTTTTGTTTGAAGGGATACTTAAAATCTCGTGTGTACCGGGACTCTCAACCACTTTGGTGGAACTGAAAAATGCCATCCGACAGACAGTCGCTGCTATCGATGGCGACGTGCAACATTCCGCTGTAATGGGCGTAGTGACGCGCCTCACTTGCCTATTACCTTGTGCTGGTGGTAATCTTGAACATCTGTTACTTTAAAATAAATGCACAGTCTCATATTATCGTGATCTGTTTGATTTTCTGTTTATGTTTGCCTGATTTGCATAAAACATCTAAGTACGATGTGTGAGCGCCCTCTTTCGGTTACTTTTGGATTTTGTTTTTATCATGGAAAAAAATCCAATGTTCCTCTGATCCTATTGGCGCAAACAGAAAAATTTTCCGAGCATTACTTCTTTTATTACGAATTTTTGAACTTTGCACTAATTTATGACGCACCCTGTAAGTATGTATGTATGTATATATATATATATATATATATATATATATATATATATATATATATATATATATATATATATATATATATTCCCAGTTAGGTTTCCGACACTCCATGCATTACATTGTCATATTGCGATTCTTCTTTTTCAATCGTTCAGAAATTTGAAGAGGATTTTCCCTTTTACGGAAATTGGCGAAAAGTAAAATGGAGTCTTTTAATAGTAATTTAACAGCAATTTCTAAAAATAACATGCAGTTAAGCTTTAATTATAAATCTATCCAATGGATTTAAAAGAGCATTTTACTTGTAAACTAGTTTTTTAATCTTTATATGACTTTTGGGTAGTTGTTGTAAGCCCTTCTTCGAGAGTTTTCATGTTAGTTTTTATTTATTTCTTCATTTATAGCATTTCTCTGCAGAATAAAAGCTAATGATTGAAAAATCCTTGCACATCGGCATATATTTCAGGTTTTAAAAGCATGGCTTTCAACAACAGTTGTAAAGAGGAAGTTTTAATAGCACTTTAAAATAAAGTTTTTGTTTAACGCCCCCTTAAACGGCTAAAAACGTAACTGTTTCTTTTCATTTTGTGAAAATTTTATTTACTTTGATCACATATTTTTCTTTGAAACGAGTATTGTCTATGCTCCCTGTACGTTGTTTTTTTAAGTCTGACTGAGGTGCTTCATCTTCATCAAACACACTTATAAAATACATGAATAAGTGTTATAATTATATGCTTTCTTTTTCTTATTCAAATTTATTTGATCAGCAAAGGAGTATGTAAATAGTGTACAGAAATTCTACACATTTAATCTAATTTTCTTCTAAATATCTTTCAAGGGAATTCTTTTTATGTAAATAGAAACATTATATTTCTAAAATAACTAATTACTAAATGCACGAAGTCTTTAAATTTCCTACTGATCTGACATTGCTGTATCTGGGTGTTTGTTTCATTTTAGTAAACAAATATTCAAGATTTGGTTTACAGTTCGAATATTTATTTCGCGTTTAGAATATTTTTGGGCTTAAAACTATATTTATATGACAAAACATATTGATTTTTTAGACGGAGTTCTCAAATTTATCTCGATTATGTCAAGATTTTTCGAGGTTGCTTTTGTATATATTTCCAACTTATTTAGGGGTTTTGTCACTTCTTTTTCACTGAGCTAAAAATTGAATAGAATAAATTTCTTAATTATTGAACCCTGGTTTCAAAAGCCTATCAGCTCAGTGAAAACTGGTTCAATACCACTTTTCAAATATGAACGGACAGTTTCTCATAAAATACCTTACAATTTCTAATAGCATTTAATGTATTAATTCTATTCAAAAGGGATATAATCTATTCGAATTTTTTACTTAAAAAATCAGTCTAAAATATATAAAGCCAAGTAAGATGTTTAACCACTTAACAGCAGGATTTTGCTTTGGCAAATATAGTTAAAAAAGCCAGATTTTTTTAAATTTTCATTTTCATCTTCATATGCAAATGTGATATGAGTTAAAGTAGTTTTACTGCTTTGGTTAGAAAAATAAATTATCGTAAATTACTTTTTTAAATTTATGAATCTAAAATATTCTTCTATCTTCTTTTATACCATGACAGAAAGGCACAAAATATTCTACCATTAATGGTATATAACAATCATTCTCAACTTTTTCATTTCCAGTCCCCTTGTGGATATCCTTAGCCCACCTAGACCTAAAAAATGTAATTAATGGTAGTAAAATATATTCTACCCATACTTTTTTTGCTAACTATCTATGCCCCTCCCCCAGAATATCATTCCCGGTTCCCCAGGTGGGGGCGTGCCTCACAGGCTGAGAAACTACTGGTATATATGAATGATATGTGTGAAGATATTATTATAACATTATAACACAAGAAAAAAAATGTCTTCTTTGCAGTCTACTTACAAAAGGGATAACAAGCAAATCTAACAAGAGGAGCGAACCGAAAATAAAATTGCTTTTAAAAGTAATTTCATGCAATCATCATTTAGCCGCAACGAAGAAAATCAAATAAAATAAATAACAAATCAACCAAAACATTCTACTCACAAAAGAATACAGTCAACAAAAACCTCATATCAGATATAAAAAATGAGCCAAAATGATATCTAAATATAAAAAGAAGTTCAGGTGACACGTGTACTGATGCCAAGAGGCTGCAATATAGTATTTAATAAAAATTTAGGTGATGCAAAATAGCTCCAAAAATTTAAAGCAATTACCAGGCTGTTTGCTCGAGGTGAGTTAAGACAAATCAGTTAAGTGGTTAAGCAAGAATGAGGCAAGGAAAATAATATTTTAAATACAAGTAAACTTTGTTTAAATATTTCTCAGATTGAGCTTAATACTATGTGTCACTCAGTAAGAGATTGACTGAATTCCATCACAATGCCACAGTGAAAATTATATAAGAAGATAAAAGTATCCTTTTAAACAAAGCATCGACATACTCTCACACTTCTTTCAGGTAAAACGTGCAGAACTATCTAACACAAAATCAGATATCTAGAGTTAAAAATGTCACCCTTCCACGGTGCTTTTCTTATCGCAGAATCTAGTATTGTATACGAAAGGAAAAGGTCCAGAATCTTTGTGCTGTACAAAAGGAAAAATATTTTTCACAATCCACATTTCTTCTGTCGTGGCTAGGTCATTACGCCGTTCTCTGATGAGAAAATTATTCATTTTTTATCCGTATATATCCAGCCTTATAATTTTGGGGTTCTTACGTTGATAGCTTAAGTTTTTTTTGTCGTCTTAAACACAAATGATACTTGCTGTCATATATTGCAAGGTCTCAAATGTCAGGAATAAAAGTACTGAAAAGCAGAAATAGACAGATTAGGATTAGAATCTCGAAACTTGAGTGTTGTATGGAAGCATTTATTTTCACAGCAAACTAGAAGTATATAAATATATCTGCATGCATTACAAAGCTACATTAATGTATTCGTTTTTCCTTGAAAAATCGATTAAGGCAGTTATTCCTTTGCCTTCACAGTACAGGATTTATAAATATTCAGTTGTTTCTCTTTTTTTGCGTTCTCTGTGTTTTAGGTATTTATTTGAATTATTTCGGAACATATAATTGATGTGATGTTTTAGCAAAACCTCAAGGCATTGGATTAAGCAAATACTATTACGATATTACTACAGTATCCCATGAAATTGTATAACTTTTTTTGATTGAATTTAAGCAAACGTTGGAAGTTAAATAATATTAACAATGTCATGAGATATCTGAAGTTATGAAAAGTATCCAAGGTGTCTACATAACACTTTTGCCTACGTAAAAACTTTTCACGACCCTCTGTTAGGACCGGTATGAGTGCACAGGCATCTTATCCTAGAGGGTTGTACATCCTTTAAAATATCCGGACTGAAAATTATCTCATTGATTCGAATTCAACAGTTATTCGAGTTGTTCCTATGCAAAATAAAATTATTGTTAATAAATATTTCTTCGCCATTTCTCACAACTAAAACAGTCAATATTTTCCCGAATGTGACTCTTATGTAGTTATCAATCCATGTATCAAACTTCACAGACTCTTTTTGGTCTAATACTCTGTTAATCGTCTTCATTCTTGCTAAGTATATCTGTATGTTTTTAAGAATACAGATATACTTATTCATCCAATAAGTATATCTGTAGGAAACGTAGGTGCATCCAATTTTTTGCATCTACGTTTCTGAATTACATTTTAAATTGATACAGAAGGGAGAGTTAAATAAATGAATAAAAATTTTATTGATATTGTGGTGCTTGAATCACTATCATAAGGCACAATTGGGTCTACAACAAACCAAGCCATTCTCCGAAGATGGTGGTAGTTATCAGTCCATGTATCAAACTTCACTGACTCTTTTTGGTCTAATACTCTATTAATTGTCTTCATTCTGGCTAAGTATATCTGTATGCTTTTAAGACTACAGATACACTCATGTACATCCAATTTTTTTGCATCTACGTTTCTGAATTACCTTTCAAGTAGATGCAGAAAGGAGAGTTAAATAAATGAATACAAATTTTATTGATATTGCTATGCTTGAGTCACTATCAGAAGTCACAGTTGGGTCTAATACAATCTAAGCCATTCTCCGAAGACAGTAGCATTTTCCTTGTATAATCTCTGTTTACTCTTAAGATATTATAACTCCCTTCTAAGTGACATTTTTTTTAAATATTAGAATTTTCTTGTAAATAAGATAATGACACAGGAAAAATTTCGCACGAAAATATTCTACACATTTTAAAGTGAGAGTAACTGTCATAGAGATAAGTCTATTAAAACTGGTTGTTTTTGAATGAATAATTGAGCTTGGTAAAAAAAAAACCATAACAACATGGATTTATTATTCCCTTATAGTAAATATCGCTTATTTCATGCGACATTTTTCCTTTTACGATATTGTTTTTAAAGATAAAAGTTAATATTAATTCATTTGAAAGTATAACTGGAAAAAAACTTTTAATTCTATAATGAAATTTTAAATAATAATAAAATAATGGCATATTAGCTTTTTTCAGATTTAACCAAGCTTTGATAAGAAACTTGCTTTTATCTCACTCATTTTTACATAGCAACTTTGCTTCAGTACTACCGAAAAAGGAAAATATGAAATAGTACATCAAACTTCAATCTCCTTCAGTGCATTTTCCCAAAAATGGTATTATAGAGCTATACGAATATTTTGAGTGTAAAAGCATGTACTTAACTTGAGAAATAGGAGGATAAGCAGCTAACTATAGAGTACAATAAGGAAGGTATGAAACGTTATATACGTAACATTCAATTGAATTTGATATTTTTCCTTTTTCTATAATATCATAAATCCATAAGCAAACATATAAATGATACATGTACAGAAATAGGTAGGCAGAGAATTAGCAAATAAAATTATATATATATATATATATATTAATATATTAAAAAAATACTTAAAGGAAAATAGCAGAAGTTTTACCCTACAATAGCAGACAATGAAGAATAAATTATGCACAGAAACGTTCATCAAGTTCGACTCATATAAAGTTATACGTACAACTATATACACAAGAAAAATTATAACAATAAAGATTCAGAAACAATTTTGATTATTTACCCTTTCCTAGCTAAAATTATCTAATATGTATCTTGTCTAGGATATTCGAGACTTATGAAAATAGGTAGGCAACTATACATAGAAATATAATTTAGAAAAGACAAAACTTATTTTACGTAACATTAATAAACAACGTAATTTTTGCTATCCACAGATAACATAAAGGTATATATATATATATATATATATATATACAATAAGTTGAAAATCATACTGAAAAATGAAATAATGGAATATAGCATGCAATATATGAAACATTTTGGAAGATTCGGCATTTTCACCGTTTAAAACTTTGCCCGAAATATTTATCTTTACTGTAGTTTATCTTAAGTATAAACGTTTGTATCTAGTACGAAACATATAAAGCTAGACAGAATACTCTACTTGCATGTACAGTGATTAAGCTATAAAACGCAGTATATGTAGCCTTTAAAAGTAATTTCGGCACTTTTACCCTTTACCAAGTAATTCTACTGCATTCTATTCAAAATACCATTATATGTTTTTTTTTATGTTATACATATGTAATCATAGCGATATAGCGACGCATCTATGCCGTTAAATATTTCTTGTATACATTATATACAAATACAATCGCTGAAAAGATTAATTTTTTTATGATATATATATATATATATGCATCTACGTGTATACCTTGATTATTAATTATTAATGAATATTTCAGGGGTTTGTATTAAAATAATTTATCTAGGTACTGACTTAGACAGTAAGATATAATCATAGTGATATAGCGATGCATCTATGCCGTTAAATATTCAGTACGTACAGTATATACAAACAAAATTAAGTAAAATATTATAACATAATCTATTTTTACGTTTTTCTCCTGAACTCCGAGAAAACATCGGATTTAATTATTTGCATCTGGGAAAAGCTAAAGAACGGCGGTGCAGAGTTTCTATAATGGGGAAAATGAAATAGAAAAATAACAAATAAAAAACATCCTTCCCCGTATTCACTAGTTTCGGAAACCTTCAGACAGAATGAATTCAGCGCACTTCATTGAGGCGACAGTGTCGGTGCTTCGGGCCACAGCTGACAATGACGAATGCCAAAAAGAGTTGTGTAAATCCCGCCGTATTGCGTTTGGAAGAGGCGTCAGGACATTTCCTCTATTTACTTGGCACGAATCAATGGATAACGGCGTCATCCCAAAATGAAGAATTATGATGTCGAGGAATCATATGCGTGTGTGATATGAAATGTTTACCTACAATGTATAAATGTAGCTGTACAATGAAATGGTTTGTCACATAAACAAATTACTAGTTAAAAAGACTCTAAAAGAAAATTCTTTAAATTCTCGTTTAATGTCTTTTCTTTTCCTTTTATTTCATCAAAATATTAATGCTTGTAGAAAATCACCAGCCATAAAATTCTTGCCATATGATTTATAAATGCAATAATGCAGTGAAATGGTTTAATTTGTAACTAAAGTCAAGTTGATGTCATTGCTTTTCTTTTAATTTCAACAAATGCGAATGCATGTCAAAAATCACATACCCATTTCATACGAAATGCGTATGCTTTATAACGTATAATTGTGGTGGTGCAGGGAAATAGTTTGCTTTATAAATGAAGTCTAGTTCATGTCATTTCTTTTCTTTGTATATCAACATAATACGAATGCATGTCAAAAATCATATACGCGTTTAATACGAAATGCTTTACAACGTATAATTGTGGTGGTGGTGGAGAGATCTGGTTCGTTTTATAAATGAAGTCTAGTTGATGTCATTTATTTTCTTTTAATTTCTACAAAATACGAATGCATGTGAAAAATCCCAAACGCATTTAATAAGAAATGCTTACTTAATAATGTATTACTGGGGTGGGGCAGCGAAATGGTTTGTTTTATAAATGTAGTCCCAGTTTATGTGATTTATTTTCTTCTCATTTCAACAAAACACGAATGCATGTCAAAAGTCACATACGTGTTTAATGCGAAATGCTTGCTTTATAACGTATAATTGTCGTTGTGCAGGAAACTGGTTCACTTTATAAATGAAGTCTAGTTGATGTCATTTTTTTACTTTTAATTTTAAAAAAATACGAATAAATGTCAAAAATCACAAACGCATTTAATACGAAATGCTTGCATGATAGTGTATAATTGGGGTGGAGCAGCGAAATGGTTTGCTTTATAAATGAAGTCTATTTGATGTCATTCCTTTTCTTTTAATTTCAACATAATACAGACGCACGTCAAAAATCACATACGCGTTTAGTGGGAAATGCTTGCCTTATAACGTATAATTGTGATGGTGCAGGGAAATGATTTGCTTTATAAATGAAGTCTAGTTGATGTCATTTCTTTTCTTTTAATTTCTACAAAATGCGGATGCTGAAAATACGCGTTAAACATTAAATGTTTGCTTTATAATTTATAAAATGCAGTGAAATCGTTTATACTGTAAACAAAGTGAAGTTTATGTCATTTTTTTTTCTTGTAATTTCAACAAAAGATCAGTGTTAAAACAAAGATCATATGCGTTAAAAAGGAAATTATTGTCTTATGTATAAATGTATTTAGGCAGTGAAATAGTTTACTTTGTAAACAAAGTCTAGTTGATATCATTTCATTACTTATAATTTCAGCAAAATACAAATTCTTGTCGAAAATTACATACGTATCAAATATGAAATGCTTACCTTATAATTTATAAACGTAGTTCTGCAGTAAAATATGTTTCCTTTATAAATAAAATCTAGTCGATGTCATTTCTCTCCTCTTAATTTCAACAAAATTTGAATGCTTTTCGAAAATCACATATGCGTTAAACATGAAGTTCTTGACTTATAATTTATAAACGCAGTTGTGCAGTGAAATGGTTTACTTTGTAAAACAAGGTCATTTTTACATAAAATGGTGGATTTACTTACTTTTTGATTGTTAAAGTAAAACTACACATTCTGAAACCAGACAGTCACAACACTAAAATTGCTTGAATTGCAAAAAAACATACTTTTAGTCTTATAAAAGGCATTTCTACAATAGGGACATATAAACTGCTGTATAAATACCCTTACTGTACAGGCTTCTTGCTATTTCCTATTACACAAATTTTAGTTTCTTTAGTGATGATCGTTTCTTGACTTGTTTTAAAACTTTCTAAGTATCCTGACTTGTAATAGAACATTTAAGTATCTTTACTTGTTCTAGATCGTAGCTTGACTTGTTCTAGAACTTTCCCAAAGTTGGTTGGCCTACCCAAAGTTGGATGGATGGCATTTGTGTATCTTCCCTAACTGAAGTCGCCACATACCTTGTGGTGTGATCGTGGTTTTACATAGTTGATAGCACACCTGGTCGGAAAGTAAGAACAACTGCTTGAGTTGATCTTTCAGTCATCTAATGGCATTTTAAGAAGAAGGAATATGTCAGATAAAATATATTATGAGTAGGCTTAGATAAGGACACACTAATCCTTAGATAAGAACATATCATAAAAGTAGTAGATTGACCCTTGTGTTCTTCTGAAGATAACGTTGAATTGTTGAAGAAACAGTTTTGAAATACTACTACGTTCGGCTTTCGACTTTAATGCGTTTAACTTTCCCGAGAAGGGTTATTTGAGAATTTACCTTTAATTAATAACAAACACAATATATATATGTGTGTGTGTGTGCGTGTGCGTGTGCGCGTGTTTGTGTCTCTGTGTCTGTGTATTTACACATGGTATGTATTTCTTTGCATCACTGATGTCGTAAACTGTGAAGGTTATCACTCGCCTCATATTAGTTTTATATAATACCGTTTTGCAAGCATAAATGTACCCTTTCTAGAGTAGAATTATTTTGAGAATCCTAGAATTAAAGCTGAAAAAGGTTTCAAATCTACCATTTTCCTTAAATTTAAACTACATGACCTAATACAGTCACTAACACAAAAAAAAATATCTTTCCTTATTTAACTTTCAAAGTTTTCTTCTAAAAGAATGTTGGATCATTACAGCAAGTTTAATTCAAGAATATTTCAATTTCACATATCTATTTAAGTTGTCGTATGAATCAACCCAAAAGGTTGCAAACTACTTTAAAATTCAAAGGACTTCTAAATTAGATTAAAGTTAATTGGGATACAATTTTATTAAACCAGAGGATTGCCATTAATTTATGCGCTATCCTATGATTAATTTAGGGCACGAGACAATATAAATATTCAACGCAAGACAACATCAAGATTTTAGAATATTTCAATTTCACATATGTATTTAAGTTGGCGTATGAATCAACCCAAACAGTTTCAAACTACTTTACAATTCAAAGGACTTCTAAATTAGATTATGATTAATTGGGATAACATTTTATTAAATCAGATGATTGCCTATTCATTTATGTGCCCACCTGTGCTTAATTTAGGTCAGAAGATAATATGGATCTTCAACGCAAAACAACATCAAGTTTCTAGAATATTTCAATTTCACAGATCTATTTAAGTTGGCGTATGAATCAACCCAAAAGGTTACAAACTACTTTAAAATTCAAAGGACTTCTAAATTAGATTATGGTTATTTGGGATACCATTTTATTAAGCCAGAAGATTGTCTATTCATTTATGAGCCCTCCTTTGCTTAATTAAGGACACAAGATAATACAAATATTCAACACAAAACAGCATTAATTTTCGAGAATATTTCAACTTTACATATGTATTTAAGTTGGCGTATGAATCAACCCAAAAAGTTTCAAACTACTTTACAATTCAAAGGACTTCTAAATTAGATTATGATTAATTGGGATAACATTTTATTAAACCAGATGATTGCCTATTCATTTATGTGCCCACCTGTGCTTAATTTAGGTCAGAAGATAATATGGATCTTCAACGCAAAACAACATCAAGTTTCTAGAATATTTCAATTTCACAGATCTATTTAAGTTGGCGTATGAATCAACCCAAAAGGTTACAAACTACTTTAAAATTCAAAGGACTTCTAAATTAGATTATGGTTATTTGGGATACCATTTTATTAAGCCAGAAGATTGTCTATTCATTTATGAGCCCTCCTTTGCTTAATTAAGGACACAAGATAATACAAATATTCAACACAAAACAACATTAATTTTCGAGAATATTTCAACTTTACATATGTATTTAAGTTGGCGTATGAATCAACCCAAAAGGTTACAAACTACTTTAAAATTCAAAGGACTTCTAAATTAGATTATGGATAATTGGGATACCATCTTATTAAACCAGAGGAATGCCTATTCATTTATGCGCCCTCCTGTGCTTAATTTAGGTCACAATATAAATATCCTGCACAAAACAACATTAAGTTGTTAGTTATTCACCCGGAACTAATTTTTAATTTCGCATAACGATAAATACTGCTACGTCTACCCCCAGTTTATGTAACTCCTGAAATAAACGTATTAGTTTAATTCCAGATATGTCTCAAATAACCACTCTGAAATTTTGACGAACCTCTATTGCCTTTCCGTTTGCAGAGAATTTCATTAAATTCTTCGTAGTGAAATGTGCTTTCCCGTTTAAATTGAATATTTAGTAAGTAATTTGAGTATTATTGCACGCCACGCAGCTGTTGAAATTCCAAATTAAGAACTAGAGATATCTCAATTTAATTTTTCCTCCCCCCAAAACGAGCTCTGGTTATAAGCGCGTATCGCATATTCTTTAAAGCAGAGAAATGTGCGTTTTAAAAACCCTCCTGCAGGAGAAATTTATCAACGTATAGTCTGTCAGCCGAAATTTAAAATATATTATAAGCTTCGGTAATTGAATTCTATCAAAATGGTGAATAAATAGTTTAATACCACTGTGGAAATTAATTTATAAGTGATGAAGATAACTGGTAATGAATTTTTCGACTTTTATCAATAACCTCTTCAATGTTATGAATAAATAAAAAATAAATAAATAAGTATAAGTATATATATATATATATATATATATATATATATATATATATATATATATATATATATATATATATATATATATATATATATATATATATATAATTTTACACTATTGGACCTTAATTCGTTGCTCCATCTAGGTAGCCCGAATCTGGGGCCTACATTTTAAAGTATAGTCCGAAAGCTACAAACATCTATACCTATTATGAATAGTGAACCTTTTTGATACTGGTACCAGCACCCTATATATATATATAATTTTACACACTATTGGACCTTAAACAATTAAGTTTGTTTCTTCTAGGTAGCCCAAATCTGCTACAGACCGATAAATTCTGAACAATTTTGTTTTGCCCATGTCAGCTTGAAACCCCTAGATGAGGATATTTATAATCGAAAAGTATATTTACCATTAACGACTTAATAATGGAAAATTAATTAAATAGTATGTGAACTTACCAAAGTTTTAAATAAAATAGATTCATGAAAAATATTTAAACTGCAGAATTTGCAAATTATTGAAGTCCATTGGTTATGATCAAGTATTTTGTCTAAGTTTCAATTTCAACTTTATTTTTTTAATCAACTTTGCTCATTGCATTTCTTTTACCTAATACTGCAGAATGATATAAATTCATGAAGCAGTATTAACTGATCTTCTAAATCAACGTTATATGTATCATTTTCTCGCTAAATACATGCCAATTTGTATAATCATTTATTTCTGAAAGTAAATTTTATAGAATCTAAGTATTTACAACATTCATAAAAGACTGTAATTTCTAAGTGTTTTGAAGTCTGCTGCAAGTGTTCTACATAGCGGGCTTCCCCTAACCATATTCTTGCTTGCCTGGGGATCTCCATGTGGGATCTAACTGCCAATCCATTAATGGTTCTGGATTTCCTAAGGGTATACAATGTCATGGACCTGATATAGTCCTGTTAGTCTTTGGGTATGTGCAACAACAACAACAACACAACAATGATTTATGAAAAGTAAATAATTAGGGTCTACATGGAAAGAGCTACCTAATTAAAGGAATTTATATATGGATATTTAGCATCACATATCTACTGACAAAATTCATTTTTCGTAAAATGTCAAATAATAATTTAACAGGAATATTCCGGACTTAAAAGCTGATTCATACATGCATCATATTTTTAAAAATATATAAATATTATCGTAAGAACTGCAGAAAGACTAAAAATGTAAAGTTTTGTAATTAATCCCTTTTTTCTAATGCAAAACAAATACCTCATGGAGCCGAAACCACAAATAACTATAACCGATGTACCATTTACAAAGTATGATTAAATATTACGTAATATACACATAAAAATAATATGAATTACTCTATACGCTTATAGCAGGAATATTTTAGAGTAAAAATGGTACAGTTTATAATTATAGATACTTTTTTTATGATGCAGATATCCAAATTGGTGATCAAATATGACTTATTAATCTGTCTAACAATTTTTGGTAAATATTATAATATTTCTTGATGCGTTTGGAACCAATAATATGATAAACAAAAGATATATAGAGCTTTTATAATCTTTAAAATCCTCAGAAAATGCAGCAAAATCTAATCTAGTAAATTTTTCTCGTGTTTTGGATAATAGTCTCAATTCATATTATAATATCGATTGGAAAACTCTTCATGAAAAGTCATCCTCGTCAGTGCTTCATATTGACCTTTAAATAAATTTTTCCTGTTGTTTCTGAGTAACTTAGGATTATTAAATATTTAATCTTACTTTTAGTTTTTAAAGGTGTGCACCCACACACTAACTCAATACAACCAGAAAGAATTCGAAATATTCGATACTTTTTTTATTGTAGTGTATGAATAATGAAAGCTGCTTTTTATGTTGAATAGTTATTAATTAACGTATAGCACTTCTTTCTTATAAAAAAATTATACTTTAATACCGTATGAAAAAGAGGAGACTTTCTTCCCTAAACGTTTCTATTCAAACTGCACATTACCTAATGGGATGTCATGTAGTAGTTCTTTTCAACTACCTATAATGGTATGTGGATTTAGGTTTCTTTTTTGGACTTTCATTTTGTGATTTTTATAGGTGTACAATTTTTAAAGCTTCACTGTCTTGCTGATTCAGTCAGCTTGAACAATGTCTCTTTTACATAGTTGTCACTTCCTTTTATGATTTACCATTTCAACATTTGGATCATAAACTTGGTTACCTATTAATATAAAATTCATGCTTCATGGTCCCACGAAACATAATATAGAATTTTATATATATATATATATATATATATATATATATATATATATATATATATATATATATATATATATATATATATAAATATATATATATATATATATATATATATATATCTGTGTGTGTGTGTAACATGGGGACCCTGCCCCAGAAGAACGAATTAAAAAGATGTTTGGGTTCCCCATGTCACAGTGAAGATATAAAAATTGAGGTAGTTTTGACCGCAGAATAAACCGCGAGACAGAAGATTAGCAATTACATTTTATTAAATAAGAAGCCCGGAAATACAGCTTCTCGGGGCAGTGTACAGAACGAAAAATGCACACACCTATATGATGCCAGGTCTTAAATAGACTTATCTCGCCATGTGATCGTAGTAGGGGTTAATTGGTAAAAAGTTAGGAAAAGGCGTGACTATTGAGCTAAAGTAGTTAATTTGCGTACCCACGCAAAGCATATTTAGTTTTTGAGTAATATAGTCGCCATTTTAGATTTCTCGCTCGAGGGTTTTTAGAATCAAAAGCGAAATTAGCTCGAACGCCCAAGTTAATTTAGAATAACTAGAATTTAAGTGTTATGGGATTTTTAATGTGTTATATATATATATATATATATATATATATATATATATATATATATATATATATATATATATATATATATATATATATATATATATATATATATATATATATACTAGCTGAAAACCCGCGCTTCGCTACGGAGTACATTCAAATTAAATACAGCGGTCAATGTATGCAATTAATGCCTACGAAAGAATATAGTACAGTTTGAGGAACATAATATCTTTTATTGTATTTCAATATTTTTTTGGATAATGTCCAATCGTCTGCCGTATTAGCAAGGGAAAAAAGTATTTTTTTTGTCTATTTAATTGTTACGCACGTGACGATAAATTTATTGAAAGTACCAGAAAAAGAAATCACGTGATCAACATTTAATAAATTAAATTCTAAAAATTAATCTTTAAAAATTCACCAAAAATCAGGAAATGGAGGTAAAAATTCGAAAAAAATTTCATTTTGAAGGAATTTTTATGATCTTTCTCGTGATATAAATTTTATAACCCCCCATGTATTATTTTAAAAGCAAACGTAAAAAAAGTTTAAAAAACAGCTTAAAAATTTAATTTAAAAAAATCTAAGAAGAATTTTTGAAAAATCTTTCTTAGTGCACACTATTAGAATACTAGTGCACACTATTAATCTTTCTTAGTCTACACTATTAGAAGAATCACCATGCAAAATTTCAGCCCTTTAGGTCCAGCGGTTTGATATGTGCGTTGTATGTCAGTCAGTCAGTGAATGAATGAATGAATGAATGAATGAGTCAGTTACGGCACTGTTTTATATATATATATATATATATATATATATATATATATATATATATATATATATATATATATGCATGTATAATACATATCATTTACTTATACATACATACGTTTATATATGCACATTCATATATATTTCTACATACATAGGTATACACATATACATAAATATATTTATATGTATGTATATCTGAATGTGCGTGTGTTAAGATTATGAAGGAACAACACGATTTAACGGGGCTATTTGTAACATACACTAACAGTATACCTTTCAAAAACCATCTTCTAGAATAAAATATTCCTCAAACAGAAGAATTGATAAAGCTGACTAACGTGCCCTCGCATCTTACGTTCTCTTACTCCACATTCATAATAATACACAATTCTGGAGTAGATATTCACTTTGGAAAACATGACTCAACTAATTTTTCTTTCCGATGACAAACACAGATTGATTTAAGTGGCTCAGTCCCATTCCTCAGACAATTCTTTCCACCAAAAGCTCTCCATTACAATGTTGATATATTGATCCTATGCATTGATTTTATATCGTCAGTATACTGAATTCTATATACAACACCTAACTCGTGTCCAACCCTAGAAATAAACATACCTGTTTAGTTTCCAATATATCTCAAATAACTGCTCTAAACTTTTGACGTACCCATTTCTCTCCGATGGCAGAATTTCATTAAATCCTACTTAGCGAAATTTACGTTCCCGATTAAATTGAATATTTCGTTAGGTAATTTGAGTATTATTGCGGGCAGCGTACTGTTCAGGCACAAAATTGGAAGTTAAAGAGTGTTAAATTTCGGTTTCGGGGCTTAAATTTATTACAGTCGAGAATTTAGATAATCTCATCTATAAGTACTGATAACGATATTTTGATGTCATGAGTCGTTTATATCTATTGCTAATAAATATGTGCAAAGGTAAATTTTTATCGTTAAATCTTAATCTAACTTAATCTAACTATCCTTAGTACTTAATCTAACCAAAAAGTCCAAGTAAAAATTGTTAAAAGATTTATAGATAATTTTACTGGATTTAAGACACTTAGAATAAACACTTTCTAGAATGAAATAATGCAAAATTTTTAATTACAATTTTAAATGTTGTTATAGTTATATTCCATAACTAAATATGAGGATAACAGGTAAAAACATTAAAGAGAAGTCTTGGACAGCTGATAAATTTCAGCGGGATCGATAACTGTTTGAACAGCAAAAAATTATAGATTTCATGGTCAACCACTGCTGACAGTCTTTATATTTTATTCTGTATAATGACAACTATGTATTAATAAATCAATCATCATACAATAGTTAAATATATGTATAAAAGTTTATAGTAATGTAGCATAAAGCTACACAATTTTGAAATTTAATTATTGGATATAAGTTTTTCGCAATTTTTTCCAGGGACTTGAATGTTATATCTTTTAAACCCCACATTGTCAGTGGTTATTCTGTTGTAACCCCATATAACACAAGAGTGTGCTATGCTTTTAAGACCTTTAATATCTATTGGCCATCAATATCGCTCAGTTTTTATTTTGTTGCCCTTTGGGAGGAATTATGTACCATAAAGCTACACAATTTTGAATTTTAATTATTGGATATAAGTTTTACGCAATTTTTTCCAGCGTCTTGAATGTTACATCTTTTAAACCCCACATTGTCATTGTCAGTGGTTATTCTGTTGTAAGCCCTTGTAACAGAAGAGTGTGCTATGCTTTTAAGACCTTTAATATCTATTGGCCATCAATATCGCTCAGTTTTTATTTTGTTGCCCTTTGGGAGGAATTATGTAGCATAAAGCTACACAATTTTGAATTTTAATTATTCGATATAAGTTTTTCGCAATTTTTTCCAGCGCCTTAGATCCAGTCACTTGGCATATTTGACAAAGTTCTTTTGTCAAGTTTATCGCCGCAGACTTTCGCCGCTGACCAATTGCACTGCGCTTTTCCACCAGAACAAGTTTTGTGGCGAGCGCCAAATTGGCGAGATTTTCCCCGTTTCACCTGCGCGCGAATTTCATCAGTCTGGTTGTTGGACGTCTAGTAACTTGGACGAGTTTTTTTTTTTTGGTTGATCTAGACTCGCCTACACGTGGAAGAAGCAGGTGTTGAATATCCGTGCTAGGCATAAGCTTTTTGTTCGGCAGTACACTCTCCAACCCCTCAGTTATCAGCTCTACTCAAATGAAAGAAAGTGTGACAGGTATGTCTTTGCTCATAATTTCTGACATTACCTATACGATCACGACCCACTTCCCCACAAGTAAAAAAGTGAAAAAAAAATCTAGAAAAACTGATACAATGCAGCGATGGCGATAAATGTTGGAACAGCGTTCAGGATCAATGTTTACTGAAAGACTCTTTGCTTTTATAATCTGTTCGATAACAACTATACAGTATGTACGTAAATGAATATCCCAAATTGGCAGGGCTATTGAAATAAAACTAAAAGTACAAACTTGCTGTTCATCGGAAATCAAAAATAACAGTTGAAAGTTTAAATTCGAAACAGTTATAAGTGTTCAATGTAAGCCCCTTTAGTAACCCGAAGGATATCGAGATGATACGATAACTCATTCCACACTCTTTTCAGCATGTCTAGTGTGGCGGTTTGAAAGGCTGCAGATATGCGTGGCTAAAGTTCGTCAACGTCATTTGGTAGCGGTGGAACAAACACCTGATGTTTGGTTTAGCCCCAGAAAAAAAAAGTCTGTTGTTTGTTTAGTTTTCTTTCAATAGCCCTGAAAAGTTGGGCTATTCATTTATGTACACACTGTAAATTAGTTATCAAATCATTATGCAACAGCTAAAGATAGAGATAACTACGTAAAAATAAGAGAAAAGACTTGCATCGCTGACACAATTCAGTGGTATCCATAATTTTTTGTTCAGGGAGATATTATAGATTTCAGGATCAGTGTTATTGACAGTGTTTCCTTTCGACAGTACTGAGTCTTTACTTTTTAATCTGCATAATCACCTCTATAAAGTAATAATAAAATCATCATACAATAACTAAAGATAGAGATAACAGTAAATAATAAAAAATGAAATCAAAGACTCGCATAGCTGATAAAATTCAGCGGGAGCGATAACTATTTGAACAGCAAGAAATTATAGATTATAGCATCAACGATTACTGACAAAATTTCAGATGTAAGTCAATAATGAAGCCATTGTTCAATACTTAAAGATTGGAATAAGAGTATATAGTAAAAAAATGAAAGAAAACACGCGCGTCGTTGACAAAATGCAGCGGACACATTGAACGTTTGAACAGCGAATAGTTATAGACTTCAGGATCAGTGATTACTGACAGACTCATTTCTTTTTAATGAGTATAATCACGACTGTATATTAATAATTATTCCAGGACCAATAATTGCAGACTTAGTCTCTATTTTTTAACCTATATAATCCCAACGGTATGTAACTTTCAAAAATTTTTTTAACGGTATGAAACTTTCATCACATATATTTTCACTTTATCATCAATATTGTTTATTCATTTAAAAATCTCTCCCAAAATTACCTTTTAACGAGAATTTCAGTAATACTACACAAAAAGTATTTCTCTGTTTGTCTAATATAATTTATCACAATGATGCTAAAAGACCTGATGCTAACATTTTGATCTCATAAGTATAGAACAATTAATTTTCAAACTCTTATAACGGAATATTTTTAGTTGTGTTATAATCACGTAATTTAACAGTCAACTATAACAGTGAGAATAATAAGTTGAGAGTATCAGAAGTCAGGGTTAAAGAAAACAATCTGTCTTAATTCTGTATTTCAAAAGTCAAATACAGCGTTAACTCTGTACATGAAAATGATTTTCCCGCATAGCCTCAGGCCACCGTGTCAGTCCCTTCTGTGTGTAGAAGGTTTAAATCTGCTTTCCAATGAATCACGCATATCAAGCTTTTTTCTCAATTAGGAATGGATTTATGGATGGGCCTCGAGTTGTTTGCTTGGGAAAGAACTGAAATACTACAAATATTTGTGTTTTCAGATTTCATAAGTATCTTGATTTGTATGTAGCTACGTTAACCTGTGTTTTATGAAAAGAAAATTGGAATTTAGTCCATGATATATGATTTTTTTTACAATAATGTAAAGAATTCAGTTAACGAGTTTTTAGTTTTCAAGCAGAATTAATAAAGATCAGTTTTATATATATTTTTGTGAAAGGGTAGGTAATAACACATATTCTTTTTAATCATTTTCCTTTAATAAATAGTTTTGAGCTTAAAAGTAATAGCCTAAGCATCTGGAAAAAAAATTTAGGTAGTCTCTTCTAACGAAACTACCGCGGGTTATTAACGTAGGATTACTTATCGTTGCTTACCTCTTTTATATGTATATATGTATGTATGTATTATGTATAGATGTATCTATATATATGTACGTATGTATGTATATACATATATGTATGCGAGAATTTTGACGCATTTTGGTACATTTCTGTTTAATTGTTTACTGCTTGTCCAAGCGATATAGACTGGGTTTTGAGCGCTGACAAAATTATAACTTTTGAGGTACGGACGGATGGTTTTATCGTCTTAAATTTTGCTTTCCGGAGGACCGTTATAGAGGAACGTAATCCTACGTTAAAAATACACTTGGGTCAAGAGATGAGAACCTATATCAAATATCAAAAAAGTAAGATTATGTATAAAAATTTTCCTCGTGGATTGTAGATTTACATATCGAACCTTATAAAAGTTGAAAGATAAAAATTTCAATCCATAGGATAGTTATCATTGGAATAGAGTATTATCATGTGAGACTTTTTTTTCACATGATAATACTGCATGCTTGTTCAACCACCGTAAAAGAGTATTATATGCTGTTGATACAAGTTACAATGCTTGAGTAAATATAAGGAATAAGTGTCCACACCTCTCGATAAATAAAATGAATATTTTATAACTAAGATAATCCTAAAACTTTTAAAGTTCCTTGAATTATTTTTATTCATTGAAAAATGCATACTAAGAATTATTTACCTACATTTGCCTGTTTTTCATTTTCTAGATAGAAGAGAGTGAATTCATAAATGAAAGTGCTTGGTGTTCTATTTTAATTCCCTACCCAGTAATGTGGGTGAGGCAAAACTTTATGGTAGTATATTGTTTTCTATAGTAATGGACATGTCACTTCTCCACTGTGCAGCTCTAGAAATAAACACACCTGATTAAGCACCCAATATATGCTCTAAACTTTTGACGAACTCATTTCTCTCCCATGGCAGAATTTCATTAAATCCTATTTAGCGAAATTTACGTTCCCCAGTTAAATTGAATATTTCGCGAGGTAATTTGAGTATTATTGCGGACTCCGCAGTTTCTGGGCTACAAAAGGGAGCGTTAATGTTAAATTTCGGTTTTTAGTTTAAATTTATTATGATCGAGAGAGTATATCGTGTTATGAATAATATCGAAACGGATATTCCGTTAATTGTGGGAGATACTTGTTTAATATAATTACATGTAAGATAGTATATCTTTATTGAAGACAAATAAAATAAAAATGTTCATATTAGAAAGTACGTTCATGTAAAACTAATTTATATCTAACTAGCTGAATACCCGCGCTTCGATAAGGAGTACATTCAAATTAAATACAACGGTCAATGTATGCAACTAATTTATAAGTTTAATATCTATAAAACATACAAATTTGAATTAAATTCTTAATAAACTTCCATCTCAATTAATCTAGTGGTAAAATTTTATCTTTTACCGCATTTCAATATTTTATTTGTCAATTTATTTCGTTGTTATGCACGTGACGATAAATTAATTTAAAGTATCACAAAAGTGAAAATAAACCAAGTGATCAGCATTTAATAAATTAAATTCTAAAAATTAAACTTTAAATATTACCAAAAATCTGAAAATGGAGGTAAAGATTCGAAAAATATTTCATTTTAAAGGAAGTTTTATGATCATTCTCGTTATATAAATTTTATAACAATAAGGTTATTATTTTAAATGCAAAGTTTAGAGAATGTTACAAACAGCTTAGTAAATACATTTTAAAAAAATCTAAGACGCAATTTTTTTTAATCTTTCTTAGTATACCGCTACAATATATGAAGAATCGCCATGCAAAATTTCAGCCCTTTAGGTCCCGCAGTTTGGTATGTGCGTTATCTGTCAGTCAGTCACGGAACTGTTTTATATATATAGATTAAACATATACGAAAAATTTTAAAGTAATTAAAATTTTGATATTACATTATTTTTATATCCAAGTAATTATCTTCAGCCAAAGTAATGAAAGTAAAGCTTTTGTTTAAATTTCTAAAAACGTTATATAAAATTATTCTGTTGTTAATCTATAATTCATTTTACTATCTATTATATCAAATTTTTATAACAAAAAAAAATATTTAATTACACCTTTATGCAATAATGTGGATTAAAAGAATATTCCCTCTCTTTTTTGTGTATCACCGATGAAATTATTAAATAGCTCTAAAGTTTAAATATTTATGACTTCATAAAATATAAAGTTGTACTTAAACCTTAACATAAACTTCTTTCACCAGCTGTAGATAATTTACATCATATAAAAAAAATCTAGAATTTTTCCTTTCTACTTATTGTCCAATCACAAGCCACGGGTAAAAAATTGTGTAATACAAGCATATAAGTGTTTTGTAGATCTACAAACCCAAATCTTTCTCCATACTTAAGGAGAAATGAGACATTCAATCTCGTCTTTGATAAATTTTCACTATTTTTCTTGACATACAAAATGCAAATAATTAATATTTCTATTTTTTACTACCTTAAAGACACTTAGAGTTCACAAATAAATTTTTTGTGGAAGAATGAGAGCTGATTTTTTTTCAAAAAATTCTTTAAAAAATGCTATAATTTTTCAAATTGTTCAATGAGCATTTTCTCCTGATTTCTTCCAAATTTCTCAGGATTGGTAACTGAAGTGTTTGTCACAATACTGTGCAACATTCTTTGAAACCACAATTTTTTTTTTAATTTATAGACCATAAAATTAAGTAAAAACATAAAAAATAACAGGCAGAATTTAAAAATATATGTATATGGATTTAGTCTCAAACAAAAAAATCAGTACCCAGTTATGTTTATATCAATATAAGGGTAAACTTATATTTTTGAAATTAAGGTTTTTAAATAACATGGAATGCGCACGGAACCTTTTGAAAAGTGGTCGCATTTTTAAAATTTTTTTTGAAAACAGGAACTATCCTGCCAGAAAATCTATATTTTGAAATGTAAGGATCTTCAATGTAATAAAGAATAATTTTAATTAAACTAATTCTCTATATAAAGTAAAAAATTAAATATTAAAAAATTCGAGGATGCATGTCCCTTGTCTCCTCAAAAATTCCAAAGGTAATTTCATACTTTATGCTCTGTTAAAATGTTGGAAATGATTACTATGACATCATTTTTAAGTTTATTTGAGAGGAAACACTGGACTTTTCAACATTTAATATCCTTGTCACAAAGATAATATATCATGCGTATCTTAAACTGTCATATGCCTGCCAAAGAACTGTATTTTTCGCTGAAATATCACATTTTAGAGTAATTTCAAGACTTGTTTTTTCTGCCTTGTTAGGAATGAGCTAATTCAAAGGAAGTTCTGTAGTACAATACTTATGTGTATATATATATATATATATATATATATATATACATACATATACATACAGTGAAACTGCTCTAGCCGGCCACCCCTCAAAACAGCCACTTTTTTCTCGGAACCATTACTGGCATCCATAGAGAAATTTCCTTGTAGGTATATAAAATCACCCCTTATACCGTCTTCCAAATTAGTAAAAATAATTATTGTAGCTATTTCTTCAGTAGAAAAGGAAAACTATCCTAGCAATCTTTTACGTTGAGAGGATATCATCAATAGTGAATATTTTAGGGAAAGTGAGACAAATTATTATGATGAATACTCTTTCACTCTCTCTTGCATTTCTGCACACCTTTGTAAAACGTCTCAATGGATCAACTCAAAACATCCTGTTTTCCAGCTATTCCAAAGTTATATATACCTTTGAACCAAGCAATAGTAACAGAACTTAATGGTATTATCTTGCAAAACCAGGCTCGGGAACCTCAATAAATTTAGCATAAAGCTTTCACTAAGTAAGTCATCATTTGCGAGCCATTCTTTTTTTTCAATTTCGTGTGTTATACACAATAGCAACTATCTGTATTTACAGTTTAATTCATTGAAAAAGCTTGAATGTATTAGCATACTAACTTTTTTGTACTGCTTACTAAACAGTTTTAAGGGCTCTGACAACCTTTAAAACTTCAAAAAATCGATTTTTCGTTTTTGCTATATTCTGATTTTTGGGACATTTCTGAACAATATGCAAAAAACCGCATAAAAAATTTGCATTATTTCTCGAGTTATGAGAGTTTATGTAAAGCTCACTCTGTTGCCATAGCCATGTTATTCCAACTTTAACTTCAGTTTTCTCAAATATGTGAATTTTTGGATTGCGCACACTGTTAATCCCAAACTATGTGTGCTACACACACAAAATTTTTATCAGATTTGTATTATAAGCTTCTTTACATACTAAAACCAGAAAAGTAAAAAAAAATTTGTAAAAAAAAATTTTACACTTGAAAATGCTTTAAAAAATTGCTAAATTTTAAAGTTTTTTAAATTTTATGCAATTTTTTAAAAATTTTATGTAAATTTTTCAATTTAAACTATATTTTTTGGTTTTACATTAAACTTGAGTGTATTATTAATTTAATTTGACCAAAAATAGTTTCTGTATGCATATTTCTTAATTTTATGATGCGCGAAACATCCAATGATATTTTTCCCTTGTTAGTAATGTGTACATTTAAAAATAAAATCTAAAAATTATTTATGGCTTTACAAGTTCTATTTTTGTATAAAATATAACAGAAGACTTGTAATTTTGATATAAAACAAAAAAATTTTATATATATATTATTATTGGAGTTTTATTAGCTCGAATTTGATCATGTTTAAGGTCATTTCCCAGTAGTCAAAGGCTGTGTGCCCCCTTAATTCCTACCATTTTAACGGCTTTAATAATTTGAGAGACATACAGACAAAGCGATGGAAAGTTGAGGATCTCCTGACCCTTCCCAATGACCCTCGTCGGGAAGTTGTTGCTCAGTTCCGTCCTTTTTACGGGCCACGACTGCCTTGTAGACCATCCCCATCGCATTGGGATTTTCCAGCAACCAAACTGCCTTCTTTGTAATATGGCAGAACCAATGAACCGAGCCCACCTCCATCGTTGCTTGTCACTTCATGGCGACTCTGAAACGGCAAGATACTGGCAATCTAGATAACACTTAAGGCAATGTCTTTGGTCACATTTTGTTGAACATTTTTTATTGTACTTCTTTCTTTTGTATTGCCTTGCCTTCGGAAATATTTTTTTTATTGAGTGACATGTTCCCTTTTTTAAATGAATAATGCTAACACGGCATATTCATATTTGCATCGCAAAATATTACGATGCAACAGTTATGGTTATAAAAGACCCTATACTTGTGAAACCACGCTGATATTAACTTTATGCACGACCATTTGATGAATTAAAATGTATACAAATATGGATGGCTTAAGAACTTGGTTTCTTCCTTACAGAAATACTCAATAGATATTATTTTAAATATAGCAACGTATTCAACAGAAATTTGTTTCATTTCAAGTGTTTGCATGTTAATATAAATATTATCTCTACCATTCTCTAAGGAAAAAGCACTGAATATCAAGCAAAACTTCAGTCAAAATCAAAACCTTGATTAAAATAGATCTCTCCGCATATTTTTACAAAAACATAAAAGTAATAATAAAGCCATGAAGATGCAAATCAAACAAAAAGGCCCAAGATAAATTAATTATTGTCATCAAATTACTATTATATGTCAAAGTTACTTCCAGATGATGTTTCTGCTCTGATTATTTATATTGAAGGGAAGAAGAAGAAAGGAGAGACTTTACTCCGACAGAGTTTTTAATCTCATTACGTCTGTTTTTGTATGGTAATCGTTAAAATGTATTTAATAGTTGCTAGTCATATTACTTTACGTCCAATCTTGGTTAAGATGTTATGATGTTTTTGGTTTCGTTACGTATATATAATGAGCATATATATATATATATATATATATATATATATATATATATATATATATATATATATATAATGTGTGTGTGTGTGTGTTTGATAATATTATTAATAACCTTTAATCGCCCTTTCTGAACTTTCTGTCTCATCTGGTAACCTTTTCGACTCCTTGGAGAGATGCTTCGCCTTTCCATACTAGCTTTCTCCGCCAATTCTGGCAACCTCTCTTTGACCTAATTCTATTTTCGCGCACTACGATTTAGACTCGGGCTGTCTCGATCCGAGTAACGTGTCATGCGGCTGTTATCGTAAAATAAATTATCTTCTTCATGCATCCAACTTTCATTTTTCGGCCTCGATATGCTTTTTCTTCTAGAGATGACCATTCGGGTCATTTCATATATATATATATATATATATATATATATATATATATATAATATATGAGTGAGTGTGTGTGTGTTTATATTAATATAATACTCTTTTTGATGATACATTAAATTGAAACAAACTTATTAATGAAAATGCAGTTATATAATGAAAATTTAAAGATAAGGTTACTTTTTGCATATCTCCTAAATTATTATCGATAAATAAATTTTTTTTTAATCATTTGCAAGTGTATAGAAATAAATCTAATTTATATTTCCCGAATAGTAGCTTTATTTCAGCAAATTACATTTAATAAAATTGCCGAAATAAGTCAGAAGCAAAAATATCCTGAAGTCAGAAACATTCATCTCTTACATCCAAAATATTGTGTTTTGTTTATCGTCGCAAAGGTCGTTTCGCCATAAACAAACAAGGATTCCTCGGCGTTCCCCGGAAATTTCCCGAATTCTTCAAATTATTGCCAGAATACGAGGATATTAAATCACCAAGAGGTGCGAGATTAAATCATATCAGAATTTCTTCAGAAGGTAAAATTAGATACATGTCAATACGTTTAATGTAACATACTAGCAAGAACGGCTTGATATGGTTATGAAGAATATTAAAACATTTTTATGCCCTTTGTATTTCCATATCTTCGGTTGTTGATTTTTTTTTCAAAAGATGTACAAATTCCTTCCCGTATTATTTTAGTTTGGGAGAGAGTCGTTTCGGGTTTATACTTTGAATCATGTACAATCGTCCCATTTCTGTCTAGATAAGTTAAATAGTAACTCGTATCGTGACTATCAATAGTGATAACGACCTATTTAAAAATCGAAGGAAACCTTTTATTGCCCCGACCTGACTTTGAAACAGAATGGATGAATTTAGTGCCTATTCTTTAAGTCTCGTAAAATGCATTTTGAAGTACGTAAATATTCTAACTCAATGATGCCAAAACATTTTAAGCTCGACCTCTTTCAATAAGATGTCTTTAAAATATATTTATAATTATCTAGAAACATGAAGTTATCTCTTCACCTTGTGGGCATCTAAGTATTTAACTGCCAACTATATAACTGATCTAAAAAAACAATGTTTTTATAGGAAGGTAAATATTTACAATATGGCTTGAGCTTCGTGTGCAATATTTACAGCTTGCGACAAGTAATTATAAGTAACAATGTAATATACTGTACATATCACTTCATCTAGTAATTAGATATTCTAACTTCCCGTGATCAAACTACGTACTCTTTTCAAAATAATTCTTCAGTGTTCTGTCCTTTTAACAGAGCTTTAGTCTCGAAAAACATACGAGGTAATTATTACAATAACGCAAGACTACTCTAACTAACAATAGGATTTCCATCCCTCTTTCTAACTCATGTGTGCTGTTTTCATCACTTTTATACGGAACATTTTATACACGAAATAATGTAAATCAGAATTCAAGATAAATCCTTAACGCAATATTTGACTGCTGCAGTAAAAAAGGAAATAAACATGAATACGAACATGATGACGTTACAATTTATGCTATCTATCAATAATATGTGTCACTTTCAATGTACTTTGAAGTTTAATTTCCATACACTCCAATTCTATGAAAGTGATAGCTACCAGTAAAAGTATTTTTACAAAAATATTTAAAACCGAAAAGCTTTTCCAAACAGTTGTCAATAAGCAGTGACTTATCCAATAAGTTATCCTTAAATAAGTTTTAAAAATAAGAGTTGCCTTTAAATACATATGTTTCCATATGTATTTAAATGCAACTCTTTATAATTCATGTGCTTTAATTTTCGGGCATATTATCTTCAATAACTTGATTTAAATAAGTACGAGTCTTATAAATCGCAGTTAACTACTGTCAATCGATTCTTTATTTGAAATCGATTCTGATTCTTCAGTATTAAAGAGTAGATTAGAACTAACTGTCAGGTATATTTTGATAAACAGACGAATTTATCATAAAAACAATGAAAATGCGTAAAGCTTATATCTAAGTAAATCTCGTATTTTAAATTTTATATCATTCTATTAGAAGGAGGCGACTTAAATTTTAAAAAAAGTGTATAACATAGCTTTAACGTGTTCTGAATATCATTAACTATTCATTAAAATTAATAGTTGAATGAGAAATAATAGCATTCCCATTACGCATGAGAATAAATTTTTGCATAATATATTTTTTGACGAATTTTCCGGTAATTTATACTAACTTTATCGTGTTAATAATAAAACACATTTTTAATAGAACATTAACTTAGGTCAAATGAATAGCTTAACTTCTTACTGTATTAACTTACTGTATTAACAAGTTTTTCTATTGTATATGTCAAGAAGTAATAGAAATTCAACCTTTTAAACAAGTCATAAAAAATTTCTGTAACATTTATCCTAACGTCTTTTGAAATGTTACAGAAATATTTATGCTAAATTAAAATGGTTGAATTTCTATTACTCTATCATTTTTTAACAGAAATCTATTAACTTCTGTCACATTTTTCTACATGTCTTTGAAATTTTTAGGATTTTAATTCCTTGTAACTATTTTATTGTTTTTCAGGAGGAAGTATGATTGGTCGAGGTACATCATTTTTTACACCATGGAACGACCCTGATACGACGAATTGTGTTATGAAATTTTGCCGCTGTTCAATATATTGAGACGGAGTCGGTGAAGTAATAGGTTTCATTACTACATAAATATGCTTCAAAAAGATTAAGTAATTCGACCGTATACTAGTTCAGTTACTAAAATAGTATGCTACAAAACATGACAGACTGCCAGTTGTAAGTTCTAACTTTCATCAAGTAGATGTGAAACTATTTGATTAAAGTGTCCTACTTGTGTTTAAATGTTCTAAGAAATCTTTTGAAAGCCGTCCATTGACAAAGAGATCTTAAGACCGCTATGTACTAACCCTATTGGATTCGCTCACCTTAGTGTTAACCTATGGAGAAAATGTGTCCAAAGATTACTGACTTGAATTTAAGGATTTTTTTTTAATTGTACTCCGTAATAGACAAAGATATTTTACATCTCGGAGCAGTTTTCGCTTGAAAAAAGCAAATAATATTTTTAAATTTCTATTATTCGGGGGAAAATCTGGTGTAGTGTGTTTTAAACTCTCCCAAATTCCTTTGGTAGACGAAATTTATAAAATGAATCCTGTCGCAAGCCGCAAAAAAGTTCAGGCTGTCTGAAAATACCTTTTTAAATTGGATTCTCATCAATTATGTAGCTGATAATAGTAGGCTAATTTTCTCCAAAGGTTAGCATTGAGGTGAGGGAATCCAATAGGGTTAGTACAAAGCAGCCTTAATCACTTCGCCACTGAACCTTGCCACACCGAGGGCATGGGTTCAAAACCCGCAAAGGAAATGGATAGGGGGGTAAAAGTCAATTATCTGTCTGCAGTGAGTGTCTTAAAAGAGGAGCTACAACCTATCATCCATCTCCATTGTACAAAATTTGTAAATAAACAATCTTCATCTGTGTGTAATTACACCTGTTTACTGTCTTATCTTCTCATGGATACCGGACTAAGGTCTCGTAATGTGAACCCCTTGGACATCAGAAGCAATAACAATGCACTTTAAAGACCTAATACATAAAGCCTGAAAAATGGGCGTTGCTAAAAGCAACATATATATCTCCAACGTAGAGGTAGCCTATGACCTATGTCTGTGGAGTTATGACAGATGTTGATATGTCAATTTTTCATGTTTTCGGCAAATTTAAAAGGTAACTTTCGATGTGAAATATAAATTCGCACAATTAAGTTTTTCAAACCAAATATTCTTTAGTCAATACTCATATCAACCCCAAGCATATCGCTGGTCTTCAATGAAAATTTTTATAGGAGACTACAATTTTGGGGGAGGGTTGAGAAAAAACTCCCTTATACATAACAGCATTTGCCAATACGAATAACTTAGTATTATTTTGTAATTCCCCATATCAGCCTTTGCCACATTAAAGAACCAGTTTTAAGTGTTACATATCAACTTAAAACATAAAATTGAATTTTTCGGACATATCAACATCTGCCATAACGGTACAGATGTTTCATCTTTGTTATAGGCTCCTCAAAGAATAATTCCTCTCCTTCTTGCGTACTCATCAGTAATGCCTTGCTGAGAGATCCATATGTTGGCCTTGTTTGAATAGTGGTTTAACTCCACTTTTAACAAAATGCAGTTCGCCTCCCTTTCATGTTAATATAAGTCCTTTCTATCTTATTTTAAAACTGGTACACCTCCATCTTATTTGTTCTGCCAACAGAGGGCATTACAAATCAGACTTCAGCAGTCATTTCTTAGCACTCATTATACTTTAAGGCTCAGTATCCCAAAATGAACAAGAATGGAGTTGGACCACTATTCAGATAAGGCCTTCATATCAAGTTTGAAACCTAAGGACTCTTGTATCGATAGTAAAATTAAAAAAATTCTATTGTAAGTGTGTTGAAATAAATATCATTTATATTTCAAATAGAATTTGTTTCAAAGGACTGCGTTTATTAAAATTGCCCAAATAAGTCAGAAGCAAAAATATCCCGAAATCAAAAATGTCCGTCTCTTGCTTTTGAATAAAGTGTTTTGTTATTCTTCGCAAAGGTCGTTTCTCTATAAACAAACAAGGATACCCAAACATTCCTCGGAAATTTCCCGAATTCTCCAAATCATTGCCAGAATTCGGGATATTAAATCACCAAGAGATGCGAGATTTAATCATAGACTTTCTTTAGAAGATAAAATTAGATAAATGCCAGTCAATATGTATAATATTATATACAGCAAGAGTGGTAGAAATTTCAAGCACTCATTTAGTAATAATGGTAGGAATAGTTATGAAGAATATTAAACTATTTCTATGCCCTTTGTATTTTCAAATCTTCCTTCTCTTTTACGTATATTTTCCCTTTTAAGATATCCATGATTCAGAGATGTAAAATAAAAAAAATTAGCGAAAATGTTTAATACAAAAATGTTTAATAAGCAAATGAATCAAATTTTTTTTTGAAAAATAACATACTTTGCATAATAAGGTTTGGTTACATTTTTAAAAACAGACTTAACTTGTAAATTTAGCCCTTTGAAAATTTCTGCATATTACTCAAGCGATGTGATAACAAGCTTACGGGATTTTACAAAGCAGGAAAAACATTTCGAAAATTAATACATATATCCTGATACATGAAAATAAATTTATTTTATTTAACTTCAGCTCCGCAACAAGCCGACCTTGCACGCAGCAACTGCATATTTCGTTGTATTCTAAAAAGGACGTATAATTGTAACTCATTTGCATGTTCAGATAATGCAAATCAGTTTAAGTCGTATTCTGAATAGTGGAAAGATTAAAATGCCTTTTGTGAGTAAGGCATTTTCCTGTCGTCTTAGTAAGAGATTGTATCATTATTTTAAAACCTGTCTTTGGGATCATAAAGATAAAAGCAATAGATTGAAGAACATTGATTTATTATGCACCGATAAGAAAACTTTATGACGAATTTCCTGTTTCAAGATGATTGCTCTACCATATAGATCATTAGAAGATAGTTCATACCACCGAAAATCATTGAACAATTCTCAAATTAAATTCTATTAATCGTGAAACAGTTTGAGGACTCTCAGTTAGTCATGAATTAAACGTAAACATTTAGATGCTAAAATTTATTGAAATCTTATGTGATTAAGTAACGAACACTCCTAATCCGACAGTTTCTATTACAAACGGGTAAAATTATTTTAAAAATTTTAAACACTGAATGGAAGGTTTAAACGTAACTAAAATAAAGAAGGTCCCTTCATTTTAGTTACATTTCATGAAATAGCAATTTTTTTTCCCTCTTCCATGTCTGTTCTAAAAAATAATGTATGTAAAACTTTCTCGTTTCTATTTTAATAAAATCCAAATACTCTCTCCAAAACATAATCACTGTTTAAAGATTTTTTATTACGGGAAATGAACTTTTTCAATGCAAATATTTCTGTTTCATGTTTTCTATTCTTTTTAGGCCCAGTAAGTTTTTCTTCAGATTAAAAAAAATGGTCTAACGATTCTCACTGAAATACTCTCTCGTTATTATTCTAAAAATTATAAACAAAATTGTTTGAAGTTATATTTTCTTTCGAGGAATTTCCGTTCCTTCTTAAGCAGAAATAAAAATTAATTCATTTATAGTACATAAAAATTCCTATAATAGTTCACAATGGAATAATTGCTTTTTTTTAGATTTTATGCAATTTTTTTCGGTATTTTGAGATGAGAGAATCTAGATTTAAATTGTGTAACGAGATTAAACAAACTTGATATTTTTAAAAAAAGCTTTGTCAGAGTGTTTTAAACTGACGATTTAAGATTCTTAAGACAACAAATTTCTTAAAAATGTAAAAACTTTTCCTGTTCAAACGTCCTGTTAAGTACCCCCTGTTATAATTATATGGTACCTGGAAACAGTAGCACATATGTACAATTTCCTACATAAGTTATATAACTGAATCCATCACGTAACTCTGCTTAGGTCTCAACTTAACTACAAGACAATCTACAACACAATTGTGGGCGCGGGGGCCCAGTTGGCAAGAGCAGCGGGCCAATTATCTGAACGTCCCTGATTCGATGCTCGTCGCTGCAATTTCCCCCGCCGTGTTCACTAATGGTGGCTGGGGCACATAAAATAGGTCATGGCTGCAATGTCCTCCAAGTTCTTAAATTTACCTCTGGAGATTCGGGGTCAAGTGTTCCGGTCTCGTCACTGGACTCGGTTCAAAATAACGGGACCGGTAATTTAGTCACGTCTGGTTCCGACCCTTGTGGTGCTAATTCAAAACAGGAGCCGCCCCTTTCAGCCCAATAGCCTAATAGGACCTGGTAAATGAAACCTCCAACCAGGGGGCATTAGCAACAACAACAACAACAACACAATCTACAATGTATCCGTAAAATAAGAGTGTGGTTTCAAATAGTTATAGCTATGCAAGAAATCATGCTGTAGACAGGAGACATACGTTAAATAAAAGAGAAAGACTCCAAGTTCATATGTGAGAAAACTTACGTGCAGACTCCAAAAAAACTCTGGGACTAGCACCGGAAAATTCCGGGAATTCCATTATCCAGTTGTAGAGTGTACTAAGGGGCACTCTATTTGAATTTGATACAAGCACAGTTTATACATGAAACAATGTTTATTGAATTCGTTGCACATATAGAATTTGCTTTTACAGCAATAAGCATACGTACTACTTGTACGGAATATATATTAACATTCAATAGAAATACACCTTGAAAATACTCACAAACCAGCAGAGAGTCAATCCAGCAGTTCTGCCACGTAAACTTTGGGCCCCCTAAGCACTAGTGCAGGATAGCACCTAGAACTGCTTACCTCGTAGCTCCCTCTCGCTTATCTATCAACCTTAACAAAACCTTCTTCAACCTCAATCTCTGTATTAATCAAGATGCTTGGTATTTATACCAAGCGCGTATGCCGAAATTAGCATATCTCAAGCAGCTTCTTTAATTCATTCACTCAAAAGTTCGATTCTTGTGAATCGAGTCTAATGTATACCTTACAAAGTTAGACGGAGCTTCTCCATATTTTTACACAATCATGTGGGAATTTCTTAATGAAACATTTCCTCAGCGATGGGTCGGACGAGAAGGGTGTATTACCTGGCTCCCAATGTCTCCAGACCCTACCCCTATGGATTTCTATTTTTGGAGTTATGTAAAAACACAAATGTGTACCATTCAAGTTCGAAATCTGGACCATTTAAACTAAAGGATCGCTGAAGCTGTTTCGTCTTTCACGCCAGATGTTCTCTGCTGCGGATTGGAAGAGACTAGATATCGTCTTGACGTCTGAAGAGCAACTAAGAGGGCAGACATCGAAGTCTGCTGAACAGGTAAGAAACTTGGATAATTTCCCTTCAATTTGACATATACTTCATCTCTATCTAATGTTTTGTTCCGAAGCTATAACCCTTTAAAATCCTGCTATTATTTTTAGACCACACTGTATTATCCACTTTAATTAAGATTATAATTATTACGTATTATTTAGTGTAAGTACGTATTATTTAGTATTAAAGTAATAACATAATCGATAAACCCATTGGAACACACCTCCTTCAACTGAAACAAGAGACATTTATGCAGTATTCCCGTAACCATTACAATAATTAATATTTTTTATAAAATTTTATTAATATTTCTTTTAAAACTTTGTCAGGGTTTTTTAAGTTGAACATTTAGATTCTTAAGACAAGATTTTCTTAAAAATGTAAAAACGTACTTTTACTGTTCATATACGCTGAATTAAGTACCCCAATTATAATTATACGTTGCCTGGAAAACAGTAGCAAATTCGTACAATTTCCCATGTAAATTACATAGCTGAATCCATCACTGATCGCAGCCTAGAACTAGACTTAACTACATCGCAATCTATTATCCACTATAATTAAGAGCCTAATTATTATGTATTATTTAGTTAAGTAATAACATAATCGATAAACGCATTCTAAACACCTCGTCCAACTAAAACAAGGAACATGTAGGTCGTATAATCCGGTAACCATTACTAAAATTCTGTCTCACTCGATAAACGTTATTAAGCGAAAGTTGTCTCGTTTTGTTAACCATTTTAAACAGAATGTTCTAAACAGATAAACACGTCAACGTTTACGCTTCAACTCTCGATGCTTCCGTTTGGAACACTCCGAACTTTTGCCACTCTGATTATTTTCGGTTGGCAGCATTAAAGTGAATTCTATTTGGATGTCTCGCCTTTCACATTTTAACTGGATTTTTTGATTTTTTTACGCTGAACGTTATTTAAAAGGAAATGGAGATTTTTCTACTCCGAAGAGTAAATAACAAAAATGTTGTTTAAGATATATATATCTATCTATCTGTATATATATATATATATATATATATATATATATATATTTCCAAAATAACATTGTATTCAATGTATGTGAGAATTAATATGCACACATAGGCTGCATTTTATCACTCGCTATTGTGAATTTCCTTTACAGAAGTATTAAATTGACTCCATCATAGCTAAATATATCATAGCTACAGAAAATGTTAAATCTATATAATGATAGGGTAAATATATTTTTTGGTAAAACGACATTACAAACCATAAAATTACTTTGGTAACTCGCATTTTGTGAATAACCTGATTTTATCTTTGATAGAGATTTATCATTGTTAAAAAAGTGATAAACTGTGGTTTTGACCTGTAGTTTTGCACTTGATAATATTTGATTGCATTTCACATAGTATAGACAAGTTCAAATTCTTAGTATAATGTTAATATATTCTAAATATATCCAACAGTCTTTTCTTTTTCTTTTAGTCTATCAATTTTGTGTACAAAAGTACATTTCTTTGTAGAAAAGACTCAAGTCGAAATTATATTTCTGCGATTGGTATAAAAGCCAAAAACTTGGAATATTTAAATCACTGTTTTTGACTTAAGCCCTTTATACCGGCTTAATTATTAATGGGCACCATGGATATATTCCTTTCATATAGCGAACCCTCATACATATAACTTAGATTTATCTTTATTATGTCAAGTTACAGTCATTTCTGACCATTTTAATGATAATTAAATTAGTATATGATAAACTGTGGTTTTGACCTGTAGTTTTGCACTTGATAATATTTGATAGAATTTCACATAGTATAGACAAGTTCAAATTCTTAGTATAATGTTAATATATTCTAAATATATCCAAACATTCTTGCCAATAACTTGGAATATTTAAATCACTGCTTTTGACTTAAACCCTTTATACCGGGCACCATAGATTTGTTTGTTCGCCATTAATTTCAGTTTGTGTATTTCACACATATTGCTTCATTATTAACGAATTTCAGAAAAAAATATTCTTTTACAGTTTTCATTTCTCCAATCAATTTCTTAGTACTTAAATTTGCGTCCATTTGTTTAAATTTATAAAACACTGCTCAACAGTTACGTTCCTTAAAGACGGATTTAAATCTGTAAAAATTATTTTTCGGTGTAAAGGAAATATCATTCGCAAAATCAAACTTATAAATGTACCATCTTCGTAAAAATATATGTGTACAATCTTTTCTTCTTCCTTTCCATACGTTAATATCGCAGTTATAGTAGGGATTCATTTAACTTTCTGCATTATACTCAAATACAATAACCGTACAATAACCATATGAATAACCATATAATAACCATAAAATAATAGCTTAATGTTGCAGATTCCCTATTTAGGCATAAATACATTTATATACTAGAATAAGGGCGCGCAATATGTGGATAAAGTGCAAAGACACTTCTTTGTCTGCAGAGAATTTGTATTTCCAAACATGCAGAGCTTACCTTTGTAAGATTTTCATTTTATTAAGAAGTTTCTTTTTAGTCTTTAATACATGACACACTTGACATAAATATTCTAAGCCATGTTAATATATTAACCAAACCATTCAGAGACACATTTATGAAATTTGGATCGCTGTTGAAAGCAGAAATGTATCTATCGGAGGAATGCAGAATGGTATTAGTGTATTATGACATAATTTCTTCTATTCGGTTTCCTAAAGAACTATTAATAATTGCTATGATACCAGTGACTGACTTGTATTTAAATTATAAAAGAATGATACACTATAACAGGTAGATGTTTTCAAAAATACCTGTTCAAAGATTAATCGATTCTGGAGAAATCAGAAAGGCAATGCTTGAAAATCGCTGCCCCTAAGCGACGTATGCTGTGTATATCATTTGCTACCCATCTCTGAATAGGGCTATACAAATTCTGCGCACTATATCTTCAGAAAAGTAAATTTTGAACACATGATAGATCAACTTCTCAGAAATGACGCAATATCACTTCAGCTAATGCCCGATGGTGTATGGAATTGATATGAGTCCCGTTACACTGTATTTGGAATCTGCGGACTGTTTTTTCTAGATCATAACGCACCAGTATTAAGATAATGATCTGAATAACCTTATATACGTACAAGGTGCGGCAGTATGGACTCTCACGTATCTGAAGGCCGTAAGTAAAGGATTGGTAGGGTGGCAACAGTTTCGGCGGATTTTCTAGTTGTCAGTTGAAACCATGAGTTGGTCCGGTGAACATTGGGGTTTCGTAATCGAGGAATTCTTTAAAAACATCGTGACACAGGAGGCATTCACAACGCACTTCGGGCTCTATAAAAATGATGTCATTCCTGATAGGAAAACAATCCTGTGATGGGTTTCAAATGGTCTGCTTTTCGTGTGGAAGTTGCCACTATTCCCCCAAAAATGACCAACATAGTGATGAAGAACTTCAGATAACGGCTTCGGTAGTGCATCGCAAATAACGGGAACCACTTGAGTGGTCTTATTTCCAAAACTTAGTGGGGAAAAAACCAGATAGTTAGTACTTTTCGAAAATATAAAGCTTTTTTTCTAAAAATTATTGCGTTCGTTTTTTATTACCCTTTGAAATGTGGGAGTCCATTCTTCTGCACCCTGTAGCTATTTTATTTCCATACGTATTTTAGACAATGGTAGCCATTATTACAAACTGAATGTCTTGTGCATATTTGAATATTCTGGATAAGTGACATATGTCCCCACTTTACATACTAGGGGGATGCATGTTTAATAGTACAAAATATTAAATTAGATATGATCTGATAAAAGGCTAGATGTCTAAAACTAGATGAACTAGAGTGCTCATATTGAAGTTATAAAAATAAGTGTTACCAAAACTTATTTTTATTTTAAAAAAACATATATAAAAAAAGCCCCAACGAAACAGACAAATTTCAAAAATCCTTCAACAAACAGAAACCCCAAAAATAAAGGTGAAAGAAAATTCCTACTGCTATTGAAAAGAATGCCTTAAAATTGTCAAGTAGAACTATTTTTGCATTGATAGAATCCAAAGTAGACATAACGCTGCATTGACAAATTTTTCTGCTTTAAAAGCTAAATATACTAAAGAAATCAAAACTAATAAAATAGCAAATAACACCCCCCCCCCATGCGTCATAATGTTGTGCTTTAAATGCCTAAAATTTACAGCTATATTTTACAAATCTTAAAATGGCCTACTTTTTACACTTAAATATTAAATTTTTATTTACTTACACTGGAATAAATCACACATTACATCCCTTTTTAGAATTTTCATTATAAGATAGCAGTCTTATTGCTGCAACAACAAGGATGAATGTTAGATTATTTTCTAAAAATTAGACTTTCCCTGAGGAATTTATTATCCTCATTGCCTAATTTAAGAAATAACTGCATAATATTTTACTTTACCTTAATATTTTGAAAGATTGCCAACTCAATTTTCGTAGATTTTACTTTTGAAGAAACATCTTAATCCTTCGTAATTTTTAAAGTTTTTAATCAAAGCACTAAATAAAATGTAAAGATGGAAAAACGATTCAATTTTTTTCAATTATTCTTCTAATGTATTCTGGTACCTGAAGAAATTTGCCTGTTACAGAATACTGACTTATTTTTAGTAACTTCCAAGAGAATTCTTCCAGTCACAAAGATTTAAAATTCTTCGCTAAGTTTCAGATCATTCTCACCTTTATGCACATATAGAAGACCATGCAGAAAAAAAATCTGCCATAACCTTAGAAAAAAGTATATAGTTGGATACAGAGTATAAAACTTTGTTTTCCAGAAGTCCCCTTTTTTGTGGGGAGTTCATAGTATGGTCTGAAGGCACAAAGTGTTTATCCCCTATGAACGTTAACTGACGCTTTCCTGAACTCTTTCCATACTAAGCATGTAACAAGTACATACGAAAGACTCAAAGTGGCTAAGCATTTGGTTTTTAGAAACCTTGTCTCCATTGGGGATATGAGGCAAAGATGCCCCCATGTTAATGACTCATTTGTCATAGGCAGGCTTACAAATGCTGAGTACACAATCAACTTAGTATTAGCTGCCGTGAAAAAAAAATACCCGAGAAGTTAACCATTAATAATTACAAGATAAAAGAACTTTTTATATACCATGTTTTTAAATTTTCTGTTGAATCATATAAACTTGACAATTCTATGTATTAATAAATACTTTAAAAAAATTTTTTTGATGAATTATCCCATCAACTTGAAAGAAAATGAAGTTAATTGGAAGGTAACTTGCATTTAACTGTTCGTTCCCGTTCTGGCCAATTGATGGCTGCAACAGTCTACAAAACAATATTAACTGAAAATAACTGAAAATTAATTTAATTCTGCTTAAAGATGGCTAAAAGTATTTAAAAATACATTGTCATCATGTTCTGAGATATTCTAAGAGTTTCTAATGTCTAGTTATTCGGGAAGTTAGTTAAAAATCAATTGCAAGATTTGTACTTGACAAACACACAAACAAGAAAGAAAATTAATATAAACATGGTAAAAATAATCATTGGTCACATTCAGCGTAGTGTCAGTTATATGCTAAGTCCAACATAACTTTGAATCTAGACAAACCCTTTTGCAGTCATAGAAAGCGTTCAGTTATGCTCTCATTATTTAGAATGGGGTTTACGTAGTCAGTGACAGTACGTCTATGGAAAAAGCTGCAGCACTTCCAGAACATTAAGGTTGATTCTTCGTTTCAGGGGCCTATTTTTATGCTATTGTCTTGTAAAACAACTTTTCAGATTCTAGAAGAGGAGATATCTAGGTGTACGATGATGCTTGTCCCTTAAGGTATATCCGCAATAGTGAAGTTGATGAAAAAGGCTCTACATCGTTGTCTAGGTAAGCAATCTTCTACGATCTCAGGGTTCAAGGGCAAAAAGGAGTCAAAATAGTATTGAGTTATTTTCTCTTACAAGGAAAAAATGTGTCAGAGAGATTAAAGGAAATCAATTGTATTTGCAGAGAACGTAGTTTAAGTCCTAAAAGTTAAATTAGAAGACCAACAGACAAAATGAGCCAGCACGCTTTTTAAAAATTGCTGACTGGACTTTGGTCTTTATTTCTTGCGCAGTGAATCAACGCCACTACCATCAAAAGTTAAATTTCCCGAGAAAGGACACATTATTCGGTTGCTAAAGGAATCCGTGTCATGAAGTATACAAAGCTGTATCTGACACCCTAGAACAAATCAGGCTGATCATATGAATGGTAAGCCCTGGCGGGTAAGACTCAGGTGAGAATTTAGAGTTATAATCAATGTCGTGTACTTCTAGATTACGAGCTGCATTTCTCTACTCAGTTGTAAACAGAAATTTATTTGTATTGTTCTAGTCTAGTTTCTGATAAAGTTTTACTTTTGGTTGTCGATCAGCTTGAACTTTGGTTTAGCAGATCAATAGGATAGCCGTAACACACTAAAAAACTGTTTAATTTACATAATTTTTATTTACTATAATTAATGAAGTATTTGATTTTTAAAAATTTTTAACTTAAAGCTAGTTAATTAGTTAGATGCAATGTATCTTTTTCATATTCTTGAGATAAAACTGAAGCAAATTTTATTCGCCTTGAATTTCCCAATTTTATGCATAAATTTAAAATTTTTCCTATTCATTCATTCAATTAATCTTTGAAATATACCGCCTTTGCTATGTTCCCCATTAATTGACGAAAGATTTTCATTTCCTTTGCTTCGCAGACAAGCATCCATTAAAATATTCAAAATTAAACTGCGTATCTCTATTAGAGACCTGAATGAAACTCGAATTGCGAGACTGATTAAAACACGAAAGGCCTTTACTGTTGCTATGAGCTTTAGATGGATAAAGACCTTTCATCTATCAGAGCTTAAGATATCCTTTAATGTATTCACGGAAGACTGTCGAAATTATTTGATTGCTGTATTCACATGTGCACTTTGCAATAACATAACTAAAATTTCTACAAATATAAAGAACACAAATTAATAAATACTTGAATTTTAGAAAAAGATGTAAGGCAATTATTACAAATTTTGAAAACAAAACATTAAAAAATGTAGTATTTTCCCCAAAAGAGAAAAATGATGATAACTATTAAACAATCACTAAGAAAACATTCCTGATATTGGGGATTGTTTATCCTGATATTGGATATTGTTTTTCCTAACTTTATAAAAAATAATGATTATCCCAGTCATAGAAATGGGACCTTCTAATTTTCAGACATATGAGACAAGAGACAAATTTTGAAGTAATAAAAACTCTAAAGAGGAAAGTGTGGCATAATTTTGACAGGTGTTTTTGATTAGCTGAGAAGCTATAAGATCATCTTTTTCCACATAACGGCTAGGATCTTTAGTTTGAAGTCTGTTCTAGACGGTTATAAACACCCATGTCAACCATTTAATTACAACCCGCGGACTCGGATAATAAAGACCAGAAACAGTTTTGGATGTTCGGAGTTTTAAAAGAAATTTTGTAGTAATTATTTCATAGTAATGTGCATATTAAATTATATAATTTACAAATGCGTTATGATAATTAATAAGGGTTCAGAATAGGAGTCAAAGTGTAAACTTATAAAACCAGTTTTCTGCGTAAAATTTATCAATAATTTAAACATTATACTATATAAATAGTTTTAGGATTGGTGGTCATTTACAGATTACAAGATTTAAGAGGAAGAAACAATACGCAAATGCGGTCTAGACCCATTTTAAATAATTAACATGATTATAATCTTATAAAAAGTTATATTCATTAAGAATAGGAATCGAAGCGTGAACTTCATAACATCAGTTTTCTATGTAGAAATGAAGAATGTTTTCAGTATTATACAAAGAGTTTCAGTATGAATAGGTATTTTTAAATAGAAATGTTTTAGAGAAAATTTTGCCGAAAAACATAATACACAAATACCATCTAAAATTTTTTAAATAATTTAAATATTTTTATAACAAAATGCTGGCCTTATGAAAATCGATATTGGTTAACAAATGGGAATCAAATCGTGAACTTTATAAAAACAGTTTTCTGAGTAGAAATGAGCAATCTATCTTGTATTAGATAAAGAGTTTCAGTATGGATGGTTATTTACAGATAGAAATTAAAGGAGAGGAAATTTTGCTGAAAAACATATCACATAAATTTTAACTAGAATTATTTTTAAGTAGTTAATATATGATTGTAATCCTTCAGGCTAAGAAAAATTAATTTTTTAGAATTTTAGGAATCATTCCTTATTTGAACTTTGAAAAAAAAATGAATAACATTCAAAAAATTTGTGTGGTAATTATAAATCCGACAACATCTTTTAGAAATCCTTAACATAATTTAAAAAAGTAAAGCCTTATTATGAATTGATATAAAATTAACTATCATGTTTAATTCCTCTCGCGAGTTCGAATAAATCGTTTAAGTAATTAAAGGGAATCGTACTTTTGTCAGCAACACAGATAGTTCAATATTTTCCATCGTTTAATGTCAACCATAATAGAAGTAAATTCATATAGTTTTCAAATTCCCCTGTTTCCCAAGTATTAATTCAAAATCTTAATTCAAACTCTTCAATATTTCCTGTAAATTTATCTGCGCGTTCGCTCAAGTATTCCGTTTTACAACTACGTTCCCCCTGTAGTTGACGAAATGGATTTTCATTTCGTTCCTTTACTGAATAAACATTCGTCAAAATATTCGAAATTAAACTTGGTAGTTCAATCAAAGGACATGAGTGAAACCTGAATTAAGTTGATGATTAAAACAGGAAAGGCCTTTATACGCTCCAGATTTGGAGCGAGCTTAATTTATCAGAAATGATGAGATATTGGATGTCTTTTAACTTGTTCGTGAAGTTCTAACGTAGTTTAGAAAAAAAAGTTGATTCACTTTGTTTGAGATGCACAGAATAGTGGAACTTTGGCATGAAACTCCGGTATTGGATTACCAAATGCTAAGGTTTAAACGTGGTAAAAATTTCTTGTAAATCTTAAGCATTTCATATATAGAGTCAAAAGTTAGATTGTATGGAATTAGTTACATTTTGAAAATATGTGACTTTTAATTATTCTGCCTACGTTAAGTAATCGAATAGGTGTTTCCATAGCAATATATTCTGGTATTCTTAATTTTCAAGAAAAGATGGCGTTAAAAATGTAACTAAAATATAAAATATCTAATCTAAGAAACAAGAATGTTAAAATGTAAAAAAATGAAAATATACTCTAAAAATCTAAAATAAAGGGTAATGTACTCTAAATATCTAAACAACTGAAATTCATCTAAAGAATTTTAGGCATACTTTTAAGAATTCCATATAATTCATTTATTTCACGCTTATTTTACCTACTCTTTTAAAAATATAAGAAAATATTTTAACAGAAATATGACTCAAAAACAAGAAATAATCGTGAATTGCTATTTCACTGAGAAATTTGTTTTTATTTTTTTATATGACTTGAGCTATCTTAGCACTTTGAGAGCTGCATAAAGAGACCAACATATATAAAATGTGTAAAAGAAATTAAGGGTCAAGTTTTACATTACAGTAATGTAGATCAAAATTTCAGTTTTGAATTTACATTACTTTTTTTGTCTTCTCGCAAAAATGACCTTTGCTAAGCTTCCAAAATTTGAATTCAGCTCTAATTTTGGAAGTAACCTTTTTTAAGGTAGATTTAGCTCCCTAGCCGGAATATAATTTCTATAATATGACTAGTATTCGATCCAGAAAACTATTTACAATCCTCTAGGACAGTGGTAGTCAACCTGGTCCCTACCGTCCACTAGTGAGCTATTCAAGCTTTCATGGTGGACGGTGGGAATTTTTGTCCATTGTTACAAATTTTGTTCTTCCCCCGTATATCGAATACACTGCTAACACATTCGCGAGTTTGACTTTATAAAATATGCTTTTGCAATTTACTTTTGAATTCCCTCTCTAAACTTGGATTACGGCTAATGATTCACCTGACACTTCTCAAAGTACACTCGTGGACGAGGGAGCAACGAATGAGCTCCGTAGACATCTGTAGATATTAACGTGTGTATATATATATATATATATATATATATATATATATGCATAAAGTATAAATAAAAAGGTAAATTTAAGTAGATATTTTCTGCAAACCCTCCCCTCTAAAATTTACTTCGCACTTGCGCTAAACTGAGTCACTGTGGATATACACAGGCGTGCGGTAAAGAAACTTTTTTCCACCAACAAAGATACAAAAGTGGGCGGTAGATATTAAAAGGGTTTTTTTTTCCAATGCGGAGGCACTTGTTGTCAAACAGGATATTAAAAGTTGAAGACCCCTGTTGTAAGGCATGAAAAAATCAAAATAGCAATTCTGTAGGTATTAACACAATGCCTATGCATTTTATGGAGAAGTAGAGGCTACACACACAGCTTTGACCCAGATGACATGCCACTCAATCATGTTCCAAACATGTGTGATATTTTATGATTCCCGAGCTGCTATTGAAGCCATCGGCTCTATGGAATTCTACAAAACCAGTGAAATTCTCTAGTGCCAGTCCCTTATTCATTTACTGTCATCACAAAACAGCAGAGTTATTCTACAATGGATTCCAGCACCCTTCGGAATTCCAGGAGATGAACTCGCGGACGGATTGGCAAAGAGAGGTGGTTCAGTTATACAGATTCGCGTAGGCCAATTGCGTATAACTCTCTATAGGAATTTATCCGGAAGAAAGTGAAGGACCTATTTTATCAAGAATTAATTGGCAGAAATCCTAATTAATTAAGGGTTGTTAATAGTGCATACAATGCAGATTTTCCAAGGAAGGATTCGGTGGCCATGACCTCGCTATTGACTGGTTATGGCTGTTTAGATAAACATCTGTTTCGCTTGAAAATTCTAGAGAGTCCTTTCTGAACTGTTTGTGATAAACCACAAGTTATGGACATTCCCTACCTCCAGACCTGTGAGACACTGTCGGCTTGAAGTCTCTGTAGCCAATATTGGGAGTCAAGAGCATTGGGCTATCGATACGTTCCTGTTTCCTTTTTCGTTTAGGGACGATGGCCGTATGGTTAGGGCACTGGCTTTCGGTACCAGAGTCTGTGGGTTCGAATACCACACCTGGAAGGGACGCTTGCAGCCCTTCGGATTCGGCTTAAAGCAGTAGGTCCCGGTTTAAGTAGCCCTCTTGTAGCAAAAAATGACCAAGTGCTCTAAACCAATGGTGGTACAGGTTCGTGGTACAGGTTCATGGTACAGGTTGGGGAATATCAAGACATGCCTGTTTTCTTCAGGATATTTAGAAGCATTTTTACATTAATATTGGAAAACATAAATTACAGTTTCAATTAAATATAAATTAAAACTTAAGTAATATTTCTAATCCCCTTCAATACTGCTAAATGGTCGTTTTTTTTCCTGGGGAAAAGATACTTTTAAGGATTTTGGAACAGACGCACCTAGAAAATTAAGAACTTATGTCTGATAATGGAAACAGTGGTTTGGACACTGGCTTTCGGTTCAGAGTTTATGGGGTCAAATAGCCGTTGTGATTTAGCTTAAAGCAGTAGGTCCCGGTTTAAGTAGCCCTCGTGTAGCCGAAGTGCTATAAACCAATGCAGTCCTTCTTTGTTTTACTTTTTTCTTGTACCTTTTATCTTGTTGTTTTTGTTTATTGCTTGCCCTTGGAAATTATAAAAATAAATAAATAAAAAGGTGATACAAAAGTGGGCGGTAGATATTAAAAGGTTGACGACCCCTGTTGTAATTCATGAAAAAATCAAAATAGCAATTCTGTAGGTATTAGCACAATGCCTATGCATTTTATGGAGAAGTAGAGCCTATGCGCACAGCTTTGACCCAGATGACATGCCACATGGATATAGTTTTAATATTATAAACTGTAATTTATAATATTAAACATAAATTACAGTTTCCTGTTTTTTATATTTAATTGAAACTGTAATTTATGTTTAATATTATTTTAATTTATGATATTAAACATAAATTAAGGTAATGTACATATATTTTTAATTTATGTACCTTTCTTCAAATACACTCGCATTATATAGTGGTAGTATTACGAGCTTTCACAAAGTGGGCTCGACATCGTATCGTGGGTAAGTTGTTCGATCGTATCGTGGGTAAGTCAAGGATATTCATGTTCTGTCCCTTCCTAGAGAGCAGTGTTGATTCACCTATAATGCGTTCCAATGTTAAAATAGCCAAAAAATTCGTGGTACAGACTGGCGAATGTCAAGAGATGCATGTTTTTTCAGGATATTTAGAAATGTTTACATTAATTTTGGAAAACATAAATTATAGTTTCAATTAAATATAAATTAAAACTTTTCAAATAATATTTTCAATCCCCTTCAATACAGCTCAATGTTTGTTTGTTTTCTGGAAAAAAGATACTTTTACGTTTGGAAAAGATGCACTTAGAAAATTAAGAACTTATGTCTGATAATGGAAAGAAAAATCAGTTGTAAGTAACTCAAATGGCATAAAAACATTTTTTTCTAGTAAATCAAAAAATACTGAAAACACTCTAAGTAATATACATAATAGTTTTTTCTCTATAGAAAAGCATTCAATTAAGAAAAGTTCTATTTAAGATATTTAGCTAGCGTCTAGACATCTGAGTTCTAGAAAAGGAATAACTTATTTAGTACCCAGGTTAGAATCTTATGAAGCAGCATTCATTTATTAGGGGAAACACACACAAACACATACGAGAATTACAAATGAAATGGGGAAAAAATGCAGCATGTAAATTTTTTTTCGTGTGTATACAGACGAAATATAATTAGAAGAAAAAAGTAGAAAAAAAAATATTTTCTCTATTGATTACGTGCTTCACAAAGACGTAAAAAAAATATGAATGTATGTTTTCCTCGCAAAAATTTAATTAGATATATTTTCATCGTTTTTATTGATTCCCTAGTGAGATGAAATTGTTATGAATATCAGTCTTTTAACGATAAACATCATTAAATTAAGAATATATAGAAGCACAGAGGATGATTGCACAAGTTATGTAAATCCCTATAATTTTGGTTCTCAGCTTATATTAATCTAGAAACGTTTTTCATCTCGATGTAATACTTTGGAAGCATGACAATTTTTAGTACATAAAACTGAAACATCAAACGAAAAAATCAATTTGTCAGAAGCAAAAATTAGTAATGGAAAATAATATATTTGTTAATTCTGACTGTTTATAAATGGGAAGCATTAAACATTTCTTTTAAATTTGCATTAAAAAAATTATTTGATTGTGTACGTTAGAATTCTAATATCCATAATGGCACTCAGCTTCTATATTTTGCTTTTCTTGAGGTATCAGAAGAAAAACCTGATTCCATATATGTGGTAGTAGATAGAAAAAAGAACGAATTAGCCATTTGAACGAATTTGGTTTTCATTCTTTAAAGCTATATTAGAACTTGTTTAATAATTTCTTTTAAATTTTACTTTTGTTTCTCGGTTTGGTGTCTGGTGTATAAGACTTTCATATTTTGGCATAGAAAGCTCATTTAGTCTTATTGATACTTAAACAGTGAAAAACTCAATAGCAATTTTCATTTTTTACATGAAAATATATGATAAATGCCTTTGTTACTTTTTTTGAAGAAAAAAAGTTATTTTTCTATGACTACCTTGTCAAGTGTATAGTTTGGTTTTTCTAAAAATAAAACAACTCCTAGAAATTGGAAATAGATTTTCGCCATGGATGAGGATTTAATAAAAATCTTAAATTATCTTTTTTAAGTTCAAAATATTAATAAATTAATCATTAAGGGCAAAGGGCTGAGAATTCATCTAATATCCTGTGAATATATCCAGGACATAAGCAGTTTGAGTTAATCAAGAAACGATTATAAATTTATGTGTTATTGTTACTTTATTCCCTCGTGATCTGACAGGACTTTAAGCCATCTTATAAAAATAACAAAAGGATTTTTAGAGCAAAACTCCTGAGGTCTATGAACCGTACACCACGCTGTTTCATATAAACCATGAATTATGGAAGGACAGAATAAAAATACTCGATTTTATTATCTACAGATAAACTCAACGGATTTTAATCTCTAAAGTGGCAATTCACAAGGAATTTGTCTGCAAATACCTTCTTCTATTGGAAAAGTAATACTATTTAAATTTTCATAAATAATAGTTAATGTGTGTGTAGTACATATATGTACTACACACACGAACATAAGTGTTCGTACATATTTAAAACTATTAAAAGGACTTAAAAAGTAACTTGTGAATCAAGAGATTTTTCCCTGTTACATTCAAAAGAAAGGTATGATTTTTACACTCTTACCATGGACTTCTATGACTTAATACTAATTCATGTATATGTCAACTTAAATTCCTCTCAGTTACAGTTGTAAAGAATCTGTTGGCAAATACCTTCTTCCAATAATACATTAATAATATTGAAACTATATTAATATTATTTAATATTTTTAAAACATGTTTCGAACGATTAATAGGTTTGGAGCTCTGTGGTCATTTTTTGCTTCACCGGGATAATTAGACAGGGGCCTACAGCTTAAAGCTGATTCCGAACGAAGACAAACGTCCATGTCAAGAGTGAGACTCGAACCTACAGACTCTGGTACCGAAGGCCAGCGCCCAAGCCATTCGGTCATCGCCTGAAAAGCTATTAATATAAACATATGAAGTAGCTCGGGGATTACATGTTTTCATTCTTGCTCTGCTACATTCAGTAGAAGGATATGAGCAACCTAACACTAACCATGAATTTCTATGAATTATTATTACTCAGAGCACCTGTTTCCTAATTTAGCTCCTCCCTTTTACAGTAGAACTGCGAACTAATTTTAAATATAAAAATATTTTATAAAAAGTTTTGTGACTGTTTTATTTAAATGAGTATATGCTACGGAGCAGCATTGTAGTATATGTAAAACATAGTGCAGAAAATGCATTTTTAAGTAAACAGTATCGATCAATTTACAAACTTATTTTAAAACAATTGTCAGACAGTTCCCTTCGAGGAAACGTAAAATTAAAATTGCATGGGGCCAATTTTCATAGAATGTAAGACATTTGATGCACAGAAAAATCTAAGCCCGCAGGTCTTGATCATGGCATTCAGTTAAACCGATCGTAGTTTATTTTTAGCACTGGAACATTTCATCTAGTTCGAGTAAGAAGGATACATTTTTCTGAACGGAATGGTCACATAGTGCTTCTATTCTCAACCGAAAGAAGTTTCAAAGCTACAGTGTAGGCATTCATGTTCAAGTTGATCACAGTGAGGTTTAAGGAACTGTTCGGGATTGGTTCCAGTAACAACCCAATTTTTTTTTCCTAGTATGGAATTTACTGTGTGGTTCCGCTTTTCAAGAAGTGACTCAATATTTATAGGGATTTATTTTAAAGTAGCTAGTATTTCTTAGGAAAGATCATTATTTATTTACTTTTCTTTCGATTAACCTCGCTTATATAGCAGGGATTAAGAAAAACTCTAAAATATCTACCATAATTAGCTACATTAAGAGCTCAATGAGCTTTTTATTACAGTTATTTATTTCAAAAATAATTTTTAATCCCTGACATGTTTCACTAGTTTCGGTGCTAAATTTCCTATTAACACTTACATGAATTTGGTATGTGTTAACTTATGTTTATAGAAAATGAATTTATAAAGTATACATCCCTATACGTTAATTCCCGTGTGTTATTGTTTGACAAGAGATGCGGGTAACGCTAGAAAGTTAAAACTAGTATCATTACAACGCCAAAAATTCCGGTTCACGACACCAGTTCAACACAATGAAGATTCTATTTTCCTTTATGATAATCATGTTTGCATCTTATATTACATTCCCATATTGTTCCATTTTTTCTGAAACAGAGAAAATCAATATTTGGTGACAACTTTTTTCCCACCAAATATTTTTCTTCATTAAAACTCTGTTCGAAATATGCGTTGTGTATACATCTTTCTACCTGTACATCGACATAAAATTAATTTAGAAATGAAATTAGGAATGAATTTTATAATGCGTCTATAGCAGCCATTGACGAGAAGAAGCGTTATAATCCACCAAATTAATTCTTACTATATTGCCGAGTATCATCCCTAGAGGGAGATACAGAAACATAATTATTAACAAAACTATATTTGCGTTAAATTATTAGTAGATACATTTATATCAAGTAATCATTCACAACTTTGAACGTAACACACAGTTTATTCAATTAATAGGAAACTACACAGTTTGATCATCGAAAACTATTTTTACGTTGTACAATAAATAATCTTTTAACAATAAATTCTGTCAAATATTTTATAATCTCAAATTTTGTCAAATATTTTGAATAATTGTATAACAAATATTCTTTTCATGTTTGATTATGCCAAATATTTTGTATGTAAAGGCCTACATCATATAACTAAAACTTCATATGCGTTGTTATTTTGACCTTTGGATAAAGCATAAAATTCGTATTTGTGATTGTTTAAAATTTATTTTCCTTTTGATCATAAATCCATAATAAAGGAACTCGAAATTATAAACAGAATATTTGCACAAATATCGAGAAACAGATTCTATCCTCGGCAGTATATAGGGACCCATTTAATATATTTTATTCTTCATGTATATATGAAAGCCTCCGTAACTTATTATGCCTCCGGTATCAAAACAATACAGTATGTACCTTTAACAAATGTTTAATTCAAAGTAATTTCACTCAGATCTGAATGTATTCTTGTTAATGGATTTTCGAAGCATACAAGACTCTTTCCGGTTAGAAGTGCTTTTATTGGTCCAAAAGAACTGAGACTGACAGTTACTTCATGAATAGTTTAGAGCTGATATTCTTGTTTAACGTGAGTTATCTTGCTAAGATTCTTAATTAAGTTAATGTCTGAATACTCTGTTTGCAAAATACGTAAGCTTTTGCGTTAGTGTAGGTATATAAGGGTTACTATTTATTTAAGTTTCTGCTTGTAACCTGTGAATGCATTTACAGTGCTAGATCTTTTTATATTATTGATTTATTTAAAGTGGTTGATTAATAACGTATTCATCGAGTATACATATCATCAAAAAGTTTTAAAGTTAAGACGATCCGAGATATACAATTCTATATAAACAACCTTTATATTATTTTTATTGAAAGCATACTATATAGTTATATCAAATGACAAACAAACTGTTCTTTCTGTCATGATTGCGTTGCCAAGTACATACTTTTAGTGCAGTGCTAACTGAGAGCATCCTTTATGGATATTTTATGTCTATTCATCTAGAAATAGAATTTTTCCCGATTTTCAGTCATCGAGAGGTTCTCTTCAAAACTTCTCGTAACCTATCCCTAAGAAATTTTTAATAACGTTCCTGCGTTCTATTTTTATTGAAAAGTTCTCAGGAAAATATTCGCCCTAAAGCAAAGTTTACTCTGAGAGAAGATTTTTTTTTTTTGGCTTTCTTACTGATTAAAAATTTTAAATTATAAATTTTCATAAACAAATAGCAAAACTATTTTAGAACTTTCTCTGCGTACATAAGAGTATATACGAACAAAAGTCAAGATGGGGTAGATGCAACGAAAGCAAATCAGGATTTAAATATTTTTAATACATTTTTTGAAACAAAACATATTCTCGTTGGTGTACTTTTTATAAAAAATTATAAAAATATCCCATATCTTTTTCTTAATGTTCATATTATATCAGGAATTTTCAGAACTGGATTTCAGGGAAAACTTCCATATCTTCTCCCATATATGCCAGACATAAGATGCGTACTCAGATGCGCTGATTAAGAGACTAACATTCAGAAAATCTTTCAAAATAAAACTTCTACATTAGAATATATTTTTTTCTTTTTCCAGTACTTTTATTTGAAAAAAAATATTCCAACCAACGTAAAACTAAAAATTATGTCCATATAAAATTGATCTCTCTCTCTAGTAATCGACACTACAGAGAATTCTCTTCTTTATCTTTACATTTCAAAATTTTAAGGTGACTGCCTACGTTTGGAGCCAATTTTTTTTTAAATTGTTTTTTTGAGGATTTTTTTATCTTTTATGGTAAAATAGCATTTAAAAATAATTAAAAAAAAAACTTGCCTGTAAATACCATACTTTTTTATAAATTGGTCAATTTGAAGTAATTTTTAATGAAATTTAGCTAAAACGCCTATCACTCTGCACAAAATTCTAATGCGACTATTTTTATTTCCTTCTCACACATGATACATATAACAGTTATCTTCAAAATGACCCTCAATCTAAGAGAAATTTTAAAATGCAAAAATAATACAGACAATTTTGTGTTCCAATATGAAAATTTTCCCCAATTCGTCATTCCTTTCCTTATAAAAACAGCCCCAAACAAAAAAAACTATTTATTATACATCAATTATTGTGCGTCATCTCATTAACAATAGCATCGAAAACATCTCCTGAAAATTTTATCAAATTATATGCATTATTATGTGAGATATCATGATAACGGTAGAGATTTGTGCTAAAAAACATAATTCTGAGAAAAACGCATTTAAAGTTGTGTGTCACTTCAATTTTGTATCAGACGATGTTTTTAAAAATAGCTATAACTCTGCTTCTAATTAATGTAGAATGAAAATGAAAACGGTGTTGAAAAGAGGAAAGATTGAACTACACGATTCTTGCAAAAAATAAAATTGACAAAAATAGTCAAAAAATGGCATTTTCAACGTAGTCTGTCACCTTAAATCAGAAGTTTTCAGTTTAGTAGTTCATAATGCATATTAATATAGATATAACATACCAAATGTAAGAATTAGATTTATACCTATTATTTCAAAGCACAGACAAATCACTAAAGCAGCCTTTGTAAAATTCAAATTTAACAAGAGAACAGTTAAACTCTTATGCCAATAATCTCTTTCTCTTTATCACAGAAATAGGATTTATTTGCAAACATTATTGCTCAATCTACAAACTCAACTGCTTTTCAGCGGTATCCACATACAAAAGATTTCAGCGGTCAGCCCTGAAGATGACTCGCTCATTAACATATCAATCATCAAATGAGAATTACGGAAACTATTTATAGTATTTATCTGATGACGCTCCATCATTTGAAATACATTCAAACAAACCAATACAAAATAACCTAAGAGTTGCCTCACAAAGTCACCAAATCCCGTAGTCTGTCACCGATTCTATTGCCAAGCTTTGCTTTTGATAATTTGCCTCAATTACGAATATTTAATCTTAAATTGAAATTTATTTTAATCACTATTATTCAACAATTTACCCTACAGGACTTACTGGAGCTACCCGATTGTTTTCAAAATGCATTCTTTGACGCTAAACGTGCATAACCAACGTAATATTATTCGTTACAAGTTTATTTTTTCGGGACATTTGTAACAATATTTCATTTTCTTTGACTTTTATGTAATTCCTGTTGTTATTCAGGGCAATATCTCATCTAAATTTCAATTATTTTCAAAGTGATTATAGAAGTTTACATCTATTAGTAATCAGCAACAACTTTATATGTGAGTATACTGTGTGTCAAATTTTGTTGATCTAAATTGTCTGAGATTATGCAGCGTCTGCATACCAAATGGCATTTAGTAATATCCATCTAATCTATTCCGGTTTCTTTAAGACCCCCTCCCCTCCGGAAAAATAAAATTTAAAAAGATATATATATATATATATTATATATATATATATATATATTATATATATATATATATATATATATATATATATATATATATATATATATATATATATATATATAACAATGATAGAACAATTCTAAAACCTGGTATTATCCCACGAAGTTGAAACTTAGTATATATCTCATATCATAGACCAACATCTATAGATTGTATCTCAGTTTGTATACGTAAGGCGTGTGTTATTTTTTAAGAGAGTTATCACATGTATGCTTGCATCTAAACATCATGTAAATTTCTAAAATATCAGTATAATTAATAAAAAAGTCTTCATCTAAATTTATTTGAGAGTTATCTTTATTAACAGCCAACGTTCCCTGTGTTGCAATACCCATCAAGGAATGGTGTAACAGTGTTGTCCCATCACAGGTAGTCATGATGGTTCACCTAGCGAATGCTTTCATGATCGAGTAGCCAGCAAAATAATTGTTAACTATGGGTGTATGACCTCAAGATAAGATCCTGTCACATTCAAAAATACGTTTTATCTTTACATGTTTCATATTTTAAACGTTGTTAGTAAAGAATGGACAGTTTAATGTTTTATGTATGTTAAAAAATCCTAGGTTTTTAAGGTAGATGTTGTATTGATTTTTTAAGTCTTAATGCATTATATTTACGGAAAAGAAGGAAAACTAACGGAGGGAGAAAAGTCTGATCTTATGAATGACTCAAACTTCCAGTCACTCTATACTTATGTGAGGCTTCTAAACTCAGTTGAGCTATACTTCTAAAAAAAAATAAACAGGAACTTATACTGATGAAAAGTTCCAAAATGACAGGGAATGTGTGCATCTATCAATCAGTTTCCTTTGGAAGAAATTTATCCCTTTCTAATGGACTTTCAATTTACTAATCGTTAAACTTTATCCAAAACATATCTCTATTTACTCCTCTTTCATATTAAAAGGAAGATATTTTTTCAGTATTTATTCCTTCCATATAGAATACTCTTTTTTATGATGCGTTTCAAAACTTTCTTTACAACATTTTAAATATTAACCAGCCTACCATATATAGCTAGTTCCACCACTGTTTTATAAAATAGGGAGACCTGTAATACTAAATATCATTATATTTATAAGTTAAAGCTAGTTTATCCTTATTAATAACATACCTATGTGTATCTACCCTATGTGTATTCCATTTAGAGTTTCCGGTTATGGATAGGATTCATGAAGTTGCTTTCATGGCACACGATATCTCCATAATGTAATAAATAGATTTCTATATTCTGTAGATTATTGCAAATTATTCCCCAGTTCATACGCTATTTGAAAAAAGGGAAGTAATTGAATATTTAAACTGAAGCATAAAAGAAATTGAGAATAAATTTACTACTCCATCAATTTTAAAAAGTTCGCTTTTGACATTGAAAATATTTAGGTCGGTTTCTTCAATTAATAAAACAAAACTTATATAAGGAGTTTTTTTTATAGAAATTTATAAACAAAATTAAATTAGCTGCCATTACAATAAATAACCATATAAATTAAAATTAAAATGAACGTTTAGTTTTGTGTTATATTAATTGTCTGCTGCATAAATTAAAATCGATAAAGACATCTTATATTTTTAACAAAATTTGATTGAAGAATCATAAGAAAGCGTTACTCTGTTATATCATTAATCATATTTTCCAATTTTAGCTTAAAATATTGATCTTTATCACCTCACATTAACGTTTTTAAATGGTGCATTTAGACACAACGATTTTCCTAATATTCTATAGATTAAGTCGATAATTTTGTACTGATTGTAAAGATATGAGATACTACATCCCTCGAAGATTAATGAGAAAATAGTTATAACTCTTTAAGGATACCTTTTTTTTATGAAAATACAATAGCACGTACAAACGTTATTAAACCGCTTTATTTTCTCAGAAGTCTGTAAAACTGCATTAATTTACTCGGTATTTGACTTTCACATTTTATATTTATTCCTAATCTTTAACATGTCAAAACACTAACCTAAATGAACATTTAAACTTTGTATTCCTAAATTCATAACGAAAAATTTTGACAAAATTTTAGCACACAAAATAGCACATTTTAGCTTTTGAAGTATATTATTAAGTTTCCTAACAATTTTAGAGTTAAAATTAGAAATAACTGAAATTAGACACACTTTTCAAATCACAGTAACAGTATAAACTTATGTTAACATATGGTGATAGAGTTATTCACTTGTAAAATAGACAAAACGATAGACAACTACGAGATGAATACAAAAATACATGGAAGTTTACACACACTAAACATTTTATCTTTTCCTTTTCAAGGTATTTATAAATATATATCAAGTATCCCCTCCAAAGTATTTTTTCTTATATTTAGGCCTATGCATGCAGAAAACAATACAAGACAGTTGAACCTTAAGTTAACTGTTAAAAAGTTTTCATGTTGCTACAAAAGCTTAACTCATTACATATAACTAAATTGCATATATCATATCTACTATTAATATATAGTGGGTCAGAAAAAACTTTCTTGATACATTCATTTTACACAACACACTGTTAAAATACAGTTTCTCATAGCTTTATGTATAATATATAAGGATTAAATTGTTTCGAGGTAAATAGTATTTAATTTATTAAAGCTTTTGAATTCAGGAACTTAATTAGTCAACACTCATTAAGTGGTAAATAGAGCTGTTTTAGTTTGACGCAATTTTTACCTTAATTCAAACGAATGAGTTAATATATTTATTTAGTTTTCACTCTCATATCTAACGTTTAATAATTAAATTTCTCAATAACTTGTAACAGGTGAGACAATGGAAATTTTACCAGCATTCGTGACTGGAATTAAACACAGCATTAACATTTACGATTTTAACATTTTCATCAAAATCACTGTTAAATGTTTTTCACAACGCATAGACTTGGCTTGTAATAAAATGAGTTTTAAAGGTTAATAGTGCCCGCGAAAATAGTCTAAAGTCAGTTTCACTGATTTATCATTTACCTTGTAGTAAAAGGGAGTTTTAAAGGTTATGATGCACACCAACATATCATTCACTATTTTGAATTTAGAAGGAGGAATTAAATGATTTATGAAATGTTTAATTCCTACAGGGTTAGAAATAAGTTCAATTTTTTCTTTATCAATAAAGAAGTTAATAACAATTCTAGTGACAATTCCAGCCTAGTACAAAAATTCAACTGTCTTGCATCCCTATCGACTACAAACAGAAGATAGAGCCGATTTTGCTCCCTATTGAAATTCTGTCTTTGGTAAAAACGGCGTTGAAGCTGTAACTTAGTCTCATCTGATAGCATAAAACTAACATAGCTAATTTTCATGTATCATATCTGCTATTAAGTAGACCAGAAAAACATTGATGCATCCATTTTATGCAACAGACTATTAAAATATATTTTCTCATAACTTTATCTATAATATTTAAGGGTTAAATTGTTTCGAGGTAAATGGTATTTAAATCATTAAATCTTCTGAATTCAAGAACTTAACAGTTAACACTCATAAAGGGATAAATGGAACAGTTTTATTTTAACTCACTTGTTATCATAAGTAAAAAAAATGAGTCAGTATACTTATATAGTTTTCCCTCTCATATCCAACGTTTAATCATTAAATTTCTCAATAACTTGTAACAGGTGAGACGGTGAAAATTTTACTAGCGTTCGTGACTGAAATTAAACAACACATTAACATTTACGATTTTAACAGTTTCATCAAAATCATTGTTAAGTGTTTTTCACAGCGCATAGACTTAGCTTGTAATAAAATGAGTTTTAAAGGTTAATAGTGCCCGCGAAAATACTCTAAAGTAGTTTTCACTGCTTTTACATTAACCTTGTAGTAAAGGGAGTTTTAAAGGTTATGATGCGCACCAACATACCATTCACTATTTTGAATTCAGAAGGAGGAATTAAATGATTTACGAACTGTTTAATTCCTATAGGGTTTGAAATAAGTTCAAATTTTTTTCTTTAGGAATTTAAAAGATTATAACTGAGACAGCTTAGTACAAAAATTCAAATGTCTTGCATCTCCATCGACTTATGCGATTTAGCATACATTTCCTCCTTTGGTACAAACGGTGTTAAAGCTGTAATTTAACCGAGTTTCATGTGAACTCACAAATTTCTTGTTCAAGAATCTTACATTCAGATGCAGCTTAAAATTAAACAATAACGTTTTTTAATTAAAGTAATCACTTCAAAGAATACATCCTTTCTCATTCATCCATTACTCCAAAATCACTGCCAAATGATAAATAATTTTACACTGACGCCAAAACGTCATTAATTATTTAAAATGTAAGAGTAATTATTATTTAAATTAGTTCTTTTACTATTTTTCAACATTTTAAAAGTTTAAATTGCATTTTCAGAGCTCGTTATCCAACATCACTCTACAGGGACATTTGTACTTAATATTAAATTGACAAACACTGAATTCATCTTTGCCTATATTACGACACCAAAAAGTTAAATAGATTAAAAATACAGATTCACTAATTATATCTCAAAGTTTTGTCTCCTCTAGTAATTAAATTCATTGAAAATTACTGTGGAATACAAAACAATACGTATAAAGAATCATATTATTCTGAAATTTTTACTTAATATATTTAACTTATATAGAGAGTTAAAAATTTGAATAAAATGATGTTATAACTATATTTGTACGCAGTTTATAATATACCAAATTGTACTGAAATAACGCAATACTGCATGAATGGAGGCAAAAGGAAGCCTTAATGATTATAAAAGTGAAATTTTAAACGAATCCGTAAAAGTGACTTCTAAGTTCTATTAATAGCATTTCGTTAATCCAATAAAATATTCATTTTGAAAATATTAATAAATTTTGGCTGGGAACAGCGCTGAAAACTTACATTTTATGTAATATATTAACATTAAAAATTTATGGATCTACATGCGATAGATATTTGTACATATGGACACTTCATATGTACCATTGCTAGTTTGTTCGTGTATAAAATATTTCCGAGCTATACATATTTGCATGATAGAGAATACAAATATGTATCGTTCAATATACCCTAACTCCGTATATGATTGTTTGAGCACATATTTTTTCTGTTTTTATAATTGTGATTAATCCCATTTTAGAAGAAAACTTAAGTATTTAAAATCCTTTAATGATCTCACTAGATCCTGGTATGTAAAAGTCTTTAAATTTATAAAGTCCTTTAGATTCCATGTTTTAAGTGAATATGTCGTGGAGTATTTAGTTTGTTCTAGGCTTATAATGGTTATACCTAGGTGTCATTTGTGAATTATTGTGTAGTTTGCAATAACATAGGATACTAGTTTGGTATCACTTATCTCTGAACAAGAGCTGTATTTTATATTAAAATAATTTATATCACAAAAGTCAAGTGATATTATTCTTTTTCTATATAGTATTATCTCAAAGTATTTACGATATATATTCTCAAAATTGGATAAAAACAGCATATGTTAGTTCACAGATCTGTTCAACAAATATCTATAAGTTTTACTAATTATTCTCGAAACAAGCATATTTGCATTAAACGTGAATTATCAGGTAACAACAATCAATTGGTTTTTCAAAAATTATTTAAATAATAGTTCGTTACGAGCAAAGATAAATATTTATTATTATTCATAAATTGATGATTCCGAAGTACTATTACATAGTCTGCGTATAGTGTATATAACAGGAATATATATAACTACCCAAGCCTTAACTCTTAACACGAAGGATCATATTTAACACGTTCAAAAGAAGTTAAACAATACATTATACTCCAGAGAAGTACGCTTTATAAATTTTATATTAGAGCATGAACAAGGTAGACTTACACCCAGACATTAGAGAGAAGCAATAATGTATAATAACAATACATATACGGTAAGTATCAGGAGGAAAAGATTTTAAAGTTTATGAAGAATAGCTCCATACAGCACAGTACAGTAGTATGGATTATAAACTTTGATTATTTATATTACAGAGAGATGATAAATTTAAAAATAAAATTATATTTTAAGTGTGATAAGAACATAAATTATCAAATCCATGAAATTCAAATCAGCAAAGCCTGAGTCATGACGTTAAATTATATTTAAGAGAAAATTTAATTTCTTTTTTTATTATATACTTAAAATTGTATACTCAGGAACTGATTCATCTTTACTGATACGCTTAATATCATCTTCGTTAATTTTGAGCTGTATTCCGTATCATTAATCTGCTTTCGCTCTCAAATTGGACCATAAATCATTTCATTTTTTACGAAATATTACAATGCCACAGCTACATACACAGTTTAAACTATATTTCATACTTTGCATAATATAAGCTTTCCCACATAAACCTAAATAAATTTTTATAATATATTTTAAGGACGATAAGAGTATGAATTATCAAATCCATAAAATTTAAATCAGCAAATCCTGAGTCATGACGTTAAATTATATTTAAGAGAAAATTTAATTTCTACTTTTATTATATTCTTAAAATTATATACTCAGGAACTGATTGATTCATTTTTACTGATACGCTTCGTATCATCCTCGCTAATTTTGAGCTACATTCTGTATCATTAATCTGCTTTCGCTCTCAAATTGGGCCATAAATCCTTTTATTTTTTTACGAAATATTACAATGCCACACCTACTTATACAGTTGAAACTATATTTCATCCTTTGCATAATATAAGCTTTCCCACATAAACCTAAATAAGCAGTTTAAAGCTTTTATTATGGCCACTATCTCTATTGTGAGTCAATAACTCTTCTCTGTAAAATGCATGTATACAAACTCCTCTCATGTTAACGTGCTTCCTTGTCTGGACTTTTCTCATTTTCCTCAAATGGAGCTCCCTCAACTTAATGCAAAAGTTACATTTGCATACGAGGAAAGTAAAGTTTTGCAGAAATGCATATATTTGTCTAGCAGACATTGCCATTCACGTTGGAGATTTAGCTCTAGGTGCAATGCATATTCTAAGCCATTATTATATATATTTAATTATGCTTGTTACTCATTTTACTCATTTATAAGAAAGAAAGGTGTTCGGACATTTACAGTTTCCCGAAAGCTTAATTTCCCGACAATTTCTGACTTATGTATTTTTGCTTTATATATTCAACATATATGTAGAGTTGAAAATTTTAATAAAATGATGTTATAACTATATTTGTACGCAGATTATCAAATCCCAAGCTGTACTGGACTAACACAATACTGTATGAATCGAGATAAAATGAAGCCTTAATAATTTTATAATTGATATCTAGACAGCTAAGTTCTATTGATAACATTTCGTTAATCCAATAACACATTCATTTTACAGTGTGACAATTATTGAGCTATATGAAAAAAAAACTTAATAACTTTTGAACCATAGGCGATATTCAGTGTAAACTTGGCGGTTGAATTCATGGCATGTTGGGGTTTGTTTCAGCATGCATTTGTTTTCAAATTTGAATAAAATTTTTTAACTCAGTAGTTTTTTTCAAAATATGATTTTTTATTTCATACAGCTCAATAATTGTCGCCCTGTAAAAATATTAATTAATTTTAGTTGTAAACAGTGCTGGAAACTTACATTTTATATAATATGTTAACACAAAATTTATGGATCTACATGCGATACATATTTGTGCATGCGGACATTTCATATGTACCATTACTCGTGTGTTGTGTATAAAATGTTTTCGAGCTATACTTATTTGTATTATCTAAAAAACTAATACATATAGCTCCGCATATAGTGATAGGTTGTTATAGTTTGCTAAACTCGTTTGTTGTCCTCCAATTTAGTTTGTTAAATACCAGGAAAGAAGGAGAAACTACTAAAATAAATATCGAGAAAGGGTCTATATTGAGTTTTTTTAAATTTCTATACAATTAATGATTTGGGTAAATAGTATAGATTAATACCATAGTATATGATATTACTATGATATTAATTTATACAATTAATATCATTTGAAGAACTCCTTGTAAATTACTTTAAAGAAACATTTTCACAGTTATTGAGATTATTTACTTTGCCTGAAAATTAGAATGCTGTATATAATCACTAAATGGTGTTTAACTTTAAAATAATGCTACACAAAATTAGTGTCTATGCTCAAATCTTATTTGAAAATCTGTTATGTTATATTACCTGAATGATATTAATAATACGGATTATGGATACAAATATTTTATTTTGACGATTATTATATAACCTCTTATCAAAAAAAAGACATCCCATGAACAGAAAAACAAATAACGAAAAATATCTTTAAATAAGTACGTAGGAAAAAAAGATCTATTTATAATTAAAAGCTTTGTTTATTTTACGATGTTTTTAAATAATATCTATTCATAATCATATTTACTTAAACTGAGTAAATATAATTATGATTATTTTTAGGATTAATTGAGAGAAAACTGTCTAGATCACTTTTCCTGATATGAAATTTACTTCCCGATAAAATACGACAAAACCTAGGAATTCTTTATGATTTCATGTTTAATTCTAAAAACATACCAAATGAAATTAGTCTATTTTCAGATGTGTTATATTATATCACCCGAATAATAACTGTAAAATCTATTATGGATGCGAATATTTAATTTAGACAAATGTTATATTATCTCTTATCAAAAATAAGACATTCCATGAACAGAAAAACAAGTTACCGAACAAAATGAATTTAAATAAGCATGCAAGTAAAATACGTATTAATAAGCAAAAGTTTTGTTTATTCTAAGAAGTTTTTCTATAATATGTACTCATGATTATATTTACTTAAACTAAGTAAATATCACCTTTAGAAATTATCGAGACAAAACTGCCTTGATTGACTTTCAAGACACGAAATTTACGTACCGATAAAAAACATCAAAAGAACATGGATTCTTCTCTCCTTTATAAGTTCAAAGCTGTGTTACCAATTAAATCCCATCTCCGCAAAATCTATTAGTTTTATTAAACGTAAATACCAGCATTAAAAATTGTTTCAAATTATTTGGATGTCTAAGATAACAAACAATTAATAAATCGAAAACATCATTTATGGAAAGAAATTTGTTTGATGGCAAATTTCTGGTTACACAATCTACATAAAAATGCATGTAAAAGGTTGCATATTAAGATATATAGAAACAAAGTTGTACTTTTTGCATGTTATTGTATGCTTTCAACGAAGCTATTAAAAAAAGTTTTCTACTATGAATATAAAAACCACTTGATCTGAAATATCAGATGCGTTAAAACAGAGAAAAATATCTAATTCAGCTTATGGGCATTCATAAAAAATTCCGTATTTATGAAGTACACACTGCCGTGTATTCTTTAATAAGCCCAAACAAATAAAGCATCAAATGATGTAAAAAATTCAATTTGCAGAAAATAAATATAATGTTACCACCGATACTTGTAAAATTATATTCAAAGAGTACAATTAAGAAAAAAGTATAAAAACTTTTCCAAAGAGTACATATTAGGGCGGAGCGTTAAAACCTTCGTGAAAGACTCGCAGAAATTGTTCGACATTTCTTCATGCAAGTGTGTTTCTTTTAACAAATGTCCTTGCCCAAAGCATAAAAGGATTCCTGAAATAGAAAGAATTTTTCTTATATACCAACGGGCACTTGTCCATAGGCACAGTTGACTTAAAAGAAACTGAAGAGACGAGGAAACGAGCCGATAGGAAGCAGAAAGGGATAGAAGCAATGAGTCTTAAAATAAACGTTTCGCCATATGTTACTCCATCTAGACTCACATTTTCTGATCCAGATTCTGACGTGGATCCACATAACGCCGATAGTGACACAGTTTACTTGAAGCCTTCCGCATCCACATCCAGGATGACTCAATCTGAGGGGGAAATGACGTCATGATCAATTCGATACCCAGCAGAAGCTATAGCTTGTGACAGGACCGGAGTTTCAGATCGGGCTGGAGCCATGATTGCAAGCACTATTTTGGAAGATTTGGGGATGATTACCGAAACAGACACATTAAATGTAATTGATAGACATAATATAAGACTAGAGAGGAAAAAAATCCGTTTTGAGGAAGCCATTGAGAATCCCTTGAACTGGTTTATCTGCCAGTTACACTCAAATGAGTTGCCACTCCGACATTTAGTGCAGCATTTGGATGGTGTAACGAGTGGCCCTATTGCATTTTCTGGTCCTATTGGGAAAGCATTGGCAAATTGTGGAAACCTCCCAGTTGTGAGATTTGCAGTCATTTCAAGCGAATTTCCGAAAATCGACATAAAGGATCTTAGCACAGACCAGCGATACCTTTGGGATATTTATCAAGCTGTCACAAACGGGAACTGCTCATCAAGTTTGTCACAAAAGCCCCATGGTAAAATGTCTCATGCACTAACCTGGTAAAATGTCTCATGCACCCTGGTAAAATGTCTCATTGGCTAACAACTGGAAATAGAATAATGCGTTTATACCTTAGCTCTTCAGAGTCTTCAAACCAAATTCAACCTCTGGCAGAGTTCATCATGAAAGTGTACGCACCCACCTATGTGGTTTACAGTCATATTAAATCCATATTGCACGGATGGGCCACGAAATTTGTGGAAGACAATAAACGTCTCGCGCTATCTTAAAAACGAATTAAAGACTGTGGTCGATCCCATTATCCAGAGAAATTGCTATTTCGGCCACATAAAGCAATAATCTTTTCAATGATCACAAACAACAGACAGACCATTCGAGAACTTGGACTACGTAGGATTTTACAAGCAAAAAAGGAAAAAAAGGAAAGAATCAGACACTACAACATTCCGTCACTCAACTTCGAAGCAGTTTCATATATTAAACCTTATTGACTGGCAGAAATGTAATTTGACGGAACCCTCAATAACATCTCATTTGACAGAAGAGGATTTGAGAATTTGATTTCCAGTGGATAGTCTGCAGCTCAACACCTGGGAAGCCTAAAATTTCCTTGCCACACCCAAAGTGTTGAACGTTTCGTGAAACTGGTAACAGAAGTTTCTGCGGCTGTGGGGGGAGAAAATAAGCGTGATGGTTTAGTTAGAACCCGAACAGAGTCGAGAAAAGCTATGCCATTATTTGAAACCAAATGCGAGTACCCAGTAAAACCAGAATAACTGCAAGGGCAAAGGAGTTAAGTGCCCATATGGTTGGGTGGATGGGTGGGCACGGGTGGAACTCGTAATGCGGCCACCTCCCCGTCGTGAGTTCTGGGTTTTTCCTGAATTCTATTTCAGAAAAAAGCGAAGAGCTGCATACAAAACAATGTAAATACACAATTTAAACTATATGCTAAAAATCTGCTAAAAATCGCAGGCGAAATGGAGACGGAAGATATTTTTTTTTTCCCAAAACTTTGAAAAGTGACCTACCCACCAGTACCCAACTTTTCCGCACTAGGGCAAAAACAAAATCGAATTTTTTTTTTTACGCTTCACCCTAGTACATATGTTGGTAATTGTTATTTAGTGTGTTCTAACTCAAAGAAATTTTTTTAAATCTTCCTACATTTATGCATTTCTGTATTTAAGTAAAATGTATTCAAGAATTATTTTCAAAATTATCGAAACAACAAAAATTCCTTGATATTGATCATGAAAGTTATTTTTATGTTTAACATATTAATCTGACTATATTGTCCTCCCAGAAAGTGTTTCTTTACCACAAATCTTAATTCAAAAGTTGAGTTCGTATGCAGAAATGTAAAGCATGCATCATTCAGCCTGAAGGGCATTATTGAAAGCCATTATTATTTAAACGAGAGAGAAATTACTTTTCTGAATTTATTATTATGTCAATACTATGTTAAATGTATTTATTTTATATTTTTTCTTTGTTTTGAAGCCCTTACGCTACAAGTTTCGAACTATTGGTTATTGCCTTTCGTGCAGGAGTTATCCTTTACAGCATGTCAATTCTTTTCAAGCTCAGACATCTTTCTTTGTTTATAAACTCAAGAAGAAAATATATTAAATGCAGTTAACGTAAAATGTAAACAAAAGATCAGGAATTCTTCTCCTGCGTCATTGAGTATTATTAATTACTTTTGAAAAGTTAAGAGCATTTATGAGTAGAAGTGAAATCATGAGGGTAAGTTAATTCAATAACTTTCTTTTACTTATAGGGATTGAAAATATAATTAATGGTCTGTAATTTTTATAATGTAGCCCGAGGCCTGTTTCTAACTACACACTCTGAATTTGGGGATTTCTAATAGCTTGTAATTTGTAAGTCTCGAATTAATGTTTTTTTTTTAGTTTTGTCTATGCAAAACAGGAGGAAGAAAATAAGCCTCCCTGAAATTAAATTCATTTTATACAATTTATACTTTCTGTATTTCTTGTCTATGCAAACAATAGCAAGTCTGCCAGTCTTTACTAAATTATACGCATTCTAGCCTTTTTTTATATTTTCTGTTAAATAAGCTTTTAAAAATGTTCTTTAAAAATCTTGTTTGTCTTTTGTTGTCTTTTAAAAAATGTTACATTCAACTAAATAATATAACAATGATAATAATTGTAAGAAAAATAATGTAATAATTCAAAGTGTGAAGGCCCTTTGGACTATTTTTATTACCCTTTGCTTTCTTTGTACCTTTTAGAAACACGTTCTTTTAGAACAAAAAGCCACTAATCATTTTCACAATTGGAAGATAAAACACATAATAAAATAACACTTGGACAAGTGTAACAACAAGATGCCTTATATTACGATGAGAAATTTGCTTTAACCGATTATGCCTGTCAATAGACATATTTGTGCTTGCTGTATAAGAACATAAAAAGAAAATTTATGGAACACTGTATCGTAACTTAAATCAAGGAATTATTATTTATTACACTATTAAAATAAGAATTTTCCTAATGTAGAATAGTTCTTCACTCAGCGAATAGTGAATACCCCGAATATGTTTCTCAGTTTTACTGCCTGAGCGTTTAAGAAGGATTCGTATATCATTTAATAATGCCTGCTTCAAAAGTGTTTTCCACAGATTATTCTAATCATTATTTTGATATCTAAAAGCGTCAAAAACATGATTTTTAGCTTCAAGCTAGAGCGTGCAACTATCTAACACAAATGTTTCTTATGCTGAAAATAAGATACAAACAAATCCATCGTAATTAGAATTTTTTATATTAATATTCATAACTTTCTATTTGAATTATATTCTAGAACATGGGGCTTTCAAGGTAAACAGACAATGATGATATTTATTTAACTGAACAAACAAATGCACGCGACAGAATCTGCAAAAAGTATAAACAAAATTCCTGAAGCATTTATAGAAGTTTTATGAGAATTTGAAGTGCATGCACTTGAAACTGCATATAAGTGTTCCAACAAATTATATTTAATAACATCATATGAAAACTTATATTGAGCAAACTTCTATATAAAAAATCCTTAACCAAATATTATGTGGAAGTAATATACTTCTACAATTTCTCTCATTATATTAAACCCTCGAATAAAATATCGGGATATCAAAATTTATTTGAAGCAATCTGTATTACTCTACAAAAGTTCAGGTTCCCTCTATATTTATTTTTATAAGTCAACCGAATATTAAATTTTCATCTATGTGGGATTTAAATTCATAATAACATAGTAGGGATTTTAATGGTAATAACTAATAACATAGAAATTGTGTTCGTAAGTTAAAATTCTCATAACTAAGGGTTATTTATAGTTTAGCATGCTTCTTTTTCTAAACTCCTTTCATTTTCCCCATCTTGATATGAAAGATAAATTTGCATACCTTTTACCAGACATTACCTTTTGAAGGATAAATCGAACATTAATCATAATGCCATTATCAGTCATTACTACTTTTACCGTGTTAATTACTGTTGATTATTTATCTGTCAAAACTAACTATAGAATCTGACTTCGAAGTTGGGAACTGTATGTTTCTAACTAGCTGTTGGAAACCTATAATTTAGTTTTATTTATTATGGTGATTTGCTGAAAATAGCCGAAAGCAGGCAATGAAAAGACTGGCCAAATATAGATATATATGTATAAACTTAACGAGTTATCTGTTTTCATCCAGAAACGTTGGTAAATAAAACAATTTTAGTCAGAAACATTATCACGAAAGCTCAATTAAACTTAATTTTTTAATAAATTACACTTGAACCTTGATTTTAGAGAATTTAACTGTTACGGATTTAATATTAGTAGCTAAACCATCAATAACTGAAGAGAAATGTTTTTAGTTATGCAACCGTATGTTGTATTAAATTTATCAAAGTTTATAAAATAAAGAAATTTTCTGCACCGTGCGTTACTGAGTTTAAAATATATTTAGTTTCTGTACAGCTAATTAAAATCTTTATGTGTTGAATTTCATCCAGTTTACATACAGACCCACCTAATCTTGGTCAACATTTCAAATGTAAATCTTTATATTACGATGTTTTGCATATGGAGAAAAGACAAAAAAAAATTACACATTTTAAGGAACCCCTAAAGTAACTTTAAAGTTACTATAGGGTTTTTAGGGTTGCTTATTGGCTGCTTATTGGCTGCTTAATAATATTAGCAAAACTTAATCACAACTTCTGAGTTATGATACAAACAAAACATTTCTGAATAAGAAAAAAAAATTATGTCCTCGGTTTATAATAATATTGAAGGAGTGTATAATTTGATATTTTGGTGTCAATGTATTTTTTAAGGTACACACATAAGTTAAATAAGAGTAAGCAAATCCTTCTAACGACTGACTGAAAAGGTTAACCAGGATTTTTTCCAGGGACCAAGATGTTTTCTATCGCGATTCGGTACATTATTTAGTTATAGACTCTAACAATGTGAGAAAGTCTAGTTTCTAATTTCCATATGGGGGATTCTACGTATTTATTCATAATTGGAATAAAGGCTAAAAGTTGATTATAAATGTTGATTCAGATAGGTATTGATGGAATTTAAACATATGTTTCACACATTGTTTTAAGGCACATATTTAATGTTTCTTTAGCACGAAATTAGCACCATTTTAATTGAGAAAACATTAAAGAAAGCTTAAAATATCAGCTAAATATTTCATAATATCCACTTACAAACAAATTAAAAAAATTTAATACATCCTACCAAAATCTTCAGAGGAGGTAAAGCATTTTACCTTACACTTTGATGGTAGAATTTTTATCTTACATTATTCATTCATTTTTATTATTTTTCTAGCACCCCTAAATTTTTTTCTGTTTCAATATTTGTCAAGTGTTTGATTTGGAGAGCATAATTATTTTTTTAGTGATCTGGCATCCCATTAGCCACCATGTGTTAGTGTAAGACATGATCAAGAGTATAATCTGTTCTTGATTAAACCGTGTTGTAGTTTTGCTACCCCGGATTTAAGAAACAGGCGTTTTGTTTGTCATTCTTCCAGAAACCCTAATTTCTTAATAATTTAACAGATGAATACCAAGAAGAAACCAAGAATAATCCAGCATATCGTAAGTTAATAATTCCCTAAACAATTGCGCTGTTATCCCTAGCATATACTCCGAAACACATTACATATAAGCCTCGCATGAATCAATTCATGAAAATTTTATTGAAGCACATCAAGGAATATAAAAAATATCTATATCCCACATTAAAGCGCATTATTTCCAATCAAAATTTTTATACCCGGTAAATTAAAACCTATAACTTTGTCCTGGAACAGAAACTATTTTATGAACTGCTACAATTTCATATGAAACAGGCTACATCCCACTGTATTTAATAGCGGCACTCCAAAAATTGCCTGGCCACCCCAACGGTGAATAACGATAGCCCATCCCACTTTTATAGACCCATAAATTTGCCACACAGCTTAATACATTTTTCCTTACCTATAAATTTTTTCTCCCTTATATAGGAAATAAATAAATTTATATCTCTTATGAATAAAATGAGACAATGATGAATCTCCAAACTGTTGGTTACAGTTATTACGGAAATTATCTTCTCTAATACTGCGGTTGAGAAACTATTGTTTTTTTTTGCTCTTAATAAATGTTCCCCACGCATTACAATATCATATTTCGTTACATTTGTGCGTTTAAACTCGCATTCATCTTCAACGCTTACCTACGCTTGCCTCAGGGAAAAAATTGGTATTAGTTAATTTCTTTATTTCTTCGATATTTTAACATGTTTTTGTAACAACTAAAAGCAGTTAAGAGAAATTTACTGATAACATTACATACCTTGCGATGATTATTCCTATATGTATATTTTAAAAATTATTCTTTAAAGAAAGAAACGTATTTTGATCCATTCATTCTAGGAAAAAAAGTAAATTCACCGAGATCACATTTGATTGAAAAGTAGTTTAACCACACTTATTAACTAATAAATCACATTTCGCTCCTTTGTTTTAATTTAATATATTGAGGATAAGGTGTTCATTATTAGAGGACTGTTTGGCGATATTTTTGTCACTATTTTCGCTTATATTTTTTATTTTGTAATAAAATATGTTTCTAGTTAACTAAAGTATGTATTTTTTTTATGATTTAACAATGTATAATTTCAGATCTTTAATGTCTACACTATAGAATACGAACTAAGCACATAAAAGGAAACTCCATTTTCCATTATGTTAATACATAATAACAACAGATATTCAAGTGTAGGCATATTAAAAAAACCTGAAGTCATATTTAAAGTTTAAAATTAGGTGGGTAGAATCCCAAGAAATCATTTTTTAGCAGGACTGAACCTAGTTCTTATTACCGAATTTCCAAATAATATATCTATTAAACTTTTCCCTTTGATAAAAGTCTACGAACATTTTTGCATTCTTTAGGGATTATTCCTCATTTTTAATGTTTATACAGTAAATATAAAACTATTTAATTAGTTTATGACCTAAAATATAAGAAAAAGATTTTCACGAGATAGATAAACCTTGCAAATTGGTGCAAAATTTATGTTTACGACAGAAAACACGTGTCATGTAATTTCAACGCTTCTTATAGTAAAGTATCTAAAAAGTGTAAGCAAATAATTAGTTGATTACTTTTATAGTTTATAAATTAATGTTTAACACTTTAAATGAACAATAATTTATAATTTAAGTTTGTTATTAAAATTACAATGTATGTAGTTGAATTGTATACAAAAAAAAAACAATAATTGTAGATTTTGATAAAATAAGAAACGATATAACCACTAAACTTGCTTTAACAATAAATGAAATAATTTTATGTTGTATTTCGTTAATATAATCAAAGGGGAAAGTTTAAAAGAACATCTTTAATAAATATAAAATTATTTGCAAAGCCTGTATAAATTAGAAAATTTTGTCTGCTGAAGAGTCAAAATCAATGTTTAAAAACTTTTTAAATCGATTGTAACCTTCTTATTGTATCCTTATAAAAAACAGAACTAATTAAAAATTTCATAAAACAATTGATCTATAGATTCCTGTGATAAAACTATTCATATATTCCTTCAAATTCTCACTCATTAGTATGTACACAGCAATATATACTTTTTTAAATACTCTCACATAACACATACACACACATGTGTGTACATACATATATATATATATATATATATATGTTTAATATAATAATATTAAGTTTTAAAACACTAGTTAAAATATTTAAAGTTATAATTAGAAAATGCGATGCTAAATGCATTTGAAACATATTTAATATAACATTCAGTGATGTGTCACGTAAACTCTCAAATATATGCGCTTTTTTTAGACCCAGAATTTGAATTGAACAGGAATGAACTTATATACTACATTTACATGATTTTATTCAATTATCTCATAGCTTAAAGAGTAAGATGTTAACAATCTAATGTTGTGACCAAAGGCACAAAGACATGATTGTGTTATTTACGTGTTATAAAATAATATACAAACGTAGTAATGGGTAGAGGTTCATGCTTTTTATGATTCTTGCGCCATAAAACTTAAGTCAATAAATTTAATAGATTTATCATATTAAAGCATATTAAGTATTTTAACATAAGTTTATTTCCTGATCATTATAAATTTAATATTTAAAAACAAATGAATTATAAACTGTTTCAATACGTGTCGTTTTGCAAAATCATTGAATAATTTCTATAAATGATGAATTTGAAATAATGACACTAATAATATACTTTAAACGTGTCATCGCGACATTTCAAAGCACTGCGAATGAAAAAAAATACAATGAAAGACTCTTCAGCGATTCTGAAGCAGAGAGTTCTTTCGTAAGGACCTCACGTTTTCCGCTTTGATCAAACCTCATTACGATTTTTCTGTTAACAAAGCAATCAGTTGCTAAAGATTTTAATGTTTCCCTTGTTTCAAAGCTTTGTTTTCAGACACACAAAAGAAACAGAACAGAATCGCAGAAATTTTGAGGGACTATTTTTTTAATGATGTTCTAATACAATAAAATTAAGGATTTTTGCGGTATTTGGGGACAATTCTGATGGTAGCTGAATCATTTTTCTGCGCCAACAATATATATCCCTGAAATAATTAAATATGTATAGACTTTTTTCCGATTAAGGGACATCCATCAAGATATATTCATATGCATATATATCTCATGACATAAGAAATACTGGAAACATAACAAAAAACAGACGTCTTTATATACGTTCCAGGAAAGAAGAATAAATTCCAAAATGGAAAACAAGAAACCCTTGCTTGAAACATTTTTGAAATCATTTTAAAAATACTATGTTGTTGTACGTCAATTGGGAAACATAAAGGAACTTTATAAGATAAGAAATAAATAGCAAAATGGAAGACACTGCTTAAGCATTTAACATTTTACATATGTTACATACATTGTATATATATATATATATATATTTATTTATTTATTTATTTATTTTACTTTAATAAAGTAGACCTTAAAAATCATACTTTTATTGTTAAGAAAAGATTCTCTCGTAATTAGTAAAATATAAATTAAGACAGTAAAGGTTTAACATTAAGTTTCAAGACATTAAATGTATTTGTTCGATGTATATATTGGTTATTGTATTAAGGCATCTGTTATGTAACATACAAATTATTTATAGACTATTTGAATACGATCCTGTCTCGTAAAAGTGTCTACTTACACAGCGTGGTATTTTATTTATCAATAAATTTTAATCATCTACATAATCTCGTAAAAACAACCATCATTTGAAACCGATAGAAGGAAATTTAAAACAAATTCTAATTAATGCCAAAGTCAAAGAGCGATTCTGAAGTTTATAAAATAAGCAGTTTGAGAGATCTTTAGAAGTTATGAATTAATTTAGTACACCTAACCGAATCTCTAAAACCAGGTTTCTTAAAATGTCAAAGGAAGTGGTGAACAGAATCATATTTCCTCTTTACCAGATACCCGATTGTATAAGTAAAAGACAAGACTAATGAATGCAATCCTTGGGCATTCTTTCCTTGTTCTCAGGAGAACACGGGGAATTAATTCGAACATTGATTGTGCAATCTCAGGAATAGCTTTCCTCACTCCTTTTATGTTCTGTGTTTATGGTTGGTTGCTTTGATAGGTATGACAAAAGGAACCTCAAATATAACTCTGAAATAAATTCCATAGCTTGTCACAAGCTAATATAATATTGACGTATGTCTGAATTTTAAAGTAAGTTACTTTTTATATGGTTAATATAAGGTAGTAGGGCTTATATAAAAAAGCATATTTCCCTTCCTTATAAAATACAATCTACATTATTAAATTATTACATACTTTATAAATTAATTTTTTTTTCAGATTAACTACTGCATAGATAGGCTTTTAATTTCATTAAGTAAAATTACACTTAAGGCAGTTTAATTTATTAGCTTATTTCTCTCTGTTTTTTAATGTTTACATGCATAGAATACAGTATATAATATGTATGTATGTACAAGTATATACTATATAGTATATACATACATGCTATACTAAATAGTATATACTTGCATATATACATGCCAGTATAAAACTGTACCTGTTAGCATTCAATATAAATTTAATTCTAGTCTCTAGGGCCTTCGATTATATTTCAGTGGAACTGATAAATAACACATTATCAAGGATATTTATATTAAGTAACTGTAAGAGAAATTTGATTTACTGTGGATAAAAACAAGAAATCGCTTTAAGGGGTGAAATCATAATTTGTTTTTCAACAAGTTATTTTAGGGGCCCTTTTCTTAATTTATAAAGATAAATAACAGTACATAGTCACACGTATGACAGGTGCAACACATAGATAAAATAAGAATCGATAGGAAACTTTAAAAAAAACAATGGGATGTTATAAAAGCAAAAAACATATTTTTGAGCTTTTAGATTATCTGTATTAGATTATTATAAATTCTCTGATTTTTTTGTCACGCAATAAATGTATTTTATGTAATAAAACAATTGTTGCTTCCATAAATATGAATATAAAATCTTGTAATTTCAAGTTTTGTGTTCTTTCTCAGTTTATGTATTATGTTGCACATCTTTTGATAATACATCATCAGTGGAATTTATTTAAATTTTCCAGAGACCTTTATTTAAAGGCAAAAGCTTGATTCTTTGTATTACAGTTTGTTTGTTTTTTCTATTATTGACTTATCAGGATCATTTCAAAACATATCAGAGTGACATATCACATGATTTATCGTACTATGACTTATCACAGGTCAGAAAAATTTAAATGTCACAGAGCAACTATGAATACATATATTTCATTTATGTATATATATATATATATAAATATATTGTTTTTCTTTTAAGTGTTTATGAAATTTCGATGGCAAGATTTGAGACTTTTAGCTCTCTTACACTATAACTATATTCAAATTTAATTAAAGGCACTAAAAATGAGAACCGTCATCATTAGTATTTCAAAACTGAAACCAAAATAAAACTATTTATGATCTTAATAATGACATTTTTGAAAGTTCATTGTGTATCAATATTATTAAAGGAATTTTAATTTCTAGCAACTATGACGAGATTCACATTCAAACCTTACCTAAACTGTTTAAACCCGAATAACTTCTACATACCTAGGCAATACATTTATGCGATTTCTTCTATATGTAAATAATTATGCTTCTATACCTTATTTTTTATCAAATACTTTAGAAATTTAACCATTTAAAAGTATTCTTTGATCTTAAAGATCTTCATTCGCCTTTTGTTCGCTTAATTAACTCTTTGGAATCAAGAAGTTTTGCAATTTGCTACTTTAAGTCATATTTTATCTTCTTAAGAATAATAAAGGTCTTTAATATCTAGCTAAGAACATTCAACATTCGCTAAATGCATATGCTCCAAAAATTCATTTAGAATAGTTTACAAGCTAATTAGATTATGAAATATGTAATTTGATTTTACATTACTGCATTTGAACTTCAGCATTTCTAAACTTTTCTCTAATTTTTAATGATGTCTTCTTTCTTTAAACCTTTGATACTGAAATTTCATTTTAATCTCATGCTTTCATAATTTACAAATTACATTATTCAGTGTATGCCTTATATTTGTTTCAGATTTTCTAACTAATTATTTATGCCTGTTTTTTTTTAGTCAAATACTTTTCAGTTCAGAACTTTCCTATGTGAAATATGTAGAGTTTTGGAAACAAATATTTTATCCTGGATTAGTTTTACTCTTGCAGTCCTGGCAGAAAAATCAAAGATTGTATCAAGTGTAGATCATTGGTTATTTACTTAAATATCTATTGCTTTATGTTAATATTTCTCCGAGGAATTCAGAAAAACTGCTACAAGAATAGTGAGTAAAGTATAAAAACATTCTGGCTTCCATATCTCATAAAATAAAACTTTTCCTTGTGTTCATCATAAATCTTACAGGATTTATTTTTTAATTTCGTTAAGAAAGTATACTCGTTTATTGCTCAAAATAATATACAATAAGTTCTTCACGTATCTGAGGAAATGGAACATAAAAGTTTTTATATTGCACTTGTAATCATACAATTCATTTTCTGCATAAAAAATACTTATCGGCTCTACTCTTAAATTTCTTAAGATTGAACTAATAGTGTTTTACTATGTTTAGCTTCTGAGGATATATATTTTAATTTATTTTAGTCTCTGCAAACACGAGCATGAATCTCTAAATATAAAATTACGCTTATAATTACTATTAAGCTTAATTCGTAATTTTATCTTTAAAATCTTTAAAACCTCTAATTTATGACAAGAGAATTAAAACCCTTTCATTTAGTAGTGTCAAGTTACAAACTATTATTGGTTTATCACGATGGTAAACATTTAAGTTTCTTGATTTATCGCACACGCGTTTCAAATGTTTTGGGTGTATTCACAAAACATCTTATTATATATATTTGAATCTTTCATTGATCACGAATTTCTACCATTTCATTCTACTAACAGAGTAAAAATTGGGCCTCCGTTCAGAAAGGTTTGTTATGTCGTGTTTTCAATACAAGATATTTCCCAACGATACCTCTTTTATGATATTTCTATTCCTATATTTAAATACTTATAAATACCCAACAAAAGGGAACTACGTTTAAACAAATATGCTGTTTAACGAAAGACATAACATTTTCGATATTCTGTGTGGTACTATGACGTTCAGTGACCGTTTATACGACCTGCAGTACGTTGAAATATGTGTAAATACAGTTTAAAATTTTAAATAATGGTTTATTTTAATTTTTAAAAAATTCAATTTTTTATTTTCATATTCTGAACTTGATAATGTACAGTAAAAGATTGTCATTCAAGATATTCCATTTACCGCAAGAATTATAAAAAAATTATATTTTGATTTACTTTTCTATAGAACCTTAAGAAGCCATTTACAGGTAATATCACACTTTTAATTTTACAGTTAATAGGATTTGGAGAAAAACACACAAAAATATTCTTTAAATTTTGAGCATTCAAGCTAACACACTGATCTTAAATTATACATTTCATATTCAGTAACAAAGAAAGTTATACCCCCGTAACTGTTATCATCTGTTATAATTTTAGGAAAATTTTAAACGTATATTCACGTCAAAAAGTTTAGATATTACGGAAGTTTATTTTGGTCCGAGAGGGATAAAAGAGATCAGCTGAAATACAACAATGCTGTAAATTATGATCTCTCCTTCTACTGCTGACAAAATTCAGGAAATGAAAACGATTTTGGTATTAAGATTTTCAAGTTCATAACTTCAAAATGCTATTTCAATTTCACAACATATGGTTTTTCGTCACACTATTACTTTCAAACTTCCAACATTGTTCAGAAAAAATAATGAACTGTTAAGTAGCAGAAACTATAAGAATTATATTAACACCATAAATATTAATGATCAATCCTGACTTCTATAATTTGTTTATGCTATTACTAAAATTCTTGAAAGAGAAGACTTACTGACACCTGGAGCCAACGAAATCTCAACAAATAGACATATGATTTAACAGTTTCATGGCATTTAATAATCACCCAATATATCAGACATGACATTATACCTAGTATTATCGTTTCTAAAAATCTGCCAAAAATATAACTCTACTGTATATGACAAACTGTAGGGAGTATTTAATGCATAACTGATATCTAATGATTATTGATTATTAATTAGGTATATTACTTTGACTAGTCTAACAAATTAAGGAAACATTCCCGTTATCGGTTCTCACTCAAAGCATTGCTGTTCTTGGACAAAATTAATCAAATAAACCCTAGGTCTCCAGATTTACAAGATTACTTCCTTTTAAATATAGGGATATCAGTCGGGAGATCTATCATCTTCAAGTTCAGCCATCGCTTAAAATAACAGTTACTTTAAGTTCTTAAACAGTTACTTTCGCTTACTTATCAGCTAAATATCATTTAGTTTAAAGAGAAAACTTTCCAAATAGGTATATGTCTCGAAATCTTTAATACATTAAACAAACTATTTAATAAATCTATCTTAATTAGTGTAAAAAGTTTATAAGTAATTAATTTCTTTACAATTACGTAAGTGACTTATCTACAAAAATTCTTTGGAGATAAGTCACTTTCAGTTTTATTATTCGTAGAATTCAACAATTAAATCCGAGGACGCTAAATTTTTAATTTCGATTCTCCACCAAAATCTCGATTCTTGGGAGTCACAGCTAATTGTTATCCTCTTTTTCAAAAAATCTGGGCTGATTATATTGAAGCAAATTACATTGACTGAAATCTCAAAACATTCAAGATATGAGATCTCAGTAATACATCAAGACCTAAATCTAATAACTGTAGTCTATTATTCACATCCACGCGAGAATTTTAAATTCTAATGTGATAGACTGAAACTCATCAGTGCCAGATCTCTTTAATTATCTATTTTGCTAGTTCTGCAAAGCACCCGACAAGCACAAATTTTTAATTTTAGATGTCTATCATACGGTTAATTCACTTCTATTCTATTAATTTTTGTCTTCGAAGACGGTGAAATTTACAAAAAGAATGAATTTACTTCTACCAGATAAACTACATAGTTGAAAATTCTAAAAATTTTTGAAAGTTTAGAAACTAACAAAGTTGGCTTATAACTGCAGATCATAATATTCCTCCTTAAAGCACATTATCTAGCATAACGTTATAAAATACATCTAAGGTTAGATTATGGTTACTACTTGTTATACTGACACTGAAACTCAATAAAGAGACACGAGGTTTCTAGTTTCCCATTTCAGGTGTCGCTTATATGCCTATTTAAATTTATTGTCCCAAAACTGGGGAATTAAAAATATTTTCCCAAAAATTTACTATGCCAGTACAATAAGACTACTATTATCAGACTACCTACACTGCTTAAATTCTAAATTATATTGCATATTAAAAATTTATGATATATAGAATTATTTAATAACTATACGTTATTATTTTTATATTTAAAAAGAGAGTATTTCGGAATGTAAATCTATTGATAGATCTTGGATACCCTCTATTCCTCTGATACTGAGTACAATAAATAAACATTTTTCCTGTTTGTTAATAAACTATGTTGCTATTTAAATTTATTTTCCCCAAAATATACTATGCCAGTAAATTTACTATGCCAGATGCTATTTTAAAAAAAAAGGATTTTGGAATGTAAATCTATTGATAGATCTTGGTTACTCTCTATTCCTCTGATACTAAGTACAATAAATAAACACATAACAGCTCATAACAGGAAAAGTGTTTATGAGCTATGATTCTCTTTATCACTCTCATATTCAAAAACTGTGTTCAGACAATCCAAATCAATGAAAAATTATAATACAAAACGTGCCTGGAAACTGTGACACACGTCCGAGTTATCAGAGAGGGCGATCTGTTACTCAGCCATGTGTTTCTGGGCCCTGACGTTACGAAACACAACCTCGCAGAAAGTCTGGGTCCTCCGGTTCCAGGAATGCCGAGAAAAGCACGAGGCATCTGCCGGAAAGCGATTACGCAACCTGTACTCTTCCTCACCCCAGCCCCACGTCCGCTTAATTCCCATCAGTGGGCTCCTCTCTCCACGTGTCCCGTGCGTGTACGCCGGAACGGGACGGTCGTGGTACGCACCACCCGGTTAGCACCAAATATCGGCCCTTACCTTTATGCATGCCCGTGTACTTGTCCTTGAGCACCGTCAGCTCGTAGATCCTGCCAAACTGCTCGAACAGGGGCCTCAAGTCCTTCTCGTCCAGATTCCGAGGTATCTGGCCCACGAAGAGCTTGATGGCGTCTTGCTCTTTGCCACCAATGCCGTTGCTGTTGCTGTTGGTGCACGCGGTGCCCTTACTGTGGCTCTCCGCCACTCCGTTCTGCAGAGTAGCCATTGTTTGGGTCAAACTACCCGCAACACGCGCTTCGACTAGTCGGCCTTTCGCACGCCCGCGATGCCACGGCAGGGAGGGGGGAGCGACGGATTCCGACGCGGGCGCCCCCAAGGCGGTCAGGGAGCATGCGCCCCTGGTGGGGGAAGGGGCACCCCCCGAGTGTAAAGGAGTCGAAGCACAGGGAAATCATAGAGCAGCAGGACGGGAGAGAGAGGTTTTCTCCTCTCTTTGCGCTCTTTTCAGTCTGGATGCCGACTGAGCATCAGGTTTTTTTTGTTTTTTTTTTCCTTTCGCCTCCTTTCCTCATGATTTCCTTGTAAGTAACCTGAGGATGTTTTGTAGTGCTGCTGGGTTCACAATTTCCGACGGCTTACTCCTAATGGATTACGGAAATGTAAAGGAATTATTGGAGGAGTGTGCATTCACAGGTGACGTAACATCGCGACGTTAGTATCATTCAAAAGTGACCCAGTTTCAATTTTAAGTAAAAGTTTGTAGAAATGTAGGGTATTGTAGATAGATCAGGGATTACAGATATACTGGAAACTTAAATTAAATATTTCTTATTACTGCATTGTTAGAACTTAATTAAATGCTTTTTATTTTCGTTTTTCGAATTAATTAATTATATATATATATATATATATATATATATATATAGTTAGATAGATAGATAGATAGATAGATATGGGTGTGTGTGTATAAATTTATGTCTATATGTTAGTATACAAGTTTTGGATATAAAATAATTTAAATTTACATGTATTGAAATTATAAATTATTTTAAATATACATGTATTGAATAATAGAACATGTTTAATTACAGTTACGGACAAATTTTTAGTTCTTTTTGTTTGATTGAATCTGAAATAATAAAAAGGTTTTGGTAGCTATTTGCAATTTTTTTTAAATTCATCACTTCTTTTCATTTTTTTATATCAATTAATTTTTCTTCCCCTTATTAGAAACTTTTCTAGGTTATTTAAAAATCAGCTTGATTCAATCAAAATTTTATGAGCATTTCCCTATGCATATATATAATATGTATGATTTATGGTTTTAGTTATCTGAAAGTATGAGTTACTGAAAATATGAGTAAAAAAAATAAGCTGGATTCTTGGTAATAATTAAAGTTTTACATGGCTCTTTAAAAACAAAGTGTTAAAATATTTCTTAACTTATGCATCTTAAGTTATGAAATTTACTATTTTACATATAATTATTAAATTATCAGTAAGCAAGCTAAATCGTATGTATGCATAGATTTTATGACAAGAAGCAGTTAAAATTTTATAAATGATGTTCCGCTACTAGTTGTAATTGAATTTGTTTAACTGTTTATGAAATTTCGATGGCTTATTTACGATGTAACTTATATCGTTGTAACTTACTTGTTTACTGAGTACTTCCCATGAAGCTTCTAACTGAATTCAACACTATATATAGTGTATTTAATATTTGTAATTAATATATTCAGTTTAAAAGTATTTAATTGGTACATCTTATATGAAGCTTTTTAGCAACTTCTCAAACTACTATTATGGAAAAGCGTGGAGTACAACATATTAAAATCTGAAAATTTTATATGTAAATTTCAAACCCTTTATAATGATTAATTCTCTCATCCTCAGGGGATTTTAACCTTGATATACTCAAAATTTAAATGTATATATTTGAGAAAAGATAAAATGTTGCATATGATGTATTTATTAATATATGTCATTTGATTCCTATTTTTTATTAATTTTAACCTCTAACAATTATGCCACTTAAGAACTAGGGCACTTTAAGTAATATTGATACATTTTAACTACTTTAGTTTGTTCGGATGGTATAATAAATGCAAATTTCTATCATTTAACCTCGAATTATATATTTATAATGATTAACAAAAAAGCATTGTACCAATGTGGTCTTTTAAATGATAGGTAAATTTCCAATATAAACTTAGAAATATTATATAAACAACTTAGTAACATTTACATAATAAAATTTATATAATGTTATTAACTTTATAACAACTTAATAACATTATATAAATTGAATAACGACAATTGACTTATTGTCATTATTCATTTATATAATGTTATTAAAAGGTATAAAAAATGTTCTATGAGGAGAAAATAAAGCAGCATGAAGTAAAAGACAAAATATATATTACAGAAAAATTTCTCTAATTGCCTCAATAAATATTCTTAGATAAAATGTATTTGGATATAGTATTTCATAAACTTACATTAAACTATGTAAGTTATTTCATTTTTAAATACCAATATATGAGAAGTAATATGACAATGATGAAATATTTTTAGCAAATTTTACATTTGGTTTGAAACATACATTGGACTTTTTCTTACACTGTTAAAACTTGATAATATGTCTAATCATAATGTTTTGCGTCATAATTGATGTATAGATTTTAATTTAATAAATCCTATTTCCTCTTGAATTAAAATTGAATATCATTTGTAATGTCTGACAGCCTAACATTATACATTATATGAAGTCTTTTGTTGATATGAATTATTAAAATTCTGTGTTTTTTATATATATTCCATTTATGTAGAGAACCCTCATGCATATAACTTAGCTTTATCTTTATTATGTTAAGTTACAGTCATTTCTGACCATTTTAATGATAATTAAATTAGGATATGATGTTTTTATTTGTATTTTTGATCTGTTGTTTTGCACTTATTTATGTTTTCATCTTACATAGTATTCACTAGTTGAAATCCCCAGTATAATGTTAATATATTCTAAATACATCCAAACATTCTTGTACAGTAATTAAAAGGTTTGAATAATAGAAAAGGAGTTAAATGTTTGCTTGTCAAATTTTACAAATGTATTATTCATGATAGAAAAAATATATATTATTAATGCATGTGATTAGATAGATGGAATACTATTAACTCAATGCCTTATCTCACTGTAAAAACGTGTTGTATGTATGTAGGCTTAGCTTTTATTTAATCGCACCCTACTTGTAAATAGTTATTATTTTTATTATGATTTGATCCTAATTTTTAAATACTGAGAGTCAAGAAGGTTTCCAGATTCAAAGTTCAGACACCATGCATGAGTAATTCCAATTGTGACGTAATAAATAAGTAAGAAAACATATCATAATGGTGCATTATGCTGTCCTAGTCCCCATTCAAAGATTTTTTAAATCTACGTTATAGATTTTAGAAAGAGAAAAGAGTGTACAAAACATGTATTTATTTATGTATTTATTCATTTTTCAAAATTTTATCTATTTGCTTCATGTAACTTTAGAAGGTTTTTATAGGTTACAGACAACGTTATCTGTTTACTTCTTGATTTCAGAAAATTTTTGTTTTTATGCTATTAAATATTGCATGTCAACAAATTATATGTAATATTTACTAGCTATCTCTGAAACATTAAGTTTGTTCACTTGATTGTAACAAGTATGAATTGAAATACAGACCGATAAAACTATTTCTTAATTTAAAATACATTTTTTGTGCGTGTGAGCAGGTTAGATCTTTAGAGTTGATACATTCATTCCATAGATAATACAAAATATATCAAAACATCCCCAATTGTGCATTATAGGTTTAATACATTTTTTCAAGGTTTAAATATTTTTTGAGTTTTAAAACTGCGGCTAAAATAATTATTCTATGAAATAAACCCCAATGGAGGTATAAAATGAAAATTTATATTATGTTTTTGTACATTGCAATATTATATCAACTCCTACAATTTCTTTATTTCGACTTAATTCTTTATTCAAGTTTTACTGAACAAGTGTCATGAATACAAAATTATAAATATGTGGTTATCCAATCACTGTTTTTTTAAATAAATAACCTTATAGATAAAATAAATGTAACTTTGAGAAGAAATAATAAATTCCACTAAGTAAATAAGCTCTAAGTCTAATAAATATAACTTTGGACTATCAATTACGTTAATCAAAAGAAACAGTAATTTTTTGTACAATTTCTTAATGCAGTAGCATTCATTTTCTCAAGCATGAAACCCCAAACTTTAGATCATAGGTATATCAATAGATTTCATTATAAAGGATCCATTTCTATGGATTGAAACCACACTATTCATTGGACAACGTATATTATTCACAGTTAAAGTAACAAAATTTAGTTATTATCATTATGTATTCTTGAAAACCTCTTAATTTGAGAATACATGAAACCCCAAACTATAAATCATATACCAATGAATTTCGTTATAACTGATCCATTTCGATAAATTGAAACTACTCTATTCATTAGGCAACTTGTATCATTCCTAGTTAAAGCAACAAAATTTAATTATAATCATAATGCATTTTTTGAAAGCTTCTATACAAAACAAAATCTCCTCTCTTGAAGAATAATTTAATTTTCATACAGGTTTATTATTAAGTATAGGACGCTTTGTATGTCTGATTTTTTGCATGTCAATATATACTACTAAAGGAAATTTTTATATGTTGCAATCATTTTTTTAATAAAATGACATGAGTTTGTATTAATTAAATAACTTTATAAACCCCCAATAATAAATTATATAATTCCCGCTACCAGCAAAAAATCGAAAAATTTATAAAAAAAATTCTCGACTCTATTTTTAATGTAAAGTGTATTTATAGCAAAAAAATATAACTTTACATATAATTACCTTTAACTGAAATTCAAATTAGTAATAGAACTGGCGTTTTAAATAGTCCTATACTGATAGAAGCTCCTTATATTTTTAAGGATTTTATATTATAGCTTCGTGTTGCCAGACTTATTTAACAATTCACCTCTTTCATAAAAGAATAAAAACTGTATCTTTTAACGATGCTTTCAAGTTACAGAATAAATTAGCACTAATTGAAATATTTTTAAAACTTAAATATTCTTAAAACTATTGCTCTCTAACAACTGCCATTTATTTTTAAATTACTTATCTTAAAAACAACATGAACTTTCCAAAGTAATTACTTTTTTGCATTATTTCATAAATAATTGTCTTACAAGAGAAAACTTTAAAACTTTATATGAAATGGGCGTGTCGTTTCCCAACCGAAAGCAGAAAAATGTTTCTCATTAAAGCTTTCTCAAATTCATGACGGACCCCTTTTAAAGCACTGAAAGAAATGTTTGTGAAAGCGATTTCTCATTTTGTGAGTGAAGAATACGGAATTACTGACCACAAAATTTTCAAAGAGTTTTAGTTTAGAAATGCGTCTGCCCTAGAGTTTAAAAATCTTAGTGGTTAATTTTTCAAAATGTTTCTAGGAAAATGTTTACGAGTACAGAATATTTTTTCACTTGCAGGTCAGTGCTAAAAAAAGTATTTCTTGGCCAAAACTTTGAAAATCATATTTCACTACTTACGTTCTAGCTTAGATTTCTGTAAAATTATAAATTCAAACATGTCTCATATGAAATTTTTATCTATACAACAAATTTTTCTGAATTAATAAGCTGTAATATTTATTTTTATAGTATTTCTTTTTCATTTTCGCATATACATCTACAACAAAATTTAAAAGAATAAACATTAGTTCTATGTACTTTATTTCCTTTTACTTTGTTTTCAAATAAAATATATTTATGTCGATTAGTTAAAAGTTTCCTCTTCACAGAAATCCTCTATACAAGATTAGAGATGTTCCAAAAAATACTATTTCATAAATGAAATCTATATCATTTTTATAAACTATAATTAAACCTTGAACAAATTATTATGTGTTTTGTTTAGTTTTATTGTATTATCATAGCCATATTCAGTTTTATTGTAATAGCATAGCCATATATAGTTTTATTGTATTATTATTTCCTTATACTCTATTACGAAATAAAATATATTTATATCGTTTAGTTAAAAGTTTCCTTTTAATGTAATAAAGGAAAACACAGAAATCCTCTATACAACATTAGAGACGTTCAAAAAAATACTATTTCACATATACAACCTATATCATGTTTTTAAACCATAATTGGACCTTGAATTATCATGTCCTTTATTTAGTTTTATTGTATTATCATAGCTATACAACTCGAAAATTATCAAAATGTTGTTTCTTTGTATGAAACCTTTCATATCACTTTACAAAAAACATTTTTATTCCTAGTCTTTACAAGTCATTTAAAATTCATATAATTTTAATCAAGTCATCAGTGATTCCCTTAATTTTCTTGAATGCTTAGATAAATTATGAAACAATTTTAAAATGTTTATACTTTAAATAAATATGAAAAGCAAAGCATTTTTGAAAATCTAGAAGTAAAATTATACAACGACACATAATTTACTAATTTTCGAAATATTAAATCAAGGCAGTCAAATATTTTACAAACATTTACGTTTTGTTCTTTAAAAAACTTTAGTATTCAAAAGAACAGACAATTATCTCTCTGAATATGCACATATTTGCATATAATTTACATTATAAAATGTTATTACGAGGTATAACAATTTTTGATTAAAATGACTTAGATATTTCATAACTTAGTGAGATGAAATGTAAAGGCGTTTCCTTCAGAACAATAAAATGTACTATCGTTTGAAGTAATGTTAATTTTTATGATAATTTTTCATGAAAGAGGTGTAGACGTAATACGTTTGAAAAAACAAGGTATGGAAGAGAATTATTTATTCTAAAAAGTGAATTATACTTTAATTTTTCAAACACTTCTCTTTTTAATGCTTCTTTATAAAATGTAATAATGTGTGGTATTTTTTTTATTTTAAAGAAAACAATTTTTCTTTAAAATAAAAAAAATACCACACACGACCTGTTTACACCTAGGTTTGAACCATTTTCTGGAGTAAGGAATACAAAGGAATTCTTTAAAATTGCTCTGTATGAACGACTATTAACGGTAATCTGAATTCAATTTCTGATATTCATTAATTCAGATATAGCAGGATTCTCAGGTTTAATAATCAGCAAACCTGTCCGGTTAACACGAAGCCCGTATACGACTTTCGAATGACCATAGTTTCTCTTAAGGTACAAGAAACTGTGACAGTAAGAATGTGTGACCAAGATTGAGTTGTCGCTTCAGAATTTCTCATAAGAAGCACTGCTGCGTTTAACTATTTCATTCAGAACATTTTATGTGTAAATGATTTATGGTGTTTTTGCATGAAAGGAAAACAGATGTAGCTTGAATATATTTGAAAAAGTTAGATGTAGAGAATATTTGTTTACGCTAGGAAATAAATCAAATTTAAGTTTTTCAAACACTTGCCTATAACATTTATAAAACTCTGCCAGTGAGATATTTTTTAAAGGAAGTTTTCTTTAAGAACCCTATTTGTCTACATCGGTGGTGGAGATATTTTTTTAAAACAATTTGCCAGTTAGACCTAAATGTTATTAGTTAAACTGCTATCATGTATATTAAAACTTAATAAATGTTGAAAAGAGTACTAGATTATGTTTGAATTAATATTGAGATAAATGCGGTATCACTAGGAAAATTGCGATATCCTTTTCAATGAGATGTATGGTAACTTGGAAAGAAAGTTATTTCTCTTCGTCATCACGATGCCAAGAGATTGATTTATTATGCAATTAAAAAATGACAACAGCTTCAATATAGCAAGGAAACTCCACAGACACCTTGAAACTGTTTCTTAAATTCAAAGACACGGGCTCTCTCTGATCTACATACAGAAAATGGCGTTGTGGTATTCTTTTTGGTGACGGAGCATGATTTTCCACAGAGACACCAGTAAAACAATTAGCGTTACAGAACTTCTATTTGTCCTTTATGTAATCTTGAATATAATACTAGAATCCAACTAAGATTCTGTCCGTTTAGAGTGAACGAATTATTGGGTCTTCCTAAGGATCGTCATCTCTATCAACACTATTTAGACCAGACTTTAGATTGGGCAGTACGTCGCTGTAAAGTCGAAAGACTTGAGACGAGCACAGAATAAAAAAAACGTATAAAATGTTCATGAAATTAAAATGCGAGTAAGAAGTGAATTTCGCTGTAAATTTTAATATGTGTGACTTCATAGTTTGATCGGATTTTTTTCTATAACTATGACGGCAAAACATTTGTCTGTATTTGTTATGAGGGGTACCAGAGATACCCCTTTGCGTTGTGTAAAATTAGGAAGGCGAACTCCAAAGGGAACTATGCGTTTATAAATAAAATAACATTTATTATACACTATTTTACAAGAGAGGTGAGTTTTGCATACTATATATAAGATCTTGATTAGACATATAACAGAATTAGGGCATACTTTATCCGCTTCCAGAGGCAGAACCATTACGGGTCGAGTGAAATAAAGTTCTATTTCTCGTAATCTCTCAAAAGGCATGAGCACTATTTAAAGGGGAAGAAATGACCAACCTGGGGAGCTTTGATGAAACAGTAGGGCAAGGCACGGAGTCGTTGTGGCACTTATATCGGAGGAGGCTTTAGGTATCGGGCTAAAAATCATGTGTCCCTCCACTGGCGGAGGCAGCAGGATTCGGCGCTGGCGGTTGAACACGGACATCTCGCCATTTTACGGGGGCGTCTTTTCTTCCCAGGCTTTCTTCGCAGCTCTCTACCTCAATCTCTCTCTCTGACCCTCTCCTCCGATCGTCGTTTTTCTCCCACACACTCGGGGTTCATTTTTCCCCCGTTTGGGTTATGACTCCTCCCCAGGTCAAGTAAATTTATCGCCTCTTCGAGTTTTTTATTCGAGTTCAGGATGCTCCGACATCCCCACGGTTGACCCACGTGGTACTCTTATTTCCAAGAAAATTGGATGTCCGTTGAATTTCCTGGAATTTCTTTCTCCCGTCCTGAGGAATTCAGGGGTGCTATGTTTCTTGGAAAATTGGTGCAGTTCCCCCTTTTTCCAATATGGCCGTTTTATGCCCCGTAATCGTGTCGGAAAAACAAAATGGCTATGACGTTGGAAGGAGTTCAAAATGTCCAAATTGTGGATCCTTCACAACAGTATTAGTTTTTATTTTCTATTAGAACAGCCCGCCAGACGTTAGAGTGAAATATATGTCAGCCCACAAAGTATCTAGGTATCTGTAGGTGTGTAAATTTCTAAATGCCTATAGACATTTTGGCACTTCATGCCAATCATGTAAACTTTAAAACAATAAATTCGTCTAAAAATTCAGTTATGTATTGGATTATTATTTGCTGTTGCCAGCCAGAGCACATTTAGTTTACATTTCTGTTACCAGTGTGTACAATCCCCATGTTTTCTCTTAAACCTACATACCTCATTATCAGGATGGGGGAAGTTTTAATGATATATAGGATAGGAAGTGAGATGACCTCACAAAACGAGATATTTATAGGAGCAAGCATTAAATCCAGCAGAACCCTGTTGGTAGAAAACCAGCCTGTTGAAGAGGCTGGTAATACATAACAGCATAGTTGAGTACCAGCTACATAACTGAAGGAAGAAAAAGGTTCTAAAAGCAGGATAAGGGCGCGTGTACGAATAAGGAAAAGGAGTGCGTATGATACGAGAATAAACTAAAATAAAGCTAAGGCGGGAAATCGGGTTGAGAGGTTGCGAAATTCAGGTGTGTGTTTTTTATATATTGTAAGTTTCACGCTCATGTTGAGGGACAATCAACTGGCTTGCTATATTGAGTTGTGATTCTTTATTTCTTTTCAGTCGACCTTGGCAGAACCAAGTCAGTTCAGTTTATTTGCGGAATATTTATCTTTAATATTCTCATTATGAAACAATCGTAGACATTTTTTTCCAAATTAGTAGATCATAAATCTGGAACATTGTAAAGTTATTTTTATTTTAATGAAATAAAAATTGAATTTCGATGTTTTAAAACTGTTGGATTAATTTTATTGTTCTTATCTTGGATAAAGTATAAACATTTTTTGATATGTTTGTATATATATATATATATATATATATATATATATATATATATATAAACTGTATTTATACTGTATGAATGTATAAATGTATGTAGGCATGTACACGCTCATTAGCATGGCCATCATAGACGTAATATTACCCAAGAGATCAATGCAGACAGAACGGACTCAAGAAAAGGTAAAAAGCATTTGCTAAATAGCATTTCGCGTAATCAAAATTTGTTTATTGTGTTTGATGACAAATCGATTCGCTTTTGTGGAGGATAACTAAGTAATAATAGGCCTGTGCGCAGCATTTGACGTGATTCTAAAGGATATTGATGATCCGTCCTGGGTGGAGCCTAAGATGTATTGGAAACAAACAATAACGTGAGTAATATTGAATGCGGCGCAACGAAAACATAACCAATCGAATCGGAGGTTTTCTAAAATAAGGACGGATAATTTGCCTCGATAAATGAAAAAGAAATAGTTACGTAATTCTCTCGGAAGGGTGGGTGGCTTGAATGTCTGTCTGGCTTTTATTTGTTCACCGTAAGCACCTTGTGAGCGCCAACAAAAATGAAGTTTTAGGAAGATTAGACTGAGGAATAACTCTTGGGTACAGAGATTGGTGTAATTGATCAAATGTATTAGTTCTGGTTTCAAAACGACTAATGATGGTATTGTTTGTACCAAGAACTATTTCCTGCATTATTTTTTAATGATGATGTTATTAGTTTCATACGAAAATAATCATGGTATCGATTGGTTATTGCAGAGATTACGATGTCGTATGAGATAATATAAGCATCCTTTTAAATACATTTTAATTTAAGGAATTCATACCAATATGCATTTAAAAGGGTTAACTTATCTCACCGGAAATTGGAAGTTTTCATGTTAAATTCCATCACCAGTCAATTTAAGGGAACAAGGGACCTTGAATCTCGTTCTTCTTTAATTTTCAATATTTTACTCTATATACCACATGAGTATTATTAATATTCTTTTCTACTACATTCAACATATTTAGAATTAACAAATAAGTATTTTGTGTAGGAATAAGACCTTTTTATCAAAAATTCTTCAAAAATTCTAGAATTTTTCAAAAGGCTCCATGAATATTCATTTTCTTCTGATATTTTCCAAATTTCTTAGAATTGTCACAAAACTGTGCATGATTCTTTGAAATCAAAATACTTTTCAAATTTATAGGCCATAAATTAAATTAAAACATAAAAAACATAAAAAAAGCAGGCAGAATAGAAAATAAATATTTAAGACTTTTAGATTCCTACAAAAAAAATTAAATGCACATTTATATTTATATACATATGGTAAACGTATAATAAAAAATAATTTAAAGACTTTAATTAATATAGAATGCACATAGAGCATTTTGAAAAACGTTAGCATTTTTTTTAAAAAATTGGAAAAACAGTCATTAATCTGCAAAAAAATTCCTTATTTTTGAATTCTAAGTGTTATCACTGTAGTAAAACAAAAATTTAATTATTCTCATTTTGTATATAGATATAAAAATTGAAAATTAAAGCAATTCAAGCTTGAAGGTCCCTTGTCATAAAAACTTTAAAATGGCCATATGAGGAGAACATTCGGTGAGAGAATGGTTAAATATTTTTTTTAGCTAGTAAAAAAATGTATCAATTAAATCTCTCAATATTACTTCTGAATGGAACATCTTACCATTACTGTTTTTTATAGTTTAAAGTTTACCCTAAAATAGAATAAAAAATGCAAATGTCGGATCGAAGATTAGAGTACAATAAAATACTTATCATCTAGGTTTTTATTTATGTTTTCACATACTTATGAAAAGGTCCTAGTGCACCATGCGTTTTAGCACGTTCCTAGGAATCCATAAAATCAGTGTTACCCAGCACAATATGTATATATAAATACTGATGTTTGTTAGCGAAAATATCACATTAACATATTATGACTCGTGCAAGCTTTATAATAGCCTAAATCATCTCAATTTTTCGGTTTGTTAAACGGAACGTACATTCATTAATGCAACTGCAACAAATTAAATTTCACAAGTAATACATCTTTTAATATTGGAATGGTATTATTTTAAAAAAATCAAGACACATTGATGTGTTTTATTTTGAGTAAGAGGTTTTGAACGGAACATAGATATATGATGGCTTTCCTTATCACTTGATTTAACAGAAATAGCCCGGTGCACCCGCAATTTTACTTGGTTCAGATTTGATGTTGGAGGGAAAAATTAAAGAAGCTGTTGGAAATGCTGTTATAAGATTAAATAAATTGTTTTTTGAATTGGAGATTGTGCTGTATTTGTGTTATCTAGATAGAATAGAAAGAATCTCATGAGAGCAAGTACTGGAGAGAAATGGATCAAACTCTTATATTGTTTAAATATCACAGTATTTTAAAACCGAAAATAAGCAGGATAAGGAACCTCATTTTCTGTCTATAAAGTACCATCATTCGTGTCAAAAAGTTTCAAAGAAAGGTCTCTATCAGGAACAGTATTTAAACTTTGAGAAGTGATAGGATGAATAGACGGTTAGAGTCCTAATATTTGTCGAAATTAATGCAAATCTAATGTATTCTTATCTCTTTAAAAACATTTTAAAAGGACAGGCCATTCCATAAAAATGTTCAAATAACATGTATAAATAACCTACATCAAATGACTGAACTTCCATGTCCTTTGTTTTATTCAGTAAATAATATTCATTTAATTAGTCTAATTTTTCATCATCGGGGAAAAAACAAAGAGATTCTATGTAAGAAATTTTTTTCCATTGCAAAGCAGATTACTTATTTCCCGGAAAGATTGCATTTAATACCTCCTGAAAATTCTTTCTGCGATGTGCTCAATATCATAAATGAGAAGAAAAATTTTTTTTTCAAATTGGGAACATCATAATTCATATTTCTCGCTTTTTTACTAACTTTTACTTCCAAAATTAATTAGAGGTGAATTATTTTAATGAATGAATTCAGCCCAACTTTACATGTATTAATGTTTGCCAACAATACAAATAAAGCCTCATGAAATCTTTTCAAAAACGTAAGTCGTCACTCAATACTATAAATTGACCACAAACGGAAGTATAAATCTTTAAAAAGTGACAGAAATCTAACCTATTCTTTAGCACGGAGAGGGAGGGAGGGATTTTAACGAAAAGGCTTCATTTCTGTATATGTATTAGTGTTGCAAGATAAATTGAGCTGATAGTCATTATTATTCTATTTCATATACATTAGGGAGAATTTTTATACTTAAACACAGCAGTAACACTTTGTGGAAACAGACTTGTAGGAATGGATGTGTGGGATTTTCAAAGAGAAAATAGCTTGAAACTGATTTGGCTGAATACGATTTATAAAAATATTCTATGTTAAAGAAGGGATGAATATGTAAGAAATGAATTCAAAATTTTATTTTTTAAACATATAGGCTATTTTTCCTCTAATGTCACTGATGTAATTATACAAAATTAACTTCATGTTTCATTGTAATACAACATTAAGCCTTTAGTTACGAATAGGACTTGAAACTAAAATTCACTTAATTACAATACTCGAAAGCTTTTATCTTTTTATCAACGGCTTCTCTCACTTTACAAGAATATTATTTTATAATAACTCATACTAAGTCCTGGTAATAATGAAATTATACGGGAAGAGCGTCAAATTAATTCTCATTCAGAGGTTTTTATGAAAAAACAAGGATGAATATGTAAGGAATGAATTAAAGCCTTTATTTTTTTCAAACATGTAGGTTGTTTTGTCCTCCCCTCTTATTGAAGTATTTACATATATTAAACTGCACTTGTGTTTTATTGTAATGCAACAGTATTAGTAACTCTTTAGTTAGTAATGGGGCTTGAAATTAAAATTATCTGAATCACAATACTCAGAAACCTTTATTTTTTTTCAACGTCTTCTGTCTCTTTTCAAGAATATTATTTTATAGTAAGTCATAACAAGTCTCGGATATAATGAAATATTAAAGGAAGAGTTTCAGGTTAATTCTGTTACTGAGAGGTTTCTAAGACCACTTGAAAGAAACTTCTTGGTTTCGTCTGGAGTAATACACTCCGCATAGTTAATCAAAACTAAGATATGTCACATCTTACAGATTTTACTTAAAGACCTGAAAAAAAAAACCACATCTAAATTTTTTTTGTTTCATTTCTCCCTTTATTCTATATCCTGAAATACGTACTCTATACAAGGACATGCGGACAAGGCGAGTATGCATACAGAAAACGACGGCAAACAAAGAGTAACGATCAAATTAGGCCAAATTTCACCAAAAACATTCGGCGTTTAGTTTGAAATTCGATTGGCCGTCTACATTTACAAATCGTATTCATATGTAACCGTTCACTCATTTCCGTGAAGTGAATTGCTGTGGTGAATTCTCCAATCCATGCTATATTGCGGAACTCAGTTTCCGATGACGAACAATGAAATTAAGTTTCCTACTCGAAATGAAATTTTCAAGCAAAAATTATAAAACTATAATTGGGGACTCTATACACATACAACAAACGACAGCTCATAAAGATTAACGAATTCCCTTTGATGTACCGCCTAATGAGTGAATCGGGGTAAATGCGTTCCGTAGAGTTCATTGCTACATATACTTTTCGAGAACAATTTCATTCGTTACCCTTCGTTCGGCTTCGTTTGCTTTATGTATCAGCGCCATAAAATAGAGTACTTTTTTCTTTCCTTTTATAAAAGTACTTTTCTTCATCGGCGAAAAGTTTCTTCCGCACACGATAAATAAATCAAAAAATTCCAACTTTCAAAAGTTATAAAAACATCTTTTGGTGAATACTTCACAAAAAAGGCATACCCATCGCATGTTTGGGTAAAATAATGCAGACAAATCTGCAGACAAATCTTTTCAAGTCTTGTAAATAAAGGAACACTAGTTTATTCTCTCAGACGACTGGAATAAATTACTGCCACCTCCCCCTGCAAACATGCACGCAGCCTCTAAAGTAGGTACAACTGTTAAGACAAGAAAAATCCTTATTTTATGATTTTACTGAAATAAGCATCACTCAACTTTAAACAAGTTAAATTGAGCCCTTATCGAAAGGAAATTTTTTTAAATGATTTTAATATGGATAGTTAATTTATCAACTTTAAAAGGTAACGCGTTTGTAAAACACAATCTAACTGTTTGAGATACAGTTATAGAATAAAATTCTATTTAAACAAAATCTACTTAGACGTTGGCCCTCTACAGATGTGAACACAGTTTTCTAAAGACTGTTTTTACCTAAAATTACTTTAATAAACGTCTTAAGAGCACAATTATCTTAAATAGAGGTAAACTGTAAATATTGTTAGAAAATATATAAATGTACACTATTATCTATTATATGTTTTCTACGCTTCAAAATATATATATATATATATATATATATATATAGATAGATAGATAGATAGATAGAGAAAGAGAGAGAGAGAGAGTGAGTGGGAGAGAAAGGGATGATCATATCTCTTCTTTCATTTCAAGTTTAGACTTTATGAAGGATATGAATTTATAGAGTATAGCTCACTTCTACCCGCACTTGGGTGTATATAATTTGAAGTGGCACTCTAAATGAATTTGATACAAACACAGTTTTATACATGAAACAATGTTTATTGAATTCGTTGCACATATAGAATTTGCTTTTACAGCAATAAGCATACGTACTACTTGTACGGAATATACATTAGCACTCAATAAAAATACACTTTGCAATACTCACAATCTAGAGGGTCAAACCAGCAGTTCTGCCACGTAAACTTTTGGCCCCCTAAGCACTAGTGCAGGATAGAACCTGGAGCTGCTTACCTCGTAGCTCCCTATCGCTTATCTATCAACCTTAACAACCTCTTAACTTAATCAAGCTGCTTGGTATTTATACCAAGCGCGTATGCCGAAATTAGCATATCTCAAGCAGCTTCTTTAATTCATTCACTCAATAGTTCGATTCTTGTGAATCGAATCTTATGTATAACTTACACTGGCCTCCCTCGAAAAAAAATTAGTTAACTGAGGTCTGAACGGCTTCAGTTAACTAATTGAAAACGCGTGCTGGTCTTACTTTTTAGAAAATGGGTGGCAAAGCCAAAAAAACCTTCCACACGTTGTGTGGGGAAAAAACGCCACTCTCATTTTACAAAACTAACCCCGAAGGGTCCAGGTGACACCCACACACAGTGGATTTGCAGAGTTGCGAATACTGGGCTGGCCAACTGCGCCCTAGAAAATCTATTTTAGTTAAAAGTGTCAACTCAATTGCACAGCATGACATTTCTTGACTGTCTGTAGCTGCTCTCCCCCAATTCATAATGCACATGTGTTATGTTTTGTTAAGTTAGTACATTAGATAGTTAGTTGTTATCTGTAGTTAGTATGCATTTTTTCCTATTCACTACATGTCCCCTTCAAAAATTTATAAAACAGTATGCCTTTTTTTTTCAGTTGCTCACCCCTTCCCCTCAAAATGTTTACATAGTATATACAATGGGGAATTTCAAACCAGTTTGGTTAAAGGACCGATCGGAAGTAACCGATTTTATTAAAGGGTGGGAGTTAGAATAAGAGAATTGATACAAGACTTGTTCATGAAGGCAGCAACTTCGTTGCACCATTCTGTCCATTCCGTGGAATCTCTCTTGATGGTCGCAGTCCTAGTAAAAGGGTTCGTTGACCGTGTGGGCATCCTTCGGGCAGCAGGTCGTAGGTCCTGAGGCATTGGTCCGGCTTGACGATGGACAGGAGGTCTCTTGGGAGGAGGCCAACCTTGCTGGGCGGCAGATATCTTCCGCTTCCTGTACTTATGCAAAGGAACTTTAAAACTGTAATTCTTCCTTTCGATAACCTTGTGTACCTTATGTGTGCCACGTTCATCCTTTGATGGAGGTTTTGTAGTGCACACTTTACTTTTCTCCGTACTTTTTAGAGTATAGGCATTAGATTTTAATGCAGATTCTATTTTTTCAAACTTATACGCCGCACCAACGCGTTTAGTTACTGGCTTTATCTCGCCCTTTATGATACGTTTACAATTTAGGTCGCTGTTTGTTTCAAGTTTTTCAACAACCTGACTCTGTTTTTTGGTATTGGTGCTTATACGACCTATTGTTTACCGATTTAATTACTTCAGTATTAGCAGTTTTAATGCTGGAACCTGAAGGCGCTTTTTAACGTTTTTTATCCCCTTAACTTTAGTTTTATCCTCTTTTGACGAAAAAGTCTCTTTGAAACTTGCGACATCAGAATCTTTATCATTTAAATTCTTTAAAACTGCTTCAGTTTTGGGAAGATTAAGATTTTCGTACTCGTGCGTTTTAATGCAAACTACGTCTAATAACTTCCGAAGCATCAGCTAAACTACTTACAGTATAACTCTGTGTCAACTTTTTATCCTGATTCTCAGTCTGGTTTTCATGTACTTTATTTAAAACCATCTTATCAACCTGGCCTACAGCATCCCCATTCGACTGGGAACTTGAAATAATATCATCATTACCTAGCGAGTTCCTAATATCGTTTAAAGAATTTTTATTGTCGTCAACTAATAAATATTCACTAACTTCCGTAACACATACTTCGTCATCTATTAAATTTTCTTCATTAACCGATGTGTGAATATCATCTAAAATATCAGGTATAACATTAATACATGTATCAGAAGATTTGTTTTCTAAACCACTAGCATTAGTATCGGCACTATTTTCAGAAATTTGTACTGGAATTACCGCATTATTCCAGCTAGACTCACTTTCATTATAAGCCACAAAAATACCCCGACTTTCACTATTCTCAAAATAATGATTACTGCTCGGACAAGTTAATACATTTGACCACACAGTTTCAACAGGTTGAACCATATCATGTGAAGCAACTTGCCAGTGCACGTAAGGTGCTTGCATATTATTTACTTTAAGTGCATTAATTTCATTGTAACGTCGTGAGCTTCTATTATTTCGCCGGCGATACTGGTTTCGCTGTTGGTTTGAAACTCGCGAAAAATTTTGGCGGGGGGGGGGGGGGGGGGGTATAAAACTTCTAGTACCTGAGTGAGGGTAAGGGGTAGCGAAGAAATGCCTATTGTCATGTTTAGCTAAAGCTTGAAGGAGGATAACCTTGCTTGTAATATTTTGATTGTCCAAAAAATCTTGAACACTTGGATTCAAACGTTGGATAACTATTTTTAAGATTACCGCTTCCATCACCCCTTCTATATATTCCTCAGACTTTATAATCTTTTCCATAACAAAATCTAACGCAGACTGACCTTCACGTTGCCTTAGCGAATAAATTTCCGCTTCTATTTGACTTTGATTAAAGGTCTTGGGAAAAGCGTGAAGAAACTGTTGCTTGAAGGACGAATAGTCAAAAATCAGATTACTGCTTTGCATACACGTGTACCACTGATATGCACTACCTCTTAAAGCGGCTAGAGCAATTTTAAGTTTCTCCCCCTCTGGGGTGCATTGTTGCTGAAAGTAATGTTCAATTTTCTTTAGGAATTGGCTTGAGGGGCCGCCATTGAAGGTGGCTTCGAATGGCGCAATTTGCTGAACTATAATTACCCGAGGAAAATTTCCAGCAGGGTTTTGTTCTACAACACTCATTTTCAAATAGTATATAAGTACTTGCAACAATTTTATCAATATAAGTACACAGTACACAGTTTAACTTCAATTATGTTGTTCGTTATAAATGTAACGATAACAACCAGGGTATATATAAACTTTCGGGTGCCACTGTAGAGTACTGCTCACTTCTACCCGCACTTGGGTGTATATAATTTGAAGTGGCACTCTAAATGAATTTTATACAAACACAGTTTTATACTTGAAACAATGTTTATTGAATTCGTTGCACATATAGAATTTGCTTTTACAGCAATAAGCATACGTACTACTTGTACGGAATATATATTAGCATTCAATAAAAATACACTTTGCAATACTCACAAACTAGAGAGTCAAACCAGCAGTTCTGCCACGTAAACTTTGGGCCCCCTAAGCACTAGTGCAGAATAGCACCTGGAGCTGCTTACCTCGTAGTTCCCTCTCGCTTATCTATCAACTTTAACAACCTCTTAACTTAATCAAGCTGCTTGGTATTTATACCAAGCGCGTATGCCGAAATTAGCATATCTAAAGCAGCTTCTTTAATTCATTCACTCAAAAGTTCGATTCTTGTCAATCGAATCTTATGTACACCTTACACATTTTAAACAACTTCATTAACTTAAGTCATCAGCGTTGTATTATCTGTCTGGTACAGTAATAGGCTTAAAATTTAAATGTAAGTAGCAAATAATAAATGATAAGCGTACAAGTACTGTTTTAATTCTATTGTTTGTCAAATTGATTAGTGTTATTTGAAGATAGCAAATTTATTTACCTTGAACTAATGAAAACGTATGTAATTACAGCCATTTTCTCCTAATATTAGAAATCAAAAGAGGTCTGCATAATAACAGAATCAGACAACAGTAGCAGGCCAAAATAAACTTCGATCTAATTTTAAAAGAAAATGAATCCAATTTATTAAATTTTCATTCGTAAAAATAAACTTCAGCTGTACAAGAGAGTACTCTGATAAAAATGTAATTTGTGTAAAATGTTCAGACTTTCGTATACAAATTAAGCCTTAGAGGGGTTATTATAGTTACTATTATTGATATGAATATATCTTCAAAATAAATTGAGATTACCGCATATTCTCCAATGCAGAAAGTTTTAATACGTTGACTAAGAAAAATATCTTTCTTTTGAAATGAGAAGGAAAAATACACATTCCAGGAGCAGTATTAGTACATAAGATAAGATAGCAGTAAAGTCTGTTGAACTATCAAATTTAACCGACCGAAGCCTTTTCTGGAAGGTAGAATGATAACATTCAAAAAGTCGCTTCTATGAATTATTTTTTCATTCAAGATCTTTTTCTAATAATAATACATATTTAATAAATCTCTGCGTACATGCACATACTATTACCTTTTTCCCGAATATGTATCTTTCCACAAATAAGAGCAACGATCCATAAATCCCCCTTTTAAACGACAGAAAAGAGATAAGCTCTGCACACACACAAGCGATACAAAAATCAATTTTAAAAGAACATTAAAGCATCCTTTTCATCCTTTTATTGAAACCTTAAATTATTAGTGCTCTCAAAAACTTCGGGAAAATCATTTTGTTGAATAAAATCAAAAGATTAAATGCTCTCAGAAATAAAAATATTATGTAACGTTTTCATGACATACTTACTTTCAATTTGAGATAGTGAATAAAAGAAAATTGAACGTCCTTTTGTCGAACGGCCATAAATTACTCCGACTAACGGTTCACGCTTCCAAACACGATTGAAAAATCTTTAATTCACAATTGCAACGTTTATACTATTGTGGATTTCATATTGCTCGGCACGCAGGTCTTCCTTTCTTCTCGTCAGTTTCATATCACTGCGGGAAATAGTTTTGGCCTTTTTTTTTAGCCTTCTGTGAATGAAGGGGAAGTAAGTAATGAGTTAAACAAAAAAAATACCACATCTAATTAAAAAGAAATGTGTAAGTATTTTTGTTTGGAGATAGGCAGTATCCTGCAGATGAGTAGTTTTGGAGATAATTTCTTTTTAGTTAACCGTGTATGTGTTTTATTGTACACAGGATAGAAATAGAAAAAATCATTAAAATAATTTTGAAGAAGTGATTATCATTTTTCTTGGGGCTTTATTTGTGAAGGTCTAATAGTTCAAAGTTATGTTTATATATTGATAACAAAGGAATGTTTATTTGCCATTCAACTTGAGAATATGGCCAAAATATAGAATAAAATCATAGCAATTTACGTTGTCCTAATTTACTACAAGCATAGTATGTATACCTGTTAATAGCAACAAAAAATCATTGTTTAACTAACAATATTTTTTATATGGTGTTTTTCGAAAAGGAAAATTTTCCTCTTTTTATCCCCATTTTCCCCAAGTGTACAAATATTTTTATTTGATTTACCTCCTCGTTTAAGTTAGTCATAACTTCATCTTTCCATACATGAAATCAGATTTAAAATGTATATCTGTAGATTATGTGTCATAACTTCATCTCTCCATACATGAAATCAGATTTAAAATGTATATCTGTAGATTATGTGTCATAACTTCATCTTTGCATACATGAAATCATATTTAAAATCATTGTGTGTGTGTTTTTAAAAAGGCACCTGAACGAGGTCACATACCATAAAACAAATGTTACTCGGATATTACATCAAAAAACACTCTAGCGTTTAATTGCAGTCATTAATTCCATGATCTAGTTTCCATTATTTACTTCCTGGTTGTGAAAATACTTTCACACTCTTGAGATTGCCACTTTGTCTTACAGGAAGTCCATACCATGTTCATATCACCTTTTCTGGTTTCATTCAGACTTTGTAACTACTTCGTTTTCTGGGATACATTCTAAATCAGATTTAAAATGTATATCTGTAGATGATGTGTCATAACTTCATCTCTCCATACATGAAATCAGATTTAAACTGTATCTATGTAGATGATGTGTCATAACTTCATCTTTGCATACATGAAATCAGATTTAAAATAATTGTGTGTGTGTGTTTTAAAAATGCATCTGAATGAGGTCACATACCATAAAACAAATGTTACTCGGATATTACATCAAAAAACACTCTAGCGTTTATTTACAGTCATTAATTCCGTGATCTAGTTTCCATTATTTACTTCCTGGTTGTGAAAATACTTTCACACTCTTGGGATTGCCACTTTGTCTTACAGGAAGTCCATACCATGTTCATATCACCTTTTCTGGTTTCATTCAGACTTTGTAACTACTTCGTTTTCTGGGATACATTCTAAATCAGATTTAAAATGTATATCTGTAGATGATGTGTCATAACTTCATCTCTCCATACATGAAATCAGATTTAAACTGTATCTATGTAGATGATGTGTCATAACTTCATCTTTGCATACATGAAATCAGATTTAAAATAATTGTGTGTGTGTTTTTAAAAATGCATCTGAATGCATCTACCATGTTCATATCATCTTCTCTGGTTTCAGTCAGACTTTGTAAATACTTCGCTTTCTGGGCATAGTGGTCAAAGTTTATCAAATAATTACCTTGTTGTTTTGTTACTACAAGGTAATTATTTGATATGAATGGTTTATGAAGGGTTATTATGAATAGTTGGTAATGTTTTGTAACTATTTCTAAATTTAAAAAATCTTAATAGTTAAGGTCATTTTAACGCCTAAATATCTTCAGATATTTAGAAATCATAAAATCATCTTTAATTTCCTCTTACAAGTCCTTAATTTTTTTATTCATACCTATTTTATACATTTAAATATAAATATAATATGAAATAGAATTAAAAATAAAAACTTTACTTTTATAGTGCGTTAACTTCAAGGATAAATTTCTCAGAATATTTTACAACGATTGGAATTCACATTTGCAAGCCGCAAATCAATGCTACATTGCCACAAATCCGTTCATTTTCCGTTGTTGGAATGCTCTGTAATTTATAATACTATAAACACTCAAAAGTTGTCATAACATATCTTACAAAAAAATTATATTATTTATTAAAAATACACAGTTTAAATATTTTAAACCTGACGTCTTGAAAAATATCAGATATTAATTGAAAATATTTAATTATGAATAGTATATACTCGACAGTTATAATTAAAGAGTCAGAATTTTGAATGGATATATTCAATTGTTTGGATTCTTTTGGCTATTATATTCTCATGATGACAAGCATAATATTTTCATAACTGTCAGTTTAAATAGAAAAAATTAGTCTTGCAAACACTAATTATAGAATTCTTTCATAATATAAAATTCAATGCATCTTTTATGATTTTAATAAACTTAGTGTGGTAAGACTTGAATGCACTACATTTAAAATCTGATTTATCATCTTTTTCAAGAGTCTTTCGAGAGAATTAGTAGATTTTTATTATTTAATTAAACGGAAGGATATCTCATAGATTTTAAATATAATGTTAGAAAATGTCTAAATCTTAAAAGTGGATTTAAAAATAAATAATTTCTTGAAGTGAATAAAGAGAGCTATGCTAGACGAAAGGAGGAAAGTTTTAAAAAACAAAATAAAATTCAGAGATAGTTCAGATTACAAAAACATTTTTTCTGCATCCATATAGCGGAAGACAAAACTCAAATCTCCTTCTCAAATACATTTATTTAACAGACTATGCCTTAAGTTTAGTTAACATTTTCTGAAGAGATTATTAAAATATTTCAAAATATTTAAAATTTATCAAATATGTTTGGAAAATTTCTCAAGATGATTTTTGAAAAATATAAAGGTCAATATATGCAATTAATGCCAAAACAATATATATATATATATATATATATATATATATATATATATATATATATATATATATATATATATATATATATATATATATATATATATATAAATACATATATATATATATATATATATAAATATATATATATATATATATATATATATATATATATATGTATATATACATATATATATATATATATATATATATATATATATACATATATATATATATATATATATATATATATATATATATATATATATATATATATATATATACATTCATGGACAAAAAAATTAGCGCACCAAGAAGGAGTCGTCAAAATGAAACGAAATTTTACATACGTAATGACTACTTTGATATAAGTAAATGATAAGAAAATCAAAGAAAAAGGATAATTTATTTCAGAGAAAAAGGCAAAAGAACGGAGGAGTTAATACTCCGTTGGACCCCCTCTAGCGCGAATGCACGATGCGATACGATCGGGCATTGAGTCATACAAGTTCTGTATGATATCTTGAGACATTTCGTTCCATATTTGCTGTAACTTTGCCTCTAGTTCGTTCAAACTCGTGGGATGCCCAACTCGTCGTCCCAAATGATCCCAGATATGCTCGATTGGAGACAAATCTGGGGATCGGGCAGGCCAAGGAAGGGTAGTAACAGTGCGGAGACAGTCTTGTGACACCCTTGCCGTATGAGGCCGAGCATTATCTTGTTGAAAAATGGCTCCTGGGAGCCGTTGCATGAGTGGCAACACATGTGGTTGCAGGATTTCATGAACATACCACTGGGTCGTCATGGTGCAACGGAACAATACTAGGGGTGACCGTGAATTGTAGGCAATGACACCCCATACCATCACATCAGCTGTGGGAGCGATGTGTCGCTGTACAGCAAAGGCAGGATTGAAGCGTTCACCACGGGATCTCCACACACGAACACGATTGTCATCACTGCCGAGATTGAATCTGGATTCGTCGCTAAAGACTACTTGGTTCCATTCCGCTACAGTCCAGTTTCCTCGTGCGCGGCAAAACTCCAAACGGAGGCGTCGATGGGTGGGCGTCAAGGGCAGCACACGTAATGGGCGCCGCGATACCAACTGTCCTTCAGCCAGGCGCCTTCGTATGGTTCGAGAAGACACAGAGGCCCCTAGTGAAAGTGCTACCTGTGCCTGGATGGCGGCCGATGAAGCAGTTGGCTGTACGCGTGCATTTCTTACGATGTGGCGGTCTTCTCGACGACTGGTCTGTCGAAGGCGTCCTGAGCCTGGTCTTCGTGTACATGACATCTCTCGGGTCCACTGGTCCCAACACCTCCTCACAACACAATCAGAGCGGCCTAGCTGACCACCCAGCTTCCATCATCCCGACGATTCTCCCCCTCTCAAACTGCGACAACTGCTTATATTGTCTTCGAACACGGCGTAATGGCATGTCTATCTCAGCTCTTCCTTTGTAAATGATTCAGCACACTCAAACAAGCTTTGGTTACCTGTTTTATACTCCACAGAGTACGATGTTCAACGCCCTCTACTGGTTATACGTAATGCGCAATCCCGCTGCATTTCTAATCATTTGCATATCTCCCCGACATGTACCTTCATTGCAAGTTTCGTTACGATCCCGCAATTATTTCTTGGTGCGGTAATTTCTTTGTCCATGAGTGTATATCGTAGCGGATATTTTTATAGACAAAATAATGTAGAAGAAAATATTCAAATTAAATACAACGGTCCATGTATGCAATTAATTTGTATGTTTAATATCCATAAAACATACTACTTTGAATTAAATTCTTAAAAGATTTTCATCTCAATTAGTCTAGTGGTTAAATTTTATCTTTTACCGTATTTTAATATTTTTTTGTCAATTTATTTCGTTGTTATGAACGGGAAGCAAAATTAATTTAAAGTATCACAAAAAGAAAAGTAACCACGTGATTAGTATTTAATAAATTAAATTCTAAAAATTAATCTTTAAAAATTCAACAAAAATCAGAAAATAGAGCTAAAGATTCGAAAAAGATTTCATTTTAAAGGAATTTTCATGATCTTTCTCGTGATATAAATTTCATAACCTTCAATTTATTATTTTAAATGCAAATTTTAAAAAATGTTACAAAAACAGCTTAAAAATTTAATTTAAAAAAATCTAAGCCGAATTTTTCAAAAATCTTTCTTAGTGCACCCCTACACTATAAGAAGAATCGCAACGCAGAATTTGAGCCCTTTAGGTCCAGCGGTTTGGTGTGTGCGTTATCTGTCAATCAGTCAATCACTCAGTCAGTTACGGAACTGTTTTATATATATAGACGATAAACAATTATATACACATTGGTGTTGAAATTTAAGAGAATTTTCACATTTTATCGAATCTCTGGAAAACTAATGGACGAATTTTAATGAAATTTGGTATGGATACACAGTTACATAAAAAGAAAAATTATGCCACACAATTTTCAGGGTTCTCACTCATGATCGTCAGCTAGGCACATCATTGCAGGAATGTCCAAGACCCACGTTGCAAGATCGGATATAAAATGACTCTAATATGGCGTACGGACGCCTCTCACAGTCATACATTTCTCACATCGCATTGCTATACTGGAAACAAGGCAGTTTGATGAATCCCTGTAGCAGTCGGTCCCACTCCTGCAGCAATGCAGTTTTCAGCTCCTGGATGGTTCTCGGAGGGGGATGACGAGCTACAATCCTCCTCCCAAGAGAGTCTTAGACATGTTCATTAGGTTTTTGGTCTGGATATCCGGCTGGACAATCCATCCGGTGAATATCCCCACTTTCAAGATAATCGTTGACTAGGTGGCCCTTGTGTGGACCAGCGTTGCCATTAATAAAAAAGAACCGATGGCTAAACTGTGCCTCTGGAAAGTAGAACTCAGGCTGTAAGATCTCATCCCTATACCTCTCACCAGTCAGGGATAACTCTGTCAAACACATGGAAAGGTGTACTTTAATTTCATTATGTTTCATAACGTTGAAATTATAGGGTCAAAGACAGAGAAAAGACTGTGCCTCTGAAAATATAAGACTGTGCCTCTGAAAAGTCGAACTTAGGGTTGTAAGATTTCATTCCTATACATCTCGCGAGTCATGGACAACTCTGTCAATCACATGGAAAGGTGTGCGTTAATTTCATTATATTTCATAATGTTGAAATTATTGGGTCAAAGGCACAGGAAATTTCCTGCTTTTTAAAGAAGTGAAAATTGCAGTGAAAAGGCGCTGCAAAACCAGAGAAGAATTCACGTATGACCATACTACTGAATTTCGGACAAAAACAAGATTCGGGTATACAGGTTAGTGTCACATCTAAGGAATTATGGAATGTGCATGGAAAGAGAGTTTTCTGAGTCAACTTTAAAATATTTTGGAGGTGTAAGCTTTGGTAAGGAGTGATGCGTAATTCAGGTGTCTGCAATATTTTTTTCCTAGCACTACTTTGTATTCTAAGATGGAATGGCAACAAATTCTAATTTTTGTTGAATTTCAGTTTTAAGTTCTTAGATTACCCAGTAACTACCAAATCATTTCTCGGATTTAAAAGTTTTAATTGATTTCACGACTACTTCTTTTAAACAATGGTTAGAAAAATGAATCTCTTACAGGAAAATAATGATAGCGTACTTATTATTTTTTTCGTTGAAAAAATGCTAAAAACTGGAGACAGTAAGCCATTTTTCTAATTGTTAATACATTGTCTCTATAGCTGTGGAAACATTCATGTCCAGGCAAAGATACGTAGATGTAAAATTGATTAAACAACTGTAAGGTATACACAAGATTCGATTCACAAGAATCGAACTTTTGAGTGAATTAAAGAAGCTGCTTTAGATATGCTAATTTCGGCATACGCGCTTAGTATAAATACCACGCAGCGTCATTAAGAAAAAAGGGGAGGTTGTTAAGGTTGAAAAGGTGTTATCCTGCGCTAGTGCTTAGCGGGCCAGAAGTTTACATGGCAGTACTGCTGGTTTGACTTACTGTTCGTGAGTATAAAAATATATTGTTCTTGAAAGCTGTGTTTATGCATTCCGTACAAGTAGTACGCATGCTTATTGCTGTAAAAGCCAATTATATGTGCAACGAATTCAATAAACATTGTTTCATGTGTAAACTGTGTTTGCTTCAAATTCAAATAGAGTGCCACTTCAAATTATATACACCCAAGTCTGGGTAGAAGTGAGTAAAGAATCTCTATACTGGCGCCCGAAAATATATATATCCTGGTAGTTAGCGTTAAATTTGTAACGAACAACATAATTGAAATTAAAAACTGTGTACTGTGTACGTATATTGATAAAATTGTTGCAAGTACTTATATACTATTTAAAAAATGAGTGTTGTAGAACAAAATCCTGCTGGAAATTTTCCTCGGGTAATTATGGTTCAGCATTTTGCGCCATTCGAAGCCACCTTCAATGGCGGCCCCTCAAGCCAATTCCTAAAGAAAATTGAGCATTACTTTCAGCAACAATACACCCCAGAGGGGGATAAACTTAAAATTGCTCTAGCCGCTTTAAGAGGTAGTGCATTTCAGTGGTACACATGCATGCAAAGCAGTAATCTGATTTTTGACTATTTGTCATTCAAGCAACAGTTTCTTAGCGTTTTTCCAAAGACCTTTAATCAAAGTGAAATTGAAGCGGAAATTTATTCGCTAAGGCAACGTGAAGGTCAGTCTGCGTTAGATTTTGCTACAGAAAAGATTTCCAAGTGTGAGGAATATTTAGAAGGGGTAACGGAAGCGGTAATCTTAAAAATAGTTATCCAACGTTTGAAGCCAAGTGTTCAAGATTTTTTAGATAATCAAACAATTACAAGCAAGGTTACCCTCCTTCAAGCTTTAGCTAAATATGACAATAGGCATTTCTTCGCTACCCCTCACCGTCATTCAGGTACGAGAAGTTTTATACAGCCGCGCCAAAATTTTTCGCGAGTTTCAAACCAGCAGCGTAAGCAGTACCGCAGGCAAAATAATAGAAGCGCACGGCGTGATAATGAAATTAGTGCACTTAAAGTAAATAAAATGCAAGCACCTTACTTGCACTGGCAAGTTGATTCACATGATATGGTTCAACCTGTTGAAACTGTGTGGTCAAATGTATTATTTTGTCCGAGCAGTAATCGTTATTTTGAGAATAGTGAAAGTCGGGGTATTTTTGTGGCTTATAAAGAAAGTGAGTCTAGCTGGAATGATGAGGTAATTCCAGTACAAATTTCTGAAAATAGTGCCGATACTAATGCTAGTGGTTTAGAAAACAAATCTTCTGATACTTGTATTAATGCTATACCTGATATTTTAGATGATATTCACACATCTGTTAATGAAGGAAATTTAGTAGATGACGAAGTATGCGTTACGGAAGTTAGTGAATACTTATTAGTTGACGACAATAAAAATTCTTTAAACGATAGTAGGAACTCGCTAGGTAATGATGATATTATTTCAAGTTTCCATCTGAATGAGGATGCTGTAGGCCAGGTTGATAATATGGTTTTAACCCTTTACTTCCCAGTATCCTTTAAAGTTGAAATTATGACCTAAAAATTTGTAGGCACTCTGTTTAGGCTTAAAGGAGTACGCAGTTTAAATTTCATAAAGATTGCACTTCTGGTTTCAATTTTGTAGGTGTTCCATGACCTGGAACACTGGGAAACTAGCGCTTTGAAAAGTGCGGCTAAGCGAGCATTGCGGTGAAGCGAACAAAAGAAAAAACGCACACACACAAATAAAAATACAACAAAAAAACTTGATTATATATGATTTTAAATAAATATTTACAGTTCCTATATACAAAAGCAGTTCCTATTTTTACAAAAGCAGTTCATATATACAAAAAACACACAAATAAAAATACAATAAAAAAACTTGATTATATATGATTTTAAATAAATATTTACAGTTCCTATATACAAAAGCAGTTCCTACACTTAAAAATATTCACTAACCTACTTTTTTGCTTCGCGATATTTTTGGAAGCACGACAGTCCCTTCTGAAAAAAGCAAAAACCAACATTGTAGGTTTTGCAACATTGCAGGTTCTCGAGTTTACGAACAGTAAACTCGAGGATGCCAGGATGCTGCCCAGGCAATCGACGAACAACGAGGAGCCCGGAGGACTAGTACTGCACAGGATATTGGACATAGGGCTTTTGTTCGAGGTATGCGGTAGAAGTTGAACCGGTTTGGACTGGCTAAGCTGGACAGAGAGGTCTCCAGAGAGAAACACGTGTTCTACTGCGCAAACTGCTCTAGTTTCCCAGTGTTCCATATCATGGAACACCTTTTGAAAATCTTTCGTTATTGCTATGGTTTCGGTATAAAAAATTTAAAATAATATAGAATAAATAGTTTAGAGTATAGCCAATACAATAACATAGAAATATTTTTCCTTGATTTTTTTTTTGTATTTAAAAATGATTTTTAAATTATGGCTCTGAAATATGGCTCTTTTTTATAACGCCACTGGAACGAAGGTATGTATGGGCTTGTGACACGCTGCCATGTATTATCAAAATGAGTAGATCAAAGTAAAAAATGAAGCTAATTGCTTAGTTTTTAGCAGAATTTTGACGGTTTTAAAAGCGAGTAAATTTTGGTGTTTCACTATATGGAACACCGGGGAGCAAAGGGTTAAATAAAGTACATGAAAACCATACTGAGAGTCAGGATGAAAAGTTGACACAGAGTTATACTGTAAGTAGTTTAGCTGATGCTTCGGAAGTTATAGACGCAGGTTACATTAAAACGCACCAGTACGAAAAGCTTAATCTTCCTAAAACTGAAGCAGTGTTAAAGAATTTAAATGATAACGATTCTGATATCGCAAGTTTCAAAGAGACTTTTTCGTCAAAAGAGGATAAAACTAAAGTTAAGGGGATAAAAAACGTGAAAAAGCGCCTTCAGGTTCCAGCATTAAAACTGCAAATACTGAAGTAATTAAAACGGTAAACAAGAAGTCGCATAAGCACCAATACCAAAAACAGAGTCAGTTTGTTGAAAAACATGACACAAGTAGAGAGATAAAGCCAGTAACTAAACACGTTGGTGCGGCGTATAAATTTGACAAAATAGAATCTGCATTAAAATCTAATACCGATACAAGCAAAAGTACGAAGAAAGGTAAAGTGTGCACTACAAAACCTCCATCTAAGGATGAACGTGGCACACATAAGGTACACAAGGTTATAAAAAGGAAGAATGACAATTTTAAAGCTCCTTTGCATAAGTACAGGAAACGCAAGATATCAGCCGCCCAGCAAGGTTGGCCTCCTTCCAAGAGACCTCCTGTCCATCGTCAAGCCGGACCAGCGCCTCAGGACCAACGACCTGCTGCACGAAGGATGCCCACACGGTCAACGAACCCCTTTACTAGGACTGCGACCATCAAGAGAGGTTCCACGGATTGGACAGACTGGTGCAAGGAAGTTGCTGCATTCATGAGGAACAAGTCTTGTATCAATTCTCTTATTCTAACTCCCACCCTTTAATAAAACCGAACCAAATTGGTTTGAAGTTCCCCATTGTATATACTGTGTAAACATTTTGAGGGGAAGGAGTGAGCCACTGAAAAAAAACGGCATACTGTTGTTTTATAAATTTTTGAAGGGGACATGTAGTGACTAGGAAAAAAATACATACTGCACAATATACCAATTAACCACTAATGTACTAACTTCACAAAAAATAACACATGTAAATTATAAATTGGGGGAGAGCAGATACAGTCAAGAAATGTCATGCTGTGCAATTGTGTTGTCACTTTTAATTAAAATAGATATTTTAGGGCGCAGTTGGCAGCCCAGTATCCGCAACTCTGCAAATCCACTGTTTGATGGTGTCACCTGGACCCCTCGGGGTTAGTTTTGTAAAATGGTAGTGGCGTTTTTCCTCCACACAACGTGTGGAAGGTTTTTTCGGCTTTGCCACCCAATATGTAAAAAGTCAGACCAGCACGCGTTTTCAATTAGTTAACTGAAGCCGTTCAGACCTCAGTTACCTAATTTTTTTTTTCGAGGGAGGCCAGTGTAAGGTATACACAAGATTCGATTCACAAGAATCGAACTGTTGAGTGAATTAAAGAAGCTGCTTTAGATATGCTAATTTCGGCATACGCGCTTAGTATAAATACCACGCAGCGTCATTAAGAAAAAAGGGGAGGTTGTTAAGGTTGAAAAGGTGTTATCCTGCGCTAGTGCTTAGCGGGCCAGAAGTTTACATGCAGTACTGCTGGTTTGACTTACTGTTCGTGAGTATAAAAATATATTGTTCTTGAAAGCTGTGTTTATGCATTCCGTACAAGTAGTACGCATGCTTATTGCTGTAAAAGCCAATTATATGTGCAATGAATTCAATAAACATTGTTTCATGTGTAAACTGTGTTTGCTTCAAATTCAAATAGAGTGCCACTTCAAATTATATACACCCAAGTCTGGGTAGAAGTGAGTAAAGAATCTCTATACAACTTATTAACAAGCTTCGTCAACTTATTATCTGCTGAATTTACACTATTGTTAAACCTACAGTCTCATTTATGAATTTTTTCGAATTCATAGAAAAACACAATTAGCGGGAATAGTTCATTATCAAAAAAAATCTTTGCCTAGTCCTCTAATAACCGAGGAATCATCTGCAAGCCTGTATCGGGTCAGACAAATGTGACCAGACAAATTATAGGTACATGCTATTTCTCTGACATTTAGACATTCTTAAAATTACAAGAAAAGCCGTTTTGAGATCCATAATCTGAAGAATTATTGTTCTGCGACTTTGGGAAGTTTAGCTTATCGAAATTCTAATTAAATTTGAGTACTTAAATTCAAAGAAGAATCTCACAACCCATATGTATACAATTAATTTAACAACCGAAACTATTTCATAAGAATTTTAATTAATTTCAAAAGAAACAGCTGCATGCCATCATCGAGTAAAACTAATTCATTATTACTTAAAACGGTAGGATTATAACGATGAAATTAGTAATCAATGACTCTAAAACCCTTCATTAGAACATACATAATATCCGAAGTAAATATCTATTTTCAAAATTGCTCTCGGACATTACAAGAATAGTTTAGATATCCTTTGATTGCAATTATTTAACAGAAAACTTTGGATCTAACCCAAAAGTGATTGAACTGAAATGCTAAAATTAAGTATAAGTATTAATCTGTATTGCAGTAAAGCTGTTATTCGGTGCTTAAAATTTCCCGATTTCTTTCCTTAAATGTTCTATTCTAAAATGGATGGAAAGTATCCCTTACTTAACTGATGCAATGTAACGCCAATGCTAAGGATTAATGTTGCAGTTTCTAATGTCCCCTGGCTGGAAAGTACTGATCAGGTTCATAAAGGCTTCGGGCTGAAGTATGCGCCTCTCGTTTTATATAGCACCACAAGGGTTATATAGTCCGGCTTAACTAGTTGCCACCTCAATTTTGACCCATAATTGGGGGGATCGTACCCTTTCTCAACCTTTCTGACCTCATAGAGGGAGTTTCCGGTGTATGGATTTAACGTGTCCATATTCGTGCGAAGTACTAATGTAGTATTGTGAAATATGCATTGACAAATTAACATTTAAAAAATTAATTAATAACCCTTTAAATCCTCCAAATCTTATAAATCCCATATATTAGACTCCAAAAAAAATCGAGAAATTTTATTCACCGTTTTTTCATTCTACACGTGTACATTCTCTCAACTAAATTACTGAGCTACGGAACCTAATAAAAACCAATAATTTTGTTTAATTTTATAGTTTATGTTCAACACTGTTATTAGAATTTTAAAAATTCTACTTACTTTATAGAAATATCATTTCAGTGTTATAGATATTTAGCTGTATATAAAATAAATATAATTATTTCAAATTATTCTGAAAACTTCCCCTTCTAGAATATAAAAAAAGATACATAATAAAAAACGATACATAGTCCATTATGAAAATTAAGCTTTTTATAAAATGTAAAAAAGAAACGTAATTTTGTAATAGAAACTACCTTGCATGGAAAAAAAGAAACAATATTATAATAGGAACTTGCTTCTATAGAAATTGTTAGAAATAAACCATTGTAAATCTATCTACGTGTTACATTTTTTCCATAGAAATTAAGTTTTTACCTTAAATCTCCTGGACCTTTTTTAAAAAAATAATTCTGGTTTGAAATTCATAATCAATAAGCTGCAAGTTATAAAAATGGAAAACTATTTATTATCAGAAAAATGAACTGCTGTAAAAGGAACCAAAAATGATCAGTTTTAGAAACATTTATCTTTTGGTTTGAATATAAAATGTCAATGACTGTAGAAATGGAAAATGCTCTCTTGATTTTATAGATTTTAGAGACTTTACACATACACAAAATTTATAACAACGCATTTATAAATAAGCAAAAAATATTTCAATACTGGTATTTAAATGTGTTCCTTTTACATTTTAAGCCATTTATAAGAAATATCGTCAGTTGTAGGAATCGTTTTTGTGTATCCCGTACAAGCGAAATCACAAATCTTCTTCCAGTATTTTACAGAACCAAAAATTTCTTGCTGGTTTCTCAAGAGATATATTTAGTTTAAAACCTGGGTTATTCATTAATGCTCTCCCAAAAACAAATAATAAATTTTGATGCAGAATTTAGCAGACGAAAAAAATCATGTTGTAATTAGCTTAATGAAATTATATGCAGAGAACTCTGTACTTTATTCGTTGGAAAGAGAATAACAAGATCTTCTTTCGTCTCTAGTTTCACAAAGCAGATTCAACAAGTTTGCAAGCGCATTAAAATGGACAATTTTTTTGGTATATTAACTGAAAGATCAAAAATTTTACACTTTGGTATCTCAAATATTTCTTGAACAGGAAGAAGATAATCAGTCACTGGTCAAACCTTTTGACAACCTAAATTTTGCTGGAAAGTTATTCATAAATTTTTTTTCAATACTTTGAGAGAATTTTCTGCATTCATCCAAATAAAAATTCACGAGTTTACCCTGGGTTTCATAGCTTATTTCAAAATAGCCATTGCATTTCGTGCAAACATGGTCTGTTGGATCAAATTCAGGGAAACATAACTAAAAAGTAAATTATTCAACAGAGAAAGATAATTATTAGCAGGAAGAATGCAGACAAAATAAACCGAAATCACGCACTTAGGACTCAACTCCCCATAAATGCAAGATTCTCTAACAGTAAAAGAACTAAACCATATAACGAGACAACCGACTGGTCTCGTCATCAGGAGGCCTAACCAAATCAGTTACCTCAAGGGGGAACTTTCTGAATAGGATGCAGGTCTAACCAAAAGACATCCCAAGGCCCCGAGATCCCCATTGAAACAGATAGTAAAATTTAACCTGAAAAGCAAAGGAATCATTAGAATAGACTGCTTACTACACGAGGAACCCCGAGTAAAAACTATTCAGCATTTAAACCTACCGGAAGAATTATTTAAAAACTTTTCAATAGAAGATTGCGTGATTGCAACAAATCCTCATACTGAAAAGGCAGATAACACAAATAATGTAAATAATTCAACACGAAATAATACATATAAAGAAGACATAGACAGCCGAACAAATTAACAGAAAACCTACCCTAGCGTAGAAAAATTTTAACTTTTCAATAAAAGTTTGCGCAGTTGCAACAAATTCCTCATACTGAAAACAGACAAATATAACTAAAAAGTAAATAATTCAACAGAGAAAGATAATTACCAACAGGAAGAATTCAGACAAAATAAACACGCACTTTCGGCTCAACGCACAATAAATGCAAGATTATGTAGCAGTAAAAGAACTAAACCATATAACGACCAAACCGACAGGTATCTTCATCAGGAGGCCTAACCATATCAGTTACTTCAAGAGAGAGCTTTCTGAATAGGATGCAGGGTTCTGAAAAGGCAACTCCCTTTCTTACACATTCATATGAAAACACCTAAACTCGACTAGATATTTGTGGCTATAAGCCAATTGCGCATAAATAAGGTTGAACATTTTGCTGTACGTCAAATGCACGTACATGCTCAATTCATGCAACAAAATACAATTAATTAAAAACAAAATACAATTGACAAAGTGGGTATACTAAACCAGATGTTATGAGAAGACCTAGCAAACAAAAGGATACATTTCGATAAATAGAAGACTACGTATAAAAATGACGTCATTTTACAGTGATTGCTTTCTATTTGAAGTTAAACAAATCATACGTTTTTTCTGGACCTGTCATTGAGTAAAACCTAAGGTCACCATTTCTATATTATTTTGCGAAATATTTGGTTATGTTTAAAATTTAACTGCTATTGTTGTTTCATTTTTTTTTAAGTTTATCAGTCAGAATAAAATGCACTTTTTAATTCCCACTTCGTTGAAACAGTCCTTTCTCGTCAGTTTCTTGAAATATCGTCAGGCTGAATCATAGTGTACTTACTCTTTAATAGAAATAACTAATAATCCAACAATATAGGACAATATATAAATGAGTAATTACACAGCTGCATACTCTATAAAACTGGCAATTATTATGAAATTGCCTTTTGATAGTCTGAAGTAAAGAACCCTAAACTAATTCTGATAACGTAAAAAAAATTATTTAAAAAAATTATATCCCCTGAAACATAAATTTCACATCTGAGAAGCAACATTCACTACACTTAGAATACAATGAAATACTCAGCAGGTTTTAGACATACATTAAATAAGAACGACCCATATTCTTTCTGTTATTCAGAAAAATCAAAATGTTGTTTAGTTTTTTAAAATTTGTATTTTCGATTTTATCTTTGAGTTTAATACTGCACATTTTCTAGATTTATCAGTAATATTTTATTTAAGTGGCAAGTTTTTGTATATAGATATCCTTGATGTCATTGAGACAGAAATTTGACCTCTAATACTTATGTATTTGTCTACATTTAATTATTAATTAGAAAGATTTATTTTCTCATTTCTTTGGGTTTTATATAAAAGTTTTCATTTATTTCTAAAATTCCAACTGCCTGTATTCACGATTTACGACTTTCAGGTATTTCCTCTTCAAAAAAGGTAAAAAAAAGTAAAGTTTTATATAGACAGAGAGATAGAGAGGGATACTAGTAGACCCATAGATATATACATAGATGCGTACATATAAACATATAAATAAAGATATAAATTAATATATATATATATATTATTTATTTATTTATTTATTTATATACAGAGGCTGTTCACACATTTTTTAGACGATGTTTTACATATACTACACATACGATGTTTTACATATACTACACGCACTATGTTTTACATATACTACAATGCTGCTCCGTAGCATATACTCATTTATATAAAACAGTCACAAAACTTTTTATAAAATATTTTTATATTTAAACTTAGTTCGCAGTTCTACAGAGGCTGTTCACACATTTTTTAGACGATGTATATTGTATTCACAAAACTAAATTACATAAAATTCTTGTGTTTTAAATGTTCTATTTGACATCCCTTATTCTGAACTATCTTTCGACACCGCAATTTCCAGGATAATAATGCCTTTTGAAGTGTCAGAAGAGGTATTCTATTCCATTCCCCCTAAACAGCTTTCCAGAGTCCTGTAAGGGTTTTGGGACGACGTTTGGATAATGCAGATTTTAAAAGTCCGAAAGCACAAAAATCCATAGGTGATACATCGGAAGATTTAGTAGGGATATCAGTGAAGGGTATGGCCTTGATACCAGTTTTTTGTTCCATTTCTTTTAGGAAATTTACAGTGGATTTTGATGTGTGACTGCTAGCTTTGTCCTGATGGAGTCTCACAGATTGATGGCACTGTGGGTAAAGCGAAGGTATTTCATTCAGAAAAATTGGCGATAAAATATGTTCCTGATAGTATTTGGAGTTAATCTTGGCTTTTTTTCCACTCTCTTTATTTTTAACTTGCCATTATAAGAAAAACCAGCAACAATCATGAATCCCTTAGAAAAACTTTCTTTCCATTCTTTGAACCATGTACTTAAATTTTTTTCTCCCTATTTTTGATAATAAATGGCTGTTTTTTTGTTGCAATCATTTAAATACACCCATGATTCATCTATTGTGACAATTGTTTTCCATTTTTCTTTGGATAAGTGTTTCTCATATAGAATTCTGCAGCGTGTCCTACGGTCAGCGATATGATTTGGAAGAAGACGATGCACATTGCGTTTTTTCGCTTTCTTAAGATTTAAATCAACGTTTATCATTTTGTTTACAGTGGACACCGAGAATTTTAATTATTTTGCAACTATCCTTTGACTAGGGGGATTTTCTTTTAACATTAAACAACGTACCTTTGCAATAGTCCAAGATGTTCGTTTTTTCCTTGGATACTTGTTTCGAATTTTTGTCCCACTTGAGGCTCCAATTTGACGTTTTTTTCCTTTCTTGTTGACGATATATCCTATCGACGCTTTAGATATCACAAAACCATGAGTCTCACATCGTTTTTGGATAACGGAGTATGCATATTTCTCTTCGGAAAGAGCATAAATGTAGCCTTCGAACCACTACTTTGTTAAAAACGCCATTTTGAATAAAAACAAAACTTTCAAGCCGCAGAAAATAATTTTGACTTTTAAAAACATAGTACAATTGCAATTATTTCTTTTGCAGCAAACGAATTTTTATTACCGCTTACCAAAATCGTCTAAAAAATGTGTGAACAGCCTCTGTATATGTACATACATACATACATACATACATACATAAATAAGTCGAAAAATTTTAGTTTCCAAATAATTACATAAAATAAAAGAAAAATGTATATTTAATAATTAGGAAATATATTTTAAAAGCAAAAATGTTGATTCCAATTTAAACAATCCACTCAGTCAAAATTTCCATCAGTTAACACTTTGAAATGTTTACTTAAATTCAGAATTTTAATCTTTCTAGTAAACTTAAATTCAAACGGGAATAATTATATTAAATTAAGTTTTTTCCCGTAGAGCTGTTGTTTTTTATATATGTTTGTAAAAAGCAACATCAATGATAAGTAAAGACTTAAAATTCTTGCTAGCATTTGCAAAAATAATTGCTAAGCAGTTTGCGAAGCAAATTTCCTCTTTCTTTTTTGAAGGTTAATAAAATTTTTAATTTTCTTTAGACGCTTATATTGTAGTTTCCTGTCTTTATATACTAAAAGGATTAAAATAGATTTAATTTTTGGGGCGTTAACAAATTTCTGTTTTATAATAAAGAAATATGTGAGAAATTAATGAGGAATGGATTAAATTCTTCTGTTTTTAAAAACGCGTCATTTTAATAAAACATTGGTTATTAAATTTGTAAATTACAAATTTGTGTCTGTTATTATTCAAACTTACATTTTGATAGTGGTCTAATTCATGGGTTTTAAAAAGGCGAAACTGTTTTACACTGCTATGTAGTAGCCCTGTGAGATTCATGTTACCCTATGAAGAAAATTTCCCCAATGATTGTCGACTTGGATATAAAGATTTTTAACTAAGGATTACGTTCCTCCATAACGGTCCTCCGGAAAGCAAAATTTCGGATGTCCTGCGTCACGAGTTATAATTTTAGCAGCACACCAAACTCAGTCTGTATCGCTTGGGCAAGCAGTAAACAGTTAAACAGAAAAGTACCAAAATGCGTTAAAATTTAGACACACGCACGCACACACACACACACAAACAAACAAACAAACAAACAAACACACACACACACACACACACACACACACATATATATATATATATATATATATATATATATATATATATATATATATATATATATATATCTATATATATATATATATACATATATATATATATATATATATATATATATATACACTCACTTCCAAAAGTTAAGCACGGAGAGGAAAATGTTAATTTCAGTAAGCAAATCTGAATTAAAGAAGCTAAAATTTGCTGCAAAGATAGAAGGAAGTATGAAAATATGTTAGGTAACAGCCAATCAAGGTTTCGCGTCGAGAAATATGCAGAATAGGCAGTCGTATAAGAAGCCGGCATTGTTAAGTTCTTCAGGAATTGCATGTAAGTGCTGATGAAAGGTGTTTAGAATATTCGTACGATTTATTTTCAAGCTAGACGTGTTTCTATGGCTTCCAGAAGATGAATAGAAGATTCTGAGCGCTGTCGGGCTGCCGGACGCATTGAAGCAGGACAGTCTATCACAGATGTTGCTCTTTTCTTCGACGTTCATCATTCTGTCATTTTACGATTATGGAAACAATTCCAAACGAGCCAAACAGTTGTCCGAAGACCTGTAGCCGGTCGTCCAAGGGTTACGACCCCCTCGGAAGATCGATATATTGCTGTTGTAGTTAAGCGGAATCGAATATCGACCTCCTTACGTGTGACATCTATGGCTGCAGCAGCCATTGGTAAGAGGATATCTGCCACTACTATTCGTCGAAGACTACACATATACGCCCGGGTACCACGAGTTTGTGTTCCTTTATCCGTTCAATCCAGTGGGGCACGATTAAAGTGGTGCCGCCAGCATGTGAATTGGACTGTGTCTGATTGGGGCAACTTTATGTCCAGAGATGAGTCCAGATTGGAGGGAACAAGGCACACGCAATCGGCCCGAGAACATCACCGAACATTACGCATTCCGCGGTGGAAGCATTATGATCTGGGCAGGGATTTCATTGGGATATCGCACCGACCTGCAAATCTACAGGCGAGGTTCTGTGACGGATGTACGGTAGCGAGATGAAGTCCTAGACCCCACTGTGAAACTGTACGCTGCAGCAGTTGGTCCTTCTTTCGTTTTAATGGACGATAATTCCCGTCTCCATAGAGCTGCCATCGTTGAGGACTTTCTGGAGAGTGAGGGGATTGAGCGTATGGAGTGGCCGGCTTACTCGCCGGACCTTAATCGAATTGAAAATCTTTGGGATGCCCTCAGCCGTGCTTTATGGAAACGTTGCCCACCTACAGCCACTCTCAGAGATTTAGAAACTGCCCTACAGGAGGAATGGTGATTGCGGTGGTGGACTATACGGTGGTTGATCACCTATATAGCTATATAAGGGGATGAAAAGTTGGTAACTCGAAGCTTTGCGAGAAACCTGGTTATTTTTGTTTTACATTAGAGAAAATATTACAAAATTTAATATCTGTGCTTGCAGTCCAAAGAGTGTCAAGTTCAAAATCGTAGTTTTGAGAAAAACGGAATTGCAAAAAAAAACGGCTTTTGTAAAGTCAGTTTTTTTAGTTTAATTTTTAATTTTTTTTAAAGTAAATTTTTCTAATTTTATTTTTGTTGAGTAAAGAGCGTTAAGTCCTTGATATGGACATAACCTCTTTAACACTAACATGTTTGTGTTTTGATTCCTATATCCCAAATTTTCCCTGAGAAATAAAATTATTTAGGACTGGAATTGGACTTAGCTTTCTGTACCCTGCAGTATCCCTTGATTTTTCAAACATGCCTGGTTTAATAACTCATTTTAGCCCATTTTGGACTTAACACCCTTTGCACAGCAAACACAGACATAGGGTTTGTTTTCCTGGTCTAATAATGAGCAGTCTCTCCAATTTTAATTCCTCATTCCTACATCATATGTTTCTAGCGTTATGATGAAAAGAATGGTGAAAAGCGTTTTAAGAAAGTGTTCTGAAACCTTTTGTCTCTAAATATAAATACATAAAACTGCATTATAAACCATTGAAAATATGGATATTACGATGCACATATCATGTGCAAGTATCATGTAAGCTATAAGGAGAATAAATTAAAAATATATATATTAAAAAACACACGTACATTAAAAAATGCATCAAATACACTGTAATTATAATGTTCTCTTATACAAAAATATACAACGCCATCGAACCCAACAGCAATGGACTTATTCTTGGCCATGTTATCGTCTCCCCAACATAGCAATGCCTGCAAGTACGCTGGAGTGAAAAGAATTCCGAAAGCGTAATATCTCAAACTTTAATTGTTCATTGTCAGTCACCAGTAAAAATTAAGAAAACTCATAATAAAACAATTATTATTTCAAAATATCATATAGTTTAAAAAAATTAACATTTATTTCCTAACTATTCAATTACTTATCTAAAACTAAACAATATCTCATCCTTTATAGTTAAATATATATATATATATATATATATATATATATATGGTGAAAAAATTGTCATGATAGTCATAATACATTATGGTCGTAAATAATCCTTAAAATTGTCATAAATCCTTAGAAGTCGTCTTATAGTCATAAAAAAATCAATTTATACTCAAAAAAATCATTAAAAGTCAATGAAAAGTCTTTCAATACAGCTAAAGTATTGATAGAATAAAATCTTGCAAAATTTTAAAACATTAAAGGTTTTGAAAATCGTTTGAAGAAAATTAATTTTTAGGATTTTCATCATTTAAAAATCATAAATCATTCACATAAATATCAAAATCAGAGTCATTCACTACAAATTCACTAATCTAATCTATTAAACAAAGAAAATCTGACCCTTTATTACACTCACATTAAGCGACTAATTTTTTTTTTCTACAGACAAACTTTTTCTAAGTTTATTGTCTTTCATGTAAGGGTTCAAAAAGGGCAACTCTGAGATGGACAATAACTAAGGGCAGATTAATTGTATTTCACAGAGTTGTAACTTTTCTCACAACTTAAAACTCACCCCAGATACCAGTAACCAGGAAACTCGTATAGGAGAGACGTGTTGAACCATAGATCCTTTTTGGATCTTTAGTTTTAAGCCTGACTATAAAAAATCACTTCCAATAGAAAAAATCATTTTTAATTTTGTTTTTAAAGGATTATTCATTCTCACATGTTCATTAGAGAGAAAAATACGGTATTGTCTAAATGACAAGGAAAAAATGTATACTTCATTAAAAAGAGAACATTAAAAACATTTAAATCATATCTAAAATATTAGCATTATTAAAAATGTTAAAGGTTAAAAGTTATAAAATAAAAGAAATTTTCAGTATCACGATAATTTTTCGCTGAAATATGCATCTTACGTTTACTAAATATTTATAAAATCTCTCCATCTCTAGCTCAAACTTGTAAGAAATTTTTGTGATCTTCAGACTGTAGCAACAGCCGAAAATAATATATATATATATACATATATATTCTTAAAAGAGATTAAAATTATGGACGCGAAAAACTTGCTGAATCTCATTTTTTTATTGACTGAGAATTAATGTAAAGAAAGCCTCTGAATAATCAACGAGACAATGAAGTTACTACAAACTAAAAAACCGGAAAGCAATTTATCCCGAAAATTGTCAAATATGTAAAACTCTTTATACAATAAAAATATCACTCATGAATTCTTCTTTAGAAATATTAATGAATGAAATTTCAATAATATCTGTTTTTACCCAATTTTTAATATCGAACAATGTGTAAGAACAAAGAATTTGACATTTTTACGTTGTCTTCTTCAGAGAATCCGGTGAAAAGTAATCATCTATAAAAATCTGTATGAAAAATTGCTTTTTCTGGAAGTATGTCTAATAACCATATTCCATTTTATTTCCCGCGCGCGTCCATTTGGTTATTAAAATTTTTCTTTTATTTTTCGTCTCGTATCTTTACAGATTCGTTGTCTGCACTCAAATTTTTTTCCAGAACAGAAATTTTTACTTACAGGTTTTTTTTTCCCTTTTCAGCTTTTACTCCTTTAAAGCGTAAAGAAATAAGAAAATGTACTAATCATAAAAATTTAGTTTTTATTCCCTTTACATGATGTATAAATATTCAATCTACTTTTCATACACTTATTAATCAGTTTTAGAGCGGAGAAGAAAAATTGCCTTTTATCCCAACTAAAAAATGAATTACGGTTGTTATCAGCAAAACATTTTTTTTAATTTATTGGACACTTTCAAAAATAAAACACACCCGTGCATTCCATTTATTACTTTTTCTCAAATATTTCTCAAAAAGTAATTAGAATGCAGAAGACCTGGGAAAATATTTGAAACTCTGAACTTTGTGTATCGTTGTAATGAGTATATGTAGCACATGAGTACAAAAAGCAGTATGTCCTATCTCAATTTGCTAGTTTTCATGATATTGGTTTACTAACATTGGTGGTCAGTTCACAACTTTCATAAGACTGGAGTTGGATTCACAGGAAAGAAGCAGACCCAAGTTCATACATTTTGTCTTAATTTAATAAATAACATAGATCTGTTAATTCTACAGAACTCTTTAGCTGGTAAAATTGCATGAGGCCGACTTTAATTAGGGGAAATCATTTATTCAAAGATAAGCATCAATTTATGTGGCACCACACACATGACCACTGAGGTACTGGAAATGTCTACCTAAGTTTCAGGAAATTTTATCATCTTTTACTTACATTTTGCTCACCAAATCATAGTCGACACTTTCTTCTGTGAGCGGAATTGAGTGAAATTTTTCAGTGAATAGTAAAAAATTGAAAACTTCCCGTTTTTGAATTTAGACAATTCCTGCTGACTAGTTCGCTACGGCAGAGAACGCATGGTGAGATCGAAATCTATCAGGTCTACTGGGCATGGTAGAGGTGCCTATTACTTCCTAATTCCAACTGATACATATTGTTGGAATTAGGATTTTTCCTGGGTTCGTTATTATTGAATAAGAATCTCTTCAGAAAGTTCACACAAAACAAATTAATTATTTTGTAAATTCTTCAGGCGTATACACAAATTCAAACATAAAAGACGTAACAACTGTATTCTATACAGCAGAAAATTCTAAAAACACGAGTCAGGATACCAGAATTTTCAATACAATACACGCAAATTAACGTAGTTACAACACATTCAATTCTCTTTAGGAAGTTGAACTAAGTTCCAATGTCAATGTCAGGTATATTTATAGATTTCCAAAGCGCCCTCTATCGGTCAGTCACAGCTAAGTATTTCTAGAAGCTTCCAGAAAGGTTTAGTCGGCAAGTTGGCGAAATATCGCCAAATCTGGGGACAAAAATAAGTCACAAAATCCATCGCCAATTCGTCAATAACTCTCATATTTGGCGAGATTTCCTTAGACTCCCATGTTAAATACATAGCTATAGGAGCTCTTTCATAGATGCCATTTTAACGAAACAAAATGCAATATTTACAAAATTAGTAACAATATGCATATAATTTTCTTATCATTTATCCTATGCGACCAATAAAGCATCACTTCAATAAATAATAATGTAATGATACAAAATATTAGATATCCCGCATTTAATTTTCGAATGAATGTACAGTGTAAATGGAAGACAAAATATATAACTCAAGGTCTAAATTTTTAGCATAAATATATACTGTAAAATACATAATGTAAAATTCCCCCATATCTTCTCAAAGAACTTGCATTCAGCTTTGAGGCTACACTACAACGTCAAACCGTACTACAACGGAATGTGCATCAGTGAGATATTTCTGTCATGAATATGAAATCCACGTACCGGGTCTTGAAGTATATATCTGTACTAAACTTTTCCCGGTATTCGTATTCCACAATAATACGTGACAACCTTAAATGTAGGTCTGAATACACGGACCAATACAGAATACCTCAACGCCAATATCATAATGGCGGACAAATGTGAATAGTTCAACAGACATTATTATTTAATGCCTATGGTGTGAAATTTGTAATTTTAAATTTGAAATAGTAATCACACGCTTAACACAAATGTAATACTTCATTCAACCATCCAACAAATTTGAATTTCTCCATTTTATGTATGCAGTTTTGAAGCTGCATGTGTTACAATTCAAGGGATTTCCACCGGATAGGATAAAATGGAAAATGTTACAAATAATTTCTGATACTGTTGATTTCAGTTTAATAAATCATGAATAATTTAGTTACAAAGTAGACATATTTCCGCATAAATGTTACAATTATGAGAGCATATTATCCATATAAGCAATTTAGACAATCCGTTTCAAAATATTCCATAAAGTTAAAGCTTGCCTCGATTTTAAGTGCTCTAAAATTTTAATACTTGCAGGGAACAGTATAATGAATGCATCATAATTTAATTTAATATAAATAATTTAGGATAAAAGAGGTATTTTTATACATATCAGCAAACTGCTTTATATTTGTGGCTTAAGAGGGAGGGAACAAATTATTCATTTTAAAACCTTTGTTAAATAGAGTGCTGAGAAGTTTATAGATGGTTGAATTTTAAATACACTAAATAAATAAATCGTAGCCATCGAAACACTATCTTGGAAATTACGTCGGACTAGCAAAATTGTTTTTGAAAGTTAGGCTAGCTGTCATATATACGAGTGGCAACATCAAATTCACACCAATAAACTATGATATTACATTAGAATGGATTAAACTATATTAAAATGGTAATAATAATTTTATTGGAACGTTTTTATATATAACTATTAAATTTTAAAACTAAATTACACTCTTGATTCATTAAGAAAAGAAGCGGTACATTTCTTAAATATGTTTAGTAGGTTGCAAGACCAACTACGTAAAATCAAATTTGCAAATACAAAGAATCTTGAAAATTCATAAAAATTTTTAAAAATTGATGAAAATAAGATTAAAGATTTTAAGTTTTGATGGTTATCGTTTTAATAGAAAATTAAGATATCCGAGGTGTTAGTGTGGAATTTACAAAAAATTAAATTTTGATGAATATGTGATGCACGTTGTAAAACAAAATATGGAAAATAATTCAATAAAGTTAAAATCTCTTAGCATTTAGTATTTAAAATGATCTTTGATTAAAAAAATGCCACCTCTGAACTTGGATAGAGTTTAGTCAAACTTCCAATATGCAATAACGCAGTAGAATGGAAAAATCTTGGTTTACGGTAAGTAAAAATTTTAAAGCAATTATGCGGTAATTTATAAGATTTCTTTAATCACAAATATGCAAACACATTCAAATTTCGTCTTATTTTGGGGTTGACACCATTAACATACATTGAAACTAATACAAATCTGTCAAACATTCCGCTCGCGTTTTTGTCTTTCGTCTTAAAGAAAACAGACTCAGTATGGACTTCAGTCCAGATCTGCGTATTTGCAAAGTGTATGCACAAGAGTATGCACACTATAAATCCATGTCGTGATCTTTCTTAATCAACTTCACTTTCTCCCTGACTAAGGCAGATTTGGGTATCGTTGGCCCGAAAATAGAATCTGGCTGCCGGCTGTACGATGATATGTGCAAATCGTAACAGAATTAATGTATATCATCATTTTCTTTAAATATACGTCACAACTTCTTAGACGGTTTAAAAATTAAGATTTCCTGATACTTATTAAAAGATAAAATGTTCCTCTAGAAATGGATTCTTTATATTTTTCAAAATTATATATCCTTGATTTCTACCTGTCAACAGAAACATATATCCTCTGATTAAATGCAAATTTGTATTTAAAAAATATCTGTTTAAGCTTGGGACATGATTTCTTTAAGTTTTGACTTTGATTTCTCACTTTGTACATCTATGTTTACTAACAGGATATTTGAACAACATAAAATAGAAAAAAGGGGTAATTGTTATTTTGTATATTATGATATGATAATATGAAAATACGTTTTTCAATATTATAATATGAAAAACGTAAGATTCTAAAGAACAGGCTTGATATTAGATTTATTTATATGTCTGGTGATTAATTCATCATTGCCTCCATAAACTAAATGCATAGCGTGTTATAATACGACGCTACTTGCTCCACATTTCACAGGGGGACGTAAAAAATATATTAGAAGAAATTAATGTTTTTTTCCAACGAGGTAGGCACTTTGTCTATTACGACATTTGCCCATCAACATCGCGAATTTGTTGGATTCTTTATTACGAGAGCACCATACAGGTGAGGCAACATAACTCCCTAATATCAGCCTTGTCTTCAGACTAGAGAGACTCGAATCTACAACCTGGCGGTGGAGGCATTCAGAGAAAGCCAGTGAGCCAAACCACTGAGCAATCGGGCGGGAAAAGTAATTAATGTAAATGAAATATAGAAATAAGCCTTTTTCAAGTCTTTAAAACACTTATTTCCTTTTTCAAACTCAATTTCTATTCTGTTCCTTTATTTTTAAGTACAGTATTACACACAGTGGGGCATCAAACATTACGCACATCTATATCCAGCATTTTTCTGGATACTTACAGCTAAACAGGCAACATACTCTAAAACAGGCAAGAAGAATGAGAAGCAGCCTCCATTTCCAGAGCTCCGTTCATATACAGGGTAATCGAAAACGGCGTCCGTGATTTCAGTTGTGCACACCGGAAACAACAATCGACCGATCGGATTTTGCTTAGCAAATTATGGTATGTTAACTCTGGGAGTTTTATATTTTTCATGTCATGTTGACCGTGACTGTGCAGGGGGCATGCGCCGACATTATCACGTCGCACTTCCTCCTACATGGTTTTTTACGTTGGATAAGAAGGAACGGTCCAATTTTTTGGCCACAAAGAAGCCCAGATTTGACTCCTCTAGACTTTTTTCTATGGGGTTACCTGAAACATTGTGTACGCTTGGAAGATCCTGGACTACGTCATTTATCGGTCAGAATCACAGCTGCAATAGAGACAGCTCCTGCTATAATCGAACGTACCTGGATGGAGATCGACTGTCGCCTAGATGTGTGCCGATCGACGAGAGTTACTCATATCGAAACCTACTAGGTAATGTCCAAAACTTGATTCGTTTCTGTATTTTTTCGTGGAAAAATAAAGACCTTAAGTTTTATTATATGGAACTTTATTTCACGTTGCAATCACGGACATCTTTTTTGATGACCATATATATACTTACGTAGTATTAAGAAAAATTGAATTCAGTATACAGTTAAAAGAGAAGAATGCATTCCCGACTGTAGAAGCACTGAATGTTATAATTCACTGCGGTGTGTGGTCGAAAGACGGGTCAAGAATAACACTCTTATAAAAACTCCAGAGGCAAAAAATCTTGAACACTAAGGTGACATAAAAGAAAAGCTGTCTGTGTTGCCATTAATAGCGATCAAAAGACTATAAATATTGCAAGATAGATGGTGACGGTATTTTATGGCCCACACTAAAACTTTCAGATAATGGTCAAAGCTGTATTTCAAACGAAAATTCTGGTGGGGAGGTACTTGGTAGACTGTGAACAGGAGCAGGGAAATAAGAGACCAGTTAGGGCAGGAACTGCTTAGAGAAAAGCAGCCCACTGTCCAATGAGAGTAAAAGGGGAGGGCCAAAATGGCCAAAATAAACGGACAACAGCCCCTCCAAGAGAAAAAAAACGAGCGAATGTCGACAGATCGCGCTGGCTGTTCCCTAGAGCTCGGACAATATAGGGTGCGATTGAACTGTCTCGGAGTTTAGCGGAAGTTCCTGGAATCCAACATGATGATGCTGAATATGACATGATATGGGCCCTTGTCAACGAAGTCATTTCATCGCTGTATTCTTCACCAGTAGTAAGTGCCTCCCGATAGATCCTAAAAATAATTATTTTTACCAAATAGTTTGTCTCTGCTTCTGATTCCTCATGTATTAAACGATAATATGAAGGGTAACCTTATTCTGTTATTAATTTCACTTTAAAAGAATTTTTAGCATTGTCAAATAAATGTATGATAAAGGCCAATTCTCTGTGTTTCCTTGTCTTCCCCAACACATGCACGCATCCATTGTTTTAACGTTCTTTTACAACCTATATCGACCAAAAAAAATGAAAGAAAGTCTCGGAAAGATGCAGATTCCGAGCGTACCATGTTATAGAATTTAGGGAGACAGTTAAAGTTTTAACCAGATTTCCAACATATTCCTTGTCACAGCTCTAGCAACCCCAATACGAGCGGTTTCAATAGTAAAAAATAATTCCTAAAGCAAAACTCCATTCTTTAAACTTCTCAAAAAAAAAGAAGCTCAAAAACAAGTTCAAAAGCATAAAATTCAAATCCTCGTAAAGCTCACGGCGACTTCTCCCGGCCCCTTTTTACATATGCATCTTTAATCTGGGAGAGTGAATAAGTGAAAGCCGTTTCCTATTAGAGAACAATGCCCGCCGATGAATAATTTCTGTTGAGGGGTTCATAACTACGTGAGGCTGTAAAAATCTCAATCAATTGCTCACCATTCCCAGAGCTGGAAACATCGGACTTTTATGACGCCTCGCGCGCTATACAACTCCCCGGTAAAAAAAAATAGTTTCACCCAGTTTCCCGTACGTGGAGAACTTTAATCAGTGCAAATGGCTTCATTTTTTCCTCCAATAAATAAAAATCCGGTTTGATATAAATCGAAGGATTAACTTACAACTTTATTTTTTGTGTGTGTGTTTCGGAGTTCTTGGTGTGAAGTTATGTCGATGGAGTTCCAGTGAGTAACACAGTAAAATAAAAAAGAAAAGGGTTGTTTTCTCCGAGGTATAAAATTTAATTTCGCCTCTGTAGACTGATTTAGTTTACTCTTGAAAAATTATTCGTATAAAAATAAGTTAAAATGTCGTTTTGGGGAAACTTTTAAAGAGTATAGTTAAAGGATTTCTTTTTTTTACCCAATTGTACGGGAGGATAAATATAAACAAATAAACGCAGAGAAATAGGCCGAGAAATAAAGTTTTGTAGAAACAGAAACATCCATTAAAATAAGTCATAAAACCGAGAAATTGACATACTTGTATTAGTGTATTGTCTTGGGCAGTGTTTCGAAAACTTTTTATGCGATGGAACACTTCGCAAATCCTGACAATTTTACAGTACCCCTCGTTAATTTTGTAGAGTGTGTAATAGCACATAATCAATAAAATTTTAAAAAATTAGAAAAAAAAATTCAGGTAGTCTCTTCTAACGCAACTGCCGCGGGATATTAACATAGGATTACTTATCGCTGTTTGCCTCTTTTGTATGTATATATGTATATATATATATATATATATATATATATATATATATATATATATATATATATATATATATGTAACTATATATATATATATATATATATATATATATATATATATATATATATATATATATATATATATATATATATATATATATATATATATATATATATCTACGTATGTATATATATACATATATGTCTGTCAAAATTTTGACGCATTTTGCTACTTCTCTGTTTAACTTGTCCAAGCGATACTGGGTTTGGTGCGCTGCCAAAATTATAACTCGCGAGGACGAATGGACGGACAGTTTTAGCGTCTGAAATTTTCCTTTCCGTAGGACCGTTATGGAGGAACGTAATCCTACGTTAAAAAATTAATTGTTCATTTAGTATTTAGTAATTATGCTTGAATTCTTAATTTTTTAGACATTTTAGAGCATTAATCGGCCAAACATGTTTGCATATCTTGTAGCCGTGGCAGGATATAAAACAATTCCAGATTTTCGTGGAACATCTATTAACGTTTCGGGGAACACCAGTGTTCCGCGGAACATAGTTTGGGAGACCCTGGTTCAGGGAATGTATGATAAGAGCTGAAATTTAAACATATTTTTACCGAGGTATTTTTAGGGCTAGATGAAAAAAAACCATGTCTTTGTTCATGAGCTTTTCTTAGGGTCAAAAAGAAATTATACCTGGGAATCAGGTATTAGAACTTTTAAATTGGATCAATGTAAATTCACGTTTTAAACTATTTATGTGTGAAAAATATGAAAATAATATAAATCAATAAATAAATAACCATCTCAACAATGAATAAGTGTTAAGGATTTTTTTTTCATTCAATGACTAAGGCTGTGTACTAATCCTATCGGATTCGCTCACCTCAATGTTAACCTATGGAGAAAATGTGTCCAATGATCACCGACTTGTTTTTTAGGATGCTTTTTAAGAAAGCGTACTTCGTAATAGAGAAAAAAATTTTACACCTCGGGGAATTTTTCGTTTTGTTTTAAATGCAAATACTATTTTAAAATTTAAATTATTCGGGGGGGGGGGGGGAATCTGGTATAGTGTGTTCAAAACGCTCATAAATTCCTTTGGTGAACGACATTTATAAAATGAATCCTGTTGCAAGGTGCAAAAATGGTCAGGCTAACTGAATGTGCCAATTTTATTTAGTTATCAGCATTTATGTAGCTATAAATAGTAGACACAATTTCTCCATAGGTTAACATTGAGGGGAGAGAATTCTATAGAGTTAGTACACAGAAGCTTTGAGCGTTTTCTTTCTTAATTTACTATTTTTTCAAAATTATAAATACTCTGGTCCATATTGAAAAATTATTTCTCTCGGTAATCATAACTAAAAATTCTTTTTTTTTAGTCTGGATTGAAGTATAACCAAAATATATTTACCATTTTAACTATTGCCACTCTTTAAAAAGTTTTTTATTATGTCAACAGAGATTTTTCTTAAAAGTGGAATTGAAAATTTTATAGTTTACACTAACATAGATATTCCACGTTTTCATGCCAATGAACTAAAATTAAATGTTATTTCTGAGCGTTTAAGTTTACAAAGGTAATCTGTAAAATAGAATTACTACAAAAGCTAAATTGCTTCCTTCCTTCTCTTCGCCGCGGGTTTCTAATTCCTTTGTCTTTTCAATCATTTCTCCTATATCTACCTGCAATGGCCCTGAAAGGCTTGAATAGAATTCAAAGAGTTCTTCAAATGAAATTCCTTTGCGTGACAATGTGATGATCAGTGTCACATTTTAAAAAGCACACATTTTACTTATAGTGGTTAAAGACTAAGAATTTTTTCACCTTTACGTGCAAGTAGCAATTAGTAAAAAGGAAATTAAGAGGTTTGAAAGAACAAATTTTAACCCATAAATTATTCATCTCAGGAATTTTTTCAATAAGGACTCGAGGTAGCCTTGGGGTAGAGCGCTGGCTTTTCGGTGCTGAGGACGCTGGGATCGAATCTCGACGCGCGCCATTAAATATCTCCGATTCTAGGCCGAATACGGGCACGTTAAATCCGTAGACCGGAAATAGTCCCTGTATGAGGTCAGAGAGGGTGGGAGAGGGTATGATCCCCCAGATGTTGCGCTTGGGGTTGCTAGGTCAAACTTGAGGTGGCAAGTAGCTAAGATGGATTCCGACCTTTGTGTTGCTATATAAACTGGAGCAGCAGATTCATCCCGAAGTCTATATGGACCTGGTCTGGACCTTCCAGCCAGGGGGCAAACAACAACAACAACAACAACATTTTTTGAATGAAATTTTCAGGGTAATTCGAAATTTCCTAAAGACACGGAACAATGTTTTGTTGACAAATCGTATAAATGATACTCTATTGTATAAGGTTCAATATAATAACTCTTACGTTTCGTAAAACATTTCTATTATTTGTTCAAACTGAATGTGTAAAATTCTTATCGTGACATCAGTAAAAATGTCAAATTCTCAAAACCCAGAATCTTTTATTAGCCTCTTAAGGTGGTTGTAAGCTCCCATGTTCAAGACAAATATTTTTACATTTACGATAATCCCGCGGAATTTTTGCAGAATACGGCAGAAAAATACTTTGAAAATCTCTCTTTAAAAAAAAAAATTCTTACCGGACGTTAGATAAAATGTCAAGTTTTTTGACACCTGAATCATCAACTGAATACTCAACATAGTCAAAATTTGAAACTAACATGTTCACGAAAAATATACCAATATTTAAGATAGTACCGACATATTTCCACAGTTCAAAAAAGGTAAATTCTTTGACTAGTTAAAAAATCTCATTTTATTTGGCGCCAATCCTGATATCCCTAAATCTGGATATGTACATCTATCCTGCAATTAATATAAACTTAAATTTTGCCTAAAACTTTTTCAAAACACTTAATGAAACAAATTGTAAGTTTTAACGTGGCAGTGCTTATAATTGTATTTAAAGCAATCTTGATTTATTTGTTTACAATATATTTTCCCTTCAGGAGCAATGCTAATTTTTTCACTCTGAAAAACACTCAATATAGTTGTAGCAAGTGGTTCATGTGATCAAGAGAAAAGTTTCAACATATTCCTGATGCAAATTTTTGGGAAATGGCAGTTAGAAAATGTTAATTAATTGAAAATTTTTAACAAGTAGCCGAAAATTTTCCATATTGTCTATGTAACTCCTGTATTTTAAATATGAATGCCAACAGCATGAGAAAACAGATTAGTATGAGTTTTTAGACCGATTGCTAAGAAGTATTAAGCACAAAGCAAAAAATTCGATTTTAAAGACACGTTTCCAGACACGTAGATAGTTAATTAATCAACCCTCTTTTCGAAATGTACTTTTCGAAATACAGTGTTGTTGTTGTTGTTGCTGATCCCTGTCACCCAGCAGAACTAGATTAGGTCCATGATACCGCACACTCTCAAGAAGTCAATGACCAACAATGGCCGCTCCAGAAGATATTCCTTTTCAAGTCCCAAGCACACAAGGATATGATCCTGAGTGGCTTGGCCTTTGGAGCATTTGGTACAAGTTGAGAACACTCTATCTTTGTAGGTATAATTCAATGTTCTGAGGTGGCCACTGCAAAATCGGGTTATTGTAGTTTGCTCCTGTCTGCTGCACCGGAGGGACAGAGAACCACCTGGGCGATTATCCTGGCATCGGGTGCCAGGATAATCGCCCATTGTGCACGGGGGGGGGGGGTATATAAGGAAAAAGGGCAGCTTCTGTTATCCTCAGAGACCGGAGTACCAATGGTAGAAGTCTGAATTAGCTCCTACGCCTACATACTTTAGCTGGGCATAACGGAATGGCCTTCACACCTTGGGTGACACTACCAGGAGTATACACTCCCTACGTACTTCACCCACTTCAGGGGCACCCCTTGCCACGGTGAGGATATATACACATGTGGTGTAATTTTAAATAATCCATTTAAATTCCTTTTCACTCCCCTATTATCACGCAGGACTTTTTATTTTAATCTTTTACCCTTTACAATTTGTTCCACTTCGCTGTGGCACTTTATTTATTTTATACCACCTCTTTTACTTTTTGCCATGTGCGTTCTTTGCATGCGTCATTTGGTAAAACTCGGTGTTAGACAATCATTGGTGCTTTACGCTGAGCATAACACATATGAAACTTCCTATCGGTAGATAGCTTCCACTTCTTGATCAACAAATCCTATCTTAATTTCTCATGTCACCGATCGTGGAATTATATCCTACCATTTTTAACTTCCAAATTATAAACGATTCTTCTAGTTGTGGACAAAAGACAGCATTAAGGAATCCATTGCTACAACGAAACTTAATGACTAAGGAATGACAACGAGAATTCGCAGCGATTTAAAGAGGCTTAACTTCTGCAACTATATTGTGACGTGTTGGAGGCTTCGTAATCCTCTACCATTTTGTTATGATCTGAAATCTTAATAACTGATTTATATTTAAAACAAAGTATTTGGTTATTTTAAATATAATTTTATCATATACACTGCAATGAAAAAACCAAATTCTCATTTAAGGCCCTTGTTGGCACTCAAAGGCGCGTTTGGCGATTGCCAACATAGTCATTGGCAACCTAAGGAATGTTGGCGCCAACAATCCTAAACTTTCTACAAAAAATATCCCGATGCAAATTAAAAACACTGAATTAAAAGTTACGAATCTGGTTAAGTATATTAGTGAGCAGTATATGATTGTAAGTGGGAGTAATGAAGTGAAATGGACTCGACCAGACACTTCAAAGTGAAATTTATCTCCATTTTTTTGTTCTTGATTCGTGATTCACAGTTTCAGAATAAACACCCCTGCGTTTCAAGACATAATGTTCTTATTTATAACCTGCTACATTCCTGATATAGGTAGCAGCCTTATAAAATGGATATTTATGCATAAATTACTAACATAAATTATTTCAGATTACTTTGTCAATAATCGAAAGTGGACTTTACTCCATCAAAGCGAGATCAAATTTTACTTGTTTATAAGAAAAAGAATATATGCCACACATGTAAATAATTCCATCTAGTAGTCAAGACATTTAAAGAGTTTTCAGCTTTTGTGTCCAAAAAATCTTTTATCGCATTGCTGCTACAGTCTTTGTATATGTAACAGCCTTATAAAATGCATAATAATGCCTAAATTACTAACTTAAAACCTATTCCAATTAACCTTGTCGATAATCAGAGGTTTATTTAGTAAATTAGTAAATATCTTTAAGCATTACTACGACAAAGTGATATGGAATCATACCTGTTTTTTACTCTTGTAAATAATTTCATCAAATAGTTAAGACCTTTTGTGAGTTTGCAGATTTTGCCTCCAGCAAAACTTTAGAGACTCACTGATGAATAATGACTTTTTGTTGTTGGTGGTGTTTCTAATGCCCCCTGGCCGGAACTTCCTGACCAGGTCCTATAAACTTTGCGAGCTGAGTATTACGGCTCCGATTCATAATAGCACCACAAGGGTCATAGTCCAACTTAGCTAGGTGCCACCACAATTTAGACCGAACTACCCCAGTGAGGACATCAGTGGGGATCGTACCTTCCCCACCCACTTACCTTATAGAAGGATTTTCTGGTCTACAATTTAATATGCCCTTATCCGGCCTTGACACAAAGGTATTTTACCCCTTCCTTCTCACTCCCGTCAAAATTACGGGGTGGGGTTTTGCCTTCTATTTCTCGTGCCGTGATATTTTCAGGCTGGAGTGTTCAAAAGTAACGCACCAAAAATATTAACACAATCCATTTCATTTACCCTGAAAAAATTTTCTATCTTATTTTACACACCAGATGGCAGCACCAGACCATTTATAATGTAATTGGGGATATTTTTTTTTAAACTAGATGAGACAAATCAAAACATGAATGGAAAAATAGGAACTTTTTTTACTGTTTTCTTGAAAATTATGCGATCGTGAAGGGGTTAATAACGCTTGTCGGGATTCGATCCGACCAACCTGAGTATGGAAGACCACGCGCTACTACTAGGCTATATTGGGCCCATTTTTAGTTAGCCTCACTGAAGTCGCATAAAGAGTTAGGAAAATACTCCTTAGACAAGATCAATGAGGCTGAATATCAATGAGGCTAGTATACGCATAAATGGTTGACTTTGAACTTTTTTCTGTATATTGCTCAATAATCCCTTGCACATTAGTCATGAAGGCTTTGATTTAACATTTCGGGATATATGGGTGATATAACATTTCGGGGGAAATGGGTTAAGAGAAAGGATCTTTCAGCTGAACAAATAAAATGAATATGGGAGAATATACCAAATAAATTCGAAAGGAAAGGTTAAGCATTTTCCTAAAAAGAACGAAACGCACAAAGGAATGAGCACATAAACACGTAAGCACGTGTGTGTGTATATAGAAGATAGATGAAACACATATATAAATAACTACACCGTTTTTCACCTTTAAAAAAGTAACGCAATTGCACAATTCTTCGAAATATGCAGGGGGATTTTTATTAAACTGACACTACTCAGAGCCATCTGTGGCGTGATTTATCAGCCGGAGTTCCACCAAAATTGATAGAGGGACTAAGGACGACATTGGAAAGAGTTTCAGTGAAAAAAAATAATAGTTCCAAAAGTCGCCGATATGAAAGATATGGCGCTGTTATTTGTCGGCGCACCCGGCAATTTGTATAAAATGCAAGTAAAACATCAAAATGCAAATTCATGGCTACGCAGTCGAGCGCAGCGACAGTATTTTCGGTTATAAAGATCGGTGCGGAATCTGTTGTGCCATCGCTTTACAGAAGGAAGGGTCATTAGTCGCTTTGTTCCACTTGCATGGCCACCTCGTTCCTCGCACCTAACCCATGTGACTTCTTTCTGTGGGGTTATTTATAGTGTAAAGTATATCTTAGGGAGTCTCGAAATTGGAGGCCCTAAAGGACAATTTATCCCGGACTGTGATGAACATTTCTGGTGACATGTTACGCTCGGCCGCTGAGAACGTAGTGTTCAGGATGCAATGTGTTGTCCAGCAGGACGGTGGTCACATTAAAGGTGGGGGAAGTGATTTTGCTGAATAAAGCGGTGTTGCAGTGAAATTTCTTTGTTATTCATTTGTTTGCCTATTAGAACTTTTTCGGTATTCACCCTTTATCTTTATAGCCCGAAATACTGGCGCTGCTGTCGACTACGTAGTCGTGAATTTGCATTTTGATGCATTACTAGAGTTTTGTGCAAATTCTCCGGTACGCAGACAGCAACAGTGCCATATCTTCCCCTATCGGTGACTTTTGGAGCTTTTTTTTCACGGAAACTCTTTCCTATGTCGTTCTTAGTCCCTCTATCAATTTTTGTGGAATTCTGGCTAATATATCGCTCTACAGATGGTTCTGAGTACTAGCAGTTAGATAATTACAAGATAAAAAGAACTTTTTATATGCCCCGTTTTTAAATTTTTGTTGAATCATATAAACTAATTGCACAAACCTTCACTTAATTATTCTTTTTCACTTTCTTTTATTTAATTTTAATCACTTTTTAGTCGTTTCCACTATACACAAACTTTGTAAACTACTAACTTTTATAATTTTTTTTTTATTTTTCGCACAATATTTTTGTAAACAAACTAAATTCACATGTATTCTGTTTTCAAAATCGTCAAACGCCGTTACGCAAAAGTGCAAGCATTGAATTCGATCGAAACGCCACCTTGCGGATTTTTTCTGAACTAACTTTCCATACAAAACAAAATTAACTGAAAATGATTTTAATTATGCTTAAAGATGGCTAAAAGCATTAAAAGAATGCATTGTCATCGTGTTCTGAGCTATTTTAAAAGTTTCAAATGTCTAGCTAGTTGGGAAGTTAGATAAAAATCGATTGCAAGATTTGTACTGGACAAACACATAAACAAGAAAGCGAGTTAATAAAAACGTGGTAATAAAAATCATCCTGTATTTGTTGGCATGGACGTTCATGGTGCATTTAAAGGAAAATTCACAATTATTCTTCTCAACCGATTAAATCACGTGATACTTTTCTTTATGGTGACATTTCATGAGATTGTGCCCACATTCCAAGAGCAGAGGTAACTTTTATTACTCAATTTAACCATTTAGCGATTTCTAGAATGCTGTATATTAATTGCATTTTTAAGTATTATTACACCAGATTAAGATAAAATCTTGCCCGTATTTTTAAACAGGAGTTACTCTTATCACTATGTCCATTTTAGGAGAATAACATAATCAAAATAGATATGCGTGTTTAACGAGTTTGCAGACCTTGTATCTGACGAATCGCTTATAACTGTAATGATTTGGCAGTTAAGGCTGATATGTACAAACCTTATTGGATTCGCTCGCCTTAATGTTAACATATGGAGAAAATTTGTCTACTACACTGGTGAAATAAATTAAGATAATTTGCATATTTTATCGAATTTCATGAAAAGAACTGAACTGAATGTAAAACCACTGCTTCTAGACAAAAATGCAAATCTAGTACGTCAAATACGTAAGCGTACACGTGTGTGTAGACGGAGCCAGTAGAGAAACATGCTTTATAAGCGCGCCTTAGTTAAGACGCATTTCGTTCGCTAGCACACCTCCAAAATTTCTTGGTGTTATTTTGCAGCAATCGGTTAATTTCAAATTGTAACAGTAAAAATGAGTAACCACCAACGTTTAGATGATGAAATGAGGTGGCGAATTTTGGAGAGGCTAGAAGCATGCCAATCTCAAGTCCAAATTTGTAGAGAGTTCAATTTAACGCCCAGCGTCGTGTGTAACTTATGGAAACAGTTTCAGGATACCGGATCCATCGAGAGAAAGCCTGGGTAAGGTCGTCCAAGAGCCACGAAGGCCAGAGAAGATCGCCATTTGTCGATTATAGCGAGGCGTAACAGGAGTGCTACAGCTTCTCAGCTCTCTCGTGACTTGTATGCAGCCACAGGAACCCGTGTATCAAGGGTGACTGTTTCCAAAAGACTTCATGAGAGAGGGTCGTTTGCAAGAATACCTGCTGTTTGAGTCCCGTTTACTTCTACGAACAGGAGAATCCGTTTATCATGGTGCAGAGAGCATAGAGATTGGAGTATGGATCAATGGGCGACCGTTCTCTTCACTGGTGAGTCCCGGTTCAGCCTAAATGCCAATTCTCGCCGTATGTTCATCTGGAGAGAACCAGGGACCCGCTACCTACCCTCCAATATCCACGAAATTATGGCGGAGGAGGTTTAATGGTCTGGGCAGGCATCATGTTGGATGGACGCACAGCTCTCCATGTCTTTGAAAGAGGCACTGTGACTGGTGTGAGGTATAGGGATGAGGTCTTGGAGCCCTGTGTTCGCCTTTTCAGAGGTGCAGTTGGCCATGAGTTCATTTTAATGGACGATAACGCGAGGCCACATAGAGTTCTTCTGGACGACAAATTTCTAGAGAGTGAGGATATTCTCCGGATGGATTGTCCAGCTAGACCTCCAGACCTTAACCCGATAGAGCATGTCTGGGACGCTCTGGGAGGGCAATTGCAACTCGCAACCCCCCTCCGATATCCATCCAGGGAATGAAAACAGCGTTGCTGAACGATTAGGGACAATTGCCACAGGAAATGATAAACTGCCTTATTTCAAGTATGAAATCCCGCTGCGAGACCAGTATATCTGTAAGAGGGGACCATACCACCTATTAACCCATCTATTAACCCATTTTTTTGTTTTTTCCGCTGTTTCATACCTTCCGACTCCAACGAGTGTTACGCACGATCATGCGTGTGTATTACAATTATTGAATGATTATTTGTTTTGTATTGTATCATTGTATGTACATATCAAATTTCATTAAAATCTGTACAGTAGTTCTAGAGATAATCGACCAAGTCTGCAAATTCTCTTAATTTCTTACACCAGTGTATTTACAGCTACATAAATACTGATAATCAAATAAAAGTGGTATTTTCAGATAGCCTGTACTTTCTTGCACCTTGAAACAGGATTAATTTTATAAATTTCATCCACCAAAAGAATTAATGGGCATTTAAAACCATTATTCCAGATATTTCCCCCGAATAATTTGAATTTTAAAATATTATTTGCATTTTTTCAAAACAAAAAAAGACGAAAAATGCCCCAAGGTGTAAAATTCCTTTCTCTATTAGGAGTACAATTTAAAACAAAATCTTTAAATCAAAGTCGGCAATCTTTGGACACATTTTCTCCATAGGTTAACATTGAGGTGAGCGAATCCAATAGGATTAGTACACAGAAGCCTTACAATGCCAGATATCACTCTCATATATAATAGAATATTTTCTCGCAGAGTAAAAATAAATTAATTAAAAGAAAACTTTATCACACTGAAAATCTTAATTTCAAAATGTCAGAGAAGTCTTTGTTTCAGGACTTTCAAAACATTGTTATATACCAGACAATACTGATTATTGCATATCCGGTCACAAACATATCAGTTAGCGTCACACGTCAAAAACTCCCTTACACCTGAATTTATCCCCGTCTATAGTCAATTTCGAAACAAAAATTTCAATGAAAATCCTATTAAAAAACACCGAAGCTTTTATCGTCTCTCTAAGTATTTACATCGAGTAAATATCTCGTGTATTCAAAATTACATTATAAAAATGCAGGCACATTTCCTACAGTATTTCAAATCTCGAGAATGCCAGTCAACTTATCAGTCTAATGCACTTTTTCATCCTGAGCTTTCTCGAGAACTTTGAGTACGTGTCAGGGAATCATCCTTTCCAATATCATAGACAGAGTCGTGAGTATTTTTATCTAACAGAAATAAGTACGAATATTGTTTTCAATATCAGGTTTTTATTTTAGCGGAACTCCATTTTACATAAAGACATTGGAAAGCAAAAGATATGTGTTCGTCGAGAATTATTCAAAATTCGGATTTTGAGGGATTTACATTGTTTTGGGAAAATATTCCAATTTTATCTCATTCTTTCGCTTTCAGCATGTGTATATTTAGAAGTAAATCATGAGAAAATTAAGTAAAAACTTGTTTACACTTAAAAAATTTCTTAAAAGTTTTAAATTCAGAATATAAAAAAATGATAGAGTTTTTCGAACATAATGTGAGAAAAAATTTCTAGCTTAGTTAAAAAAATTTTAAGAAATCTGTCCTCTAATAAAGTTACCTACTTAGCAATATTATCCTCGTTTGAAGCACGATTAATGATCCTGTATAGTTAAAATGTAATTGGCAGTTGCATTTTAAAATAGTTACTTTTTAAATCACGCACTGGTGCTAGAAAAATAATTTCATATCACGCAAGAAACAGTTTATGTTTTCAAAGGAGTATTTTAAATCAGACTAAATACGCAACAATTTCTCTGAAAATTTACAAGTTGACGAAACAATATATTTAAGGAACAATATATTTTTGGAAAGGTATAGAAATCCTGAATTTTAAAGTGCTTTGGTGACAGTTTTCGTGGCAAATTGTAATGATGAGAATGACAAACTGAAAATCTGATTAACTGTGATTTTTTTTAAATGATGAACTAACACGTTGATCTCTCTCTCTTTCTCTCTCTCATTATAATCTCAACATATATTAAAATAATTCTCCTGGTTTAAAATAAATTAATTTCACTGAAAAACAATAGATATTCATTTCAAGTGAAACTGTTTCTTACAAACAAACAGCAAATTTGTCACTATGAACTAAATCTAAATGAAGACATAACGTACAAAAAGAAAAGAAACATACTTGTAAAAAAGTAAAAGGCATTAGGAATGTCTTGTGGTGACAAGAATTCTAGAAAGCAATATTTGAAGTCAACTACAAAACTGCAAATGTTATAAATGTTTCTTTGTATACCTCATTTTTTAGGATACTAGATTAAAAATCTGCATGCACCACTATACTATATGATCGCAGTTACATCTTATTTTGACATTCACTGCTGCAAGAGGTGAATCTCGATTCAGAAATAATTCACGTCTAATTACTTTGAAAGGGAAAATATTTGGTCCTGAGCATAATTCATTTCACATAATATCCTGACATATTAACCCATGTACTCGGTAGTAAGTTCTTTTATAAAGAAAGTAGGGTTAAATATTTAATTTAAATTGTGTATATTTTCCAACTATGAATATTGGATGAATCATGTACTGAGTTTTCACTTCATGTAAAATCTAGCAAAGATATTTTATGCTTTATTCAAGAGTCCACACAGTATGCTTATATGTTATGACGTTTTAATGAAATTTTTAAGCTTAACACATGCAACTCTAATCAACAAAAGTACTATACTGCGTAATATTAATCACGTTTACATGATCATATTATATACAAAGTACGTGTATTGAAACGATTATTCAAATTTTGTAATTAATGAAGATTATTGAAATTATTTTTCATTCTTGATCTAATTTTAATAGCAGTTTCATTATAATCGCATTGTAAGCTCAATCATCATTAAAACAAATTAAAACTATTTGATTGTGGTTGCAATTAAATACACCAGTTAAGGGTTCCTATAATAAAATTTCCACAAAACTGGATAGCGTTCATTTTTTCAGCTTTATGTATGTCAAAATCTGCTGATAAATATTATACATAATTTGTACAAAACTTCTTTTTAAATCATGCATATAAGTAACATTAATTAGCCCCCCATGTTGTGTAGTTGTTAGCGTTCTCGGCTTCCACGCAGTGGGCTTGGGTTCAAATCCCGAATAAGGCTTAGTTGTTTCCATTTCGTCCACCTCATAGAGAACAATGCTGGCTCACCTATATGGTGCTTCCCTAATAAAGTAGTCAGTAAACTGCGGTGAATAGCAAAAGGTGAATGTCCAACGACAAGTGTCGCTTAGGCAAAAAAAAGTAACATTAATTAGAGGTAAACTTTTAAGATATCTCTCTTTTAAAACCTCAAGAATATCTTTCCTAATTTTTTCCTCATTCCTAACTAATTTATAATTATCTAATATATAAAAATGAATGTTTGTATCTCTGTAATTGTATAGAAATCCACAGTTTAGGAGCAACGATCGTGAAATTTTACATACAGGCGTCTTTAAAAACAGCCGAGGGTCTGAAGAACTTCAAAAATCGAAATTAATTACCGTTGATTTTTAATTAATAAAAAACCAACAATTTGTAAGCTGTTACACTTTGTGGAATCACCGCTCTGAATATGGCGTCCACGTTAGGGTTAGCAAACAGCGAGCGAAAAGATAAAAATAAATAAAATCAAAAAGTTTCAAGTTATATATTAAACCAGAATAATAAATGAAAATAATAATCTTTCAAGTCAGATTTTATACTCTAAAATAAATCGGATCCAACGGCATATTGACACTCTCATACGCGATGGAAAATTCGAATCAACCACGCTAAGTGTCACGATCTTTTTTAATCGCTACTGCAATCCTCCTAGCTTATGTCTCTGTGTCTATTGAAGAGTTAAAGACTAAGCTTCTATCCTGCTAACTTATTTCTCACTTAAAACTCCTCTTACTCCATAAATGTATGTATATTCACCAACCCATAGCAACTTTCCAAAAAACTCATTGCGTATATTTTTTACTTTACTCAACAGTGTTGTGCATAATCGTGGCGTAGTAGTTAAAGCGGTTCATTTGGTACCACGTAAGTCTCGGGTTCGAGTATGGGATCGTGCAAATTTTGCTAAACCTGTATTTTCAGCTTTTTTATGAAGGCTTTTTTATTTCAGCTTTTATTTTATTATTTTTTAATTATTATCTTTATTTTAATTTATTATTTTTTAAATTATTATTTTTATTTTATTTTATTATTTTTTAAAATTTTTTTTCAGCTTTTTTATGATGAAAGACCGAATATAGCTGAAATCTGAGGAGTTTATTATACATTTATATATTTTAATTGGTTTTCATATTATTAATGTGTATAACATTTCGTATGCTTTTTTTTCTATGTTATTTATACTGTGTTTAGTTTTTTAATGGCTTTTGGTAGGTTTATTATAAATAGATGGCGCCACTATTTTAAACTTTTAGAACCAGGAACTGAACCAGGTGTTCCTAAACGAACGGTACATTCAAATTAAATACAATGTCAGTGTATGCAATTAATGCCAATATATATATATATATATATATATATATATATATATATATATATATATATATATAATAAATACGACGATTGATGTATACGATTGATGTAAAAAAAACAAAAAAAAATATATTAATAAAAAATCGTAAGGGATATTTTTATAGACAAAATAATGTAGAAGAAAGTATTCAAATTAAATCTCATAGGACATACTAAAGAATATAGTACAGTTAATGTAGTACAGTTTGAGGAACATATCTTTTACATTATTTTAATATTTTTTTGAATAATGTCCAATCGTCTGCCGCATTAGTAAGAAAAAAATGTATTTTTTGCCTATTTCGTTGTTATCTATATATATAAAACAGTTCCGTAACTGACTCATTCATTCATTCATTCACTGACTGACTGACATACAACGCACAGACCAAACCGCTGGACCTAAAGGGCTGAAATTTTGCATGGCGATTCTTCTTATAGTGTAGGGGTGCACTAAGAGAGATTTTTGAAAAATTCTTCTTAGATTTTTTAAAATTAAATTTTTAAGCTGTTTTTTTTACTTTTTTTAAGTTTGCATTTAAAATAATAATTTGAGGGTTATAAAATTTATATCACGAGAACGATCATAAAAATTCCTTTAAAATGAAATCTTTTTCGAATTTTTAAAGATTAATTTTTAGAATTTAATGTATTAAATGCTGATCACGTGACTTCTTTTTCTGGTACTTTAAATAAATTTATCGTCACGTGCATAAAAACTAAATAGACAAAAAATAATTTTTTTTTTCTTGCTAATGCGGCAGACGATTGGACATTATCCAAAAAAATATTAAAATGCAGTAAAAGAAATGTTCTAGAAACTGTACTATATTAACTGTACTATATTCTTTAGTATTCTTTATATTAGATTTAATTTGAATATCTTCTTCTACATTATTTTGTCTATATAAATATCCCTTACGATTTTTTTATAAATATATATATATTTTACATCAATTATATACATTGATCGTCGTATTTATTATATATATATTGGCATTAATTGCATACATTCACCGATGTTTTTACTTTGAATGTACTCCGTAGCGAAGTGCGGGTTTTCAGCTAGTAGTGAAATAAATGGAAGTACAAAAGGTTTCAAAAAACTCATTACAGACACTTGCAAAGGAGTATACTTCTGCAAAAAGAAGCTCAAAAACAGCTATTATTGGTATGCCTTACACTGAAACATGAGTTCATTAAGGAGATTACAGCTATAAACAAAATATACGTCAAAAGTAATTCTTTAAAGTATTTTAGAATGCAAGTATGCAGCCCCCTATGTCAGTTTTTTTTTTACGATTTCGGCTTCCTCATTCCAGAACCTTACGCTACCTGTCAACTCATCAACCAAGTGAATCCATATTTCTGCTTCTCGCGAACCTAATCACGTTTTCGCAAGAAATCAGAGCGGAGGGGAAAATCCTCCAACACAGACAGGTAAACGAGATTGGATTCGTAGGAACAAAGTACCTGCACCTACTGCATACAAAGCGACTGAGAAAAAAACGGGGGAAAACAAACAACTTCCTGGGAGTGAGGGGGAAGATCTCGCATTCACTCCAAACCCGAGGGAGGGCATTATAGGCTTGAAAGACTACGGGAATAGAAAGATTCCTGCCTGCTGTAAGAAAATTTTAAGGAAATAGAAAATATTTGAATATAAATTATAATGAAATACTGGAGTGAAATAAAAATAGGAATTTTTATTGCTTGATTTTGAAATTATCTGATTTTTTATATGTTGAAAATTCGGATGACATAAATGCAAAAAATTTTAATATCCTTTAATGAATCACGTTATATAAGAAAATCCAACTTTTATCTTCAAGAGAAAAGCATTTCATATCAAAAGTACTAAAAGAAATGCCCTATACCAAAAGATAACTCACAAATTCCCTTATATGTCAAATAAATATTCTGCTTCGGAATTTTATAACTTCTAGGGGCATAAACAGGAAAAAATCTTGATATTCCTCTATTAGAAAATGCAGTCTTTATCCTCAAGAGAAGAGCATTTCACATGAAAACTATTAAGTGAATATTTCCCTATACTAAAAGGTTATTCGTATATCCTCTTTGGTTCCACATAAAAATTCTACCTTGGAATTCCACAACCTTTGGTAGCATAAATAGATAAATATCTTAATATATCTCAATTGTGCACTGTATGTTACAAAATGAAGCCTTCATTTTCAAGTGAAGAACAATTGATATTAAAACTACTAAAGGCAAAATTCCCTATTCCCTCAAAAGGTTATTCTCAAATCCTCATATATGTCACATAAATATTCTGCCTTAGAATTTCATAACTTCTCATCACATAAATAAGAAATAATCTTAATATTCCTCAATGACTCACCTGATATTAGAAATACTAGAAAATATAGCCTTCCTCCTCGAGAGAAAAGCCTTTAGGAATAGTTCCCTTGACCAAAATGTAGTTCAAAAATTCTCTTGCATTTCCCACAAATAATCTGCTTTGCAATTTCATAACCTCTGGTAGCATAAATAGGAAAATTAATTAATATGTATGTATGACTCACTTCCTATTATAAAATCTTGCCTTCATTGAGTCTTTCGGGTGAAAAATAAAAATGGAAAAATTCCCTATAATAAGAGGTAGTTGAAAAATCCTCTTTCATTCCCATAAGTATTCTAGTTCAGAACTTCAGAACCTTTGGTAGCATAAATAGGGGAAATAATTTATGTTTATATAAATGATCCGCTTCATATTTTAAAAACCTGCCTCTATAGAGCATTTCGCATGAAAAGTTGTAATGGCAAATTTCTCTACAACGAAAGGGGATTCACAAATCCTCTAATATTACACATAAATATTGTGTTTTGGAATTAGACATATATTCCTTTGAAATCTGGGCCAACGGACACCTACATAACTATGAAATATTAAAAAATCTTTCATATAGGTTAATATTTGACTATTTTTGCACGTCGGAGAGCTCACGCAAATGACATTAACACGGTTCTTATGCTCCCTTTAGCTCTATTGAACTCAATGAAACAGTTAACAACTTCCATTTGTAGCAGGTTATGCAGAATGGACTGACTTTTTTCCAAGCTATGAATATATGAAATCGGCACAACAAAAAAGTGTTCAGTAAAACTATATCAATTTCATAAGTTTTCCCAAGAAAAAAATGATGACAGCAAACAGAAATTTCAGTAACAAAATTCAAGTTACATTAATTGCCAATGATATTTACTCCTAACGAAAATAATACCAACAGTACCCTATACTATATATTTATCTTTAAAGATATGCTGATAAATAATTATTCTAAAATTACTATCTTCGCACCTATCAAATTTTAATAAAATAAAATATGCTTTCTGAGGTTCTAATCAAAATACAAAGATATATACTCATTCTAACAAGAACAACTCATTTCTATAAAAAAAAATCCTCGGGTACCAAAGCTGTATTATATTAATCAGGCTAAGCAATATTTTAAATTATATGGTTACAGCATATATTTTAACACCGTATTCTCAAAAGATTGTGACCAAAGAATAACAATCAGGATTGTTAAGAAAACTTCATCAAAATTTTACTGAAAATTAACCTTTTTGTAATACGTTTTTCATATTGAAAGCTGTTGTAAAAAATTATGTCTTTCTCCAGTTTCTTCTAATTTGTTCGGAGATATTCGACAATGATTAAAAAAAATAAGAACGATACATAAACTTTGAAAGAAAACACTGAGAAAAACCTCATCTATTAACAAAGTTATGAGAATAACATTCAGGCATGAATATCACATAAGGGAATTTTCTGTAATTGTTTACTATACGAGTAACAGGTAACTCAGTAAATTATTTAATTAAATAATCTTTTTGATTTGCTTGTTGTCAACACATACAATATATATTTGTATATATTACATGTATTTCGCCTTCCTCTTTTTTTCTATAAAATATGTAATAAATCATAGCAAATGTCTGAACGCATTATAATGTCAATTAAAGAGAAAATTGCATTTTAATAGTTTTGGTTTTTCTTGAAAAAAACCTTAATTAGAGTTGAAGTGTTTCTCTAATCCAGGGTTCTCCCTACCTTTTAGCCTAAGGGCCACACTGACTCATCCATTAAGTCCCAAGGGCCAAGACCTAGTTAGCTAGCTCATCATACCAATGCACTGTAGTTTTGAATTACGCGCAAATTTTCGTTTCGGGACTAGTAAACATTTCCACTAGTAAACTTGATCCACAACTGCAAACAATTGTCAGTGGAAAGTTACAGCTACATAAAACTCATTAATGACACTGATAATGTTTAGTTTCATTATGTAAATTACCTGTCACTTATTGTAGGTTTTTAGGATAGATCATTAATTACAGTTAAAATGTATTTCATTACGTATGTCAGTTATTGTGTTTCTTAAATGGTCGTTAAATGAAAAGATCTGATTATTATTTTATATGATTTACTTACATTGTAAATTTTACCATGTAATCAAAATAAACTATGGCGGGCCGGATACCGGGCATGTCTACCGCGGGCCAGATTGGTGGTGCTCGTGGGCTAGTGCTGGCCCGCGGGCCGTTGTTTGGAGACCACTGATCTAATCCATAAGGCTGGAAAGATTGTTTTTAACCTTCTTAGGGTGTTCGGGTCTTTTTTACCCATAACAAATTTATTTCGTAAGGATTTATTAAAATTTGGGAAATTTTTAAAAAATATATTGTGACTTTGTTTTTATAGTCATAGTAAATATTCAGATATGTGAAATTATTTTTTACAGACGGTAGATTTTTAACAATAAAAATTGTAACACATAAGTCGTTCGGGTCAATTTTGACCCATGTGGAATAATTCAGAGCATAGCAGCATGAGCACCGTAATTTTTAATATATTATTCAATTATTGCTGTGAGACAATGCATTAATGCTTTCGTTCTTCTCCGTTATATATATTTTTTGTTTCCTTTTGGCACAATAGATGACACTAATAGTACTGTACTGTCCTTAGCAGTTCCTAGTTTCTGTAACCGGTATTTGCTTCTTGAGATTTCCTTTCCACTCTCGTAGAGTGTGTAAAGGGGCGTTGTAAAGCGACGAATCTGACCAGTCGACGAGTCAGACGACGACTCTATTTAGCAAAGATGGTAAAATCAAATGGAAATATGAACCACAAGCTTCATGTGGTAGGCGTGAGGCAGAAAATGCTGTGAACATGACTCCAGGGCCCACGAGATACGCGACGTCTAGAATGGAAGACGAATACTGTGCATTTATGTTGTTTTTTCCTCCAGCAATTGTGAATATCATACTAAAAAATTGTAACGTCGAAGGAAAAAAGGTGTTCGGTGAAAGTTGGAAGAATTTGAATAACGTTGACTTGGAAGCATTTATTGGCTTGTTGCTGCTGTCTGTTGTATATAAATCTCGTAATGAGTCTACAGAGAGTCTGTGGGATGCCACAATGGGACAGGAAATCGCAGGGCAACTATGTCCTTAGAAAAATTCAAAATGATATCAAAGATTCTTCGATTTCATGACAAGCAGACGCGACGAAGAAAACGGGTAACTGACAAATTTGCAGCCATAAGAGAACTTTGGGACAAGTGGATAGTAATTTTTCCTATGTTGTATAACCATGAAATGTACGTTACTGTGGATGAACAACTGGTAGCTTTCCGAGGAAAGTGCTCCTTCCGCCAGTACATGCCCAGCAAACCAGCCAAGTACGGAATAAAATTTTGGGTACTTTGTGACAACGCTACTATTTATGTCTGGAACATACAGCCGTATAGCCAGTAAAGAGGCAAGTGCGTAGTACTCCAGAGTACTCTTCACCATCACAGAAAGATATCAGATACAGACACAAAGAAACCTTAAATCATTATAGATTATAACAGCGCCAAAGGTGGAGTAGACTTTAGATAGACTAGCCTCCCACTATTCCTGTCGGAGAAAGACCAATAGATGGTCCATCATAGTTTTTTCCAACATCCTAGACATTTCCGAGTATAAAGCATTATTATTCATCAAGATCAACCCATGATGGAGGATGAACTCATTTCACAAAAGAGAATCTTCATTGAGAAGTTTGGCATGACTTTGGTCACCCACCACATTGAAGGAAGAAAACATCTGCCAAGAGCAAGGGCTGCCCGAGTATTGGCGATGAGTATTCGAAACTCAGGACAACCTGAACCCCTATCTGAAGAATCCTGAAATGTAGCAACTACTGGCAAAAGGGGAAGATGTCGCCTATGCACACAGACTGAAAACAAAAGTCCTGTGAGGTGTTTCAAAGGTAGACAGTTTACTTGTAAGAAACATTACATTCAAGTTTGTAACAATTGTATATAAAAGGAACAACTTAGAGGCTAAAGAATTTAAAAATTTTTTATGACTTTCCTTTATTGATTGTTCAAGCGTCCAAAATTGTATTGTTGGATGTAAGCTAAATATTTCATAAATATTTCGTTAATGTGTAATTTTATTTCCGAAAATAAACAATAATATACTCAGGTGCGAGCTTTCTTGTTTTATCAAACGAATGTAAAAACATATATGTAATAAATACAGGAAAAATTCGGCCTGCATTGTATTGAATTTGAAAGTTCACAGTGATTTTCAGGGGTGAAGGATTGAATTACTGCATTTTTGTTTTATAAATACAGAGTGGTTCATTAAATTCAAGCTTCCTTATGGTTATGAAAAATTACCTGTAAAACCATGTTAAATGATATACAAATACATAAAAGGGTAGATAAGATGATAACTAAATAAATAATTAAATTACTAATATAAATAAAATGTGATTATAATACCACAACATTGAAAATTACGCCTTGGGTCATTTTTGACCCGAACACCTTAGGTGTATGCTACACTGCAACAACGCAAGAAGGTTAAAGCAAGTTTAGAACACAATATGCGTATCAAGACAAGTCAGTTTTAACATAGGGAAACCTGACGGTTGAATACTTGCGCACAGTTACTAATAATTTTTAATATTGTTTTTCTTTACTTTAATTCAGTGGTCTCCAAACTACGTCCCGTGGGCCAACACCGGACCGCGAGCACCACCAATGCGGCCGGATTGGATGCGGTAGCCGGCCGGACATGCCCGGTATCCGGCCCGCCATAGTTTATTTTGATTTCAAGGTAAAATTTACAATGTAAGTAAATCATACAATATAATAATCAGATGTTTTTATTGAACGACCAATTAAGAAACACAATAACTAACATACATAATGTAATTGAACATTTGAACTGTCATTAATGATATGAGATTTATCCTAAAAACTTACAATAAGTGACATACATAGATAGTTTACATAATGAAATTAAACATTATCATTGTCATTAATCAGTTTTATGTAGGTGTAACTTTCCACTGACAATTGCTTGCAGTTGTGGATCAAGTTTACTAGTGGACATGTTTACTAGTCCCGAACCGAAAATTTGCGCGTAATTCAAAACTACAGTATGTTGGTATGTTGCGAATCGAATGAATCGAATGGATTGTGTGGGTGGAGTTCAACTGGCACTCATCGATACCACGTGATCCACGATGTAAAAATTTGTTATTTATGCTCTTACTTGGCTTGCTAGGTTTGATATTAATGAATCACATCTTGGCAGTGCTCGCCAGGTTTCATTAATTATACTCGGTATTAATTTCCGTCTAATTTTAATTGTTATATGTTTTGTTATATGTGGTGTTAAATGAAAGTTTAAAACGACCATCAAGGACTCTTACAGGTTATTTAGCACCTTACACATTTCGTATTCTAGGATAAATTCTTCATTGTCTTCATGGTATGATGAGCTAACTAGCTAGGTCTTGGCCCTTGGGATTTATTGTAGGAGTCAGTGTGGCTTTTAGGCTAAAAGGTTTGGCAACCCCTGCTTTAATTTCATGCGTTAACTTCGAAATGTAAAGTTCTAACTACATTTATGACTAATGAGCATATTCATAAATATAAAATGCTAATTATTTCAAAAATCTAATTCATTTTAATGCTCTCTGAATGAAGGCCAAATCGCAACCAGATACGTCGGAAGTAATCTATTTATAAATAAAAAATAACAATCGTTACCTAGAATGAATATCGTAACCCTTACGTTTTCATACAGAGATTGCTCGCGATCACCATGTAAATTTATTCACCCAACTCCGGAATTTTTACCAAGGAACTAATTGCCTACGTTCTGGTATCGTAACATGAAAGGGCTCCGCGGAAAAACCGTCTTAAAGGAAGGGCGCAACTAATATTTTCACCGCATACACAGCCCCCTTTGGTTTTTGAAACTGCGGTCACGCGAGCCCCATCATGAGCTGGCTTCGCTCCAGCAGACGTTGATTCTTGCCTGCTTATCGGAAATACAACAGGGTGTTGTCTGAGTAGTGAAATAATAAAACGGTCAAGACGAAAGAGAAAAAGAAAAAAAAGAAAATGCAGTAGTCTTATGAGAAAAGAATTCATTTAGTGCGCACAAAACAACAAGTTAAATGGCGATTACCACAGGTGTGGTCGGGAATAGCAAAAGGCTGGATGAAGGGGTAGCCCTGTGATTAGGAACTTTACGCTTTTAAACAGAGCATTAAAAGCGACCCTTTGCGGGATGGACGCTCTGACCGTCTTTTTTTGCGGGGGAGGGGGAGATCAACAGTACCCTTGCGTGATATTTAAGTAATGTACATTATGTTCCGATGTTATCAGCTATTATGCAACAAGAAATAGTACAAAAGTGGTAGATCCAAGATAAGCCTCAAAAACTAACATTCGAGGCATAGGGGCTGTATTATAAAGAACAAATTGAAGTACTTAACCTTTTCCTTACGGGCTGGGATAGCATGTATCCGAAGAATACGCGCCCAACAAAAAATAAATATAAATATAAATATAAATATAATATATATATATATATATATATATATATATATATATATATATATATATATATATATATATATATATATATATATATATATATATATACAGGGTGTCCATAATTAAAATTCCACTTTCAAAAGGCTGCAAAAAAAAAACCACTTGTCAGAATGACTTCAACTTTGAACTGAATATACTGGAAGAAGGGGGAAACGATTTGGCATAATAAAAAAAAGTTCCAAATGTATCAATAGATGGCGGTGTAACATTTTTTCCAAAATGTTACAGCGCCATCTATTTAAGGGCGCACAGGACCTTGAAGCTCGACGAAATGACTATAAATATGGTCTAATTCTAACCACTAAAACTCAAAAAATATTAGAAAAAGTATTAGAAAGTTTTCTTTCTTTATACATATAAAGTACATATCTTTAATTAAGCCATATATAAAAATGGATATTATAAATCTATAAATAATTTTCAAATTAGCAGTTCAGAATTTTATATGATTAACTGATAATTTGAGTTTGTGTGCAGCATTACTTTTAAACTGTCAATAGGAAACTGATAAAACTACACTCATATGTATATTTCATGGTACCTACATTTTAAATTTAGAAAATCGCGCAATTCTGGAATACTTTTATTTTATGTGGGAAAATTGAGCAAATAATTGGGATAATTGTTGAAGTTTTCCTATTTAATGCTCAATTTTTAATTTAAATAATACAATTTATTTGGTATTACATTACAGGTAAATATATTACAAGTGAATATATTACAAGTAAATATATTACTCCTTTAATTATTTTCTGTAAGCATATATTTCAATTTTATGGTGTATGCAGCACTTTATGATTTTGAATCACCAGCTAATCATATAAAAATCTAAACTGCTTATTTAAAAATTATTTATAGCTTTATAATTTCCAGTTTTATATATGACATATTTAAAGATATGTATCTTTATATGTATAAAGAACGAAAATTTCTTTTTCTAATATTATTTGAGTTTTTTTGGTTAGAATAAGACCACATTTACAGTCATTTCATCGAGCTTCGAGGTCCTGTGCTCCCTAAAATTTATTTAATGTACACTCAACCCAAAGGAAGTCAAAGCACCTGCTCAAAACCATGTTTCCTCTTCCCTATATCCCTGAAATAACCTCACACAAATGTACGTTTTAACATGTCCGCACAAACCCTTTTATACATATACTAGCTGAAAACCCGCACTTCGCTACGGAGTACATTCAAATTAAATACAACTGTCAATGTATACAATTAATGCAAAAATAAATAAATATACTCGTACAGTCAATAAATTCGGGGACATTATTTACTACAACAACTAATATACTTACAAATCTTCTGAACACAATCACCTTCAAAATAATGTCCTTCTGCAACTATAATCTTCTGCCAGCGTTGATACAGCTTCTGGAAACAGTCCTGGAAACCGTTGCGTGAGATCTGTCGTAAAGCGGTTGTTGTTGTTGCCGTCTCTTCTTCGGCATTTGCAAACTGCTTACCCTTGATGCGATCTTTCAGTTTCGAGAACAGGTAGAAATCGCAAGGAGCGAGGTCTGGGGAATACGGGGGATGTGGCAGAACTGTGGTGTCGTGTTTAGCAAGGGCTTGTTGCACCATCAGGGATCGGTGCGCCGGGACATTGTCATGCAACAACATCCACATGTTGGATTTCCAAACGTGTGGACATTTACCACGGATTGCCTCCCGGAGACGACGAAGAACCTGTACATACCATTTGTTGACGATGTTACCTTGTGTTTGGCGCAGCTTGTCCTTTCTGGACCTTGCGCCAATAAACTTAAACCAACCAAACAACCACTGCTCCTACCCGTTGGATGTTCGCCACCGTTTGTGGGGTCACTGGCCATCCACATCGCGGATCATCTGCAACAGCGTCTCTCCCATTTTTAAACAAGCTGTACCATTTGAAAACTTTCGATCTGCACATAGCTTCTTCTCGATACACTTTTAGCAGTAACCGTAACGTTTCTGCAGTGCTTTTTCCTAATTTGCAGCAGAATTTAATGTTGGAACGTTGCTCCAAAAAGGACATTTTGCTACATCGACATCATAGGCTGACAGTCTGCAGCCAAATGGTGAGCTGCGCGCTTTAGCAGTTGTGCAAAGCGTCATGTGACGTCTCACGAGTACGCAGATAACCAGACTTGCAAACCACATCGTTATTTCGGTTCCCCCACACACTGGTCATGAGGGGGGAGGGTAGTCCCCGAACTTATTGACTATACTGGTACATATATTTATAATAAAAACAACGATCGATGTATGCAATTAATGTAAAAAAACGAAAAAAAGATATTTATAAGAAAATCGTAACGGATATTTTATAGGCAAAATAATGTAGAAGAAAATATTCAAATTAAATCTAATAGGACATACTAAAGAATATAGTACAGTTTGAGGAACATTTCTTTTACTGTATTTTAATATTTTTTTGGATAATGTCCAATCGTCTGCACATTAGCAAGAAAAAAATATTTCTTTTGTCTATTTAATTTTTATGCACGGGACGATAAATTTATTTAAAGTACCAGAAAAAGAAATCACGTGATCAGCATTTAATAAATTAAATTCTAAAAATTAATCTTTAAAAATTCACCAAAAATCAGAAAATGGAGGTAAATATTCGACAAATATTTCATTTTAAAGGAATTACGATCTTTCTCATGATATAAATTTTATAATCCTCAAATAATTATTTTAAATGCAAACTTTAAAAAGTTATTAAAACAGCTTAAAAATTTAATTTTAAAAAATCTAAGAAGAATTTTTCAAAAATCTTTCTTAGTGCACCTCTACACTGTAAAAAAAATCGCCATGCAAAATTTCAGCCCTTTAGGTCCAGCGGTTTGGTCTGTGCGTTGTATGTCAGTCAGTGAGTCAGTCAGTTACGGAACTGTTTTATATATGATACGTAAATACATATAGTGGCACCTCGGTTCTCGTCATTAATTGGTTCCATTAATTGATTCCCGACGAGTACCGAATACAATACAAATTGAATTAATTCGTTCCTGAAAACAAAATTTTCACATTTTGCAGGGCAATTTATAAATTTATGGGCTTGTTTTTTCATATAAAATTAGACAGACATAGTTTAAAAAACAGTAATTAGATAATATAATATATAATTTATCTTCACTCAACCTGTACTTAAAGGAATTTATAGTCTAATGGGATAGTGGCGAAATAGTGGATTAGAGGCATTATTGCTTGGAATGCTAGTCTCCTTCCAATAAAATATCAGGTTCTTACAAAGGGATTCCTTGTCTTTTCTGTCTCCTTACACCACTGATACCTATTGTAGAATCAAATTTAGGGAGTTTCACTACAAACCTATCAAGAGAAACTTTCTTCGGCCTACGTTTCAAAATGTTTCTGAAATGCGACATTGTTTGATCTATAAATACGTCCACATTTTGGCTTCCTAGAGCTTTGTCAGGGTGATATATTTGAGCAAAATTTTGTTATTCAACCCATTTAAAGAACATTTCAGCATGTGTGACGAGCAAACGTGGAGTACCGAAGTATTTTCTTCTCGAAAATTGAAGAGTACCGAATTTGAGGAATACTGTAGGAGACGAGTACCGAGGTATGCTTGTATGTTTAATATATATATATATATATATATATATATAGAGAGAGAGAGAGAGAGAGAGAGAGAAAGAGAGAATGTAAGTATGTAATAAATCCAAAGGAGAGATGTTGGAGGACAGGTAGGATTATACTGTCATAAAAGCTGTCGCGGGCGATGCAAATGGCCGGTGTGTAGTCGTGGTTGACATCAGTAAACGAGTGACTGGCACGAAGAAAAAACTTTGAAATCCACCAGCAGAAAAGAGGGGGAGAAAGTTCGGTCACATTTTTGAATATTTATTATTTCATACTTCCTACTTGACAATTTATATGTCGGTCTAAATTTGTCCGGAATGCTCCGGACAAAGGACCAAAAACCCCGCAGCGCAAAAACTACATGTTGCAAGGATGGAGATCAGACACAGAAGACCCGCGAAACTCTAGTTCCATGCCCTTGAGTACAGGCGCGCTGAACTTTAAATTGGTTAAAACGTGACACCTTACCTCATCACGCCGCATCGGATGAGATCACGTCAGAGCTTCTAGAACAACCTTCTTATATAAGCTTCCTGTCCGCACGTGGACTTCGGGGAAGATCTAATAGATGAATATGGTTATTCCGAGGTCAAATTTAAATGATATAATGCTCTGTTGCGATAAGACAAAGTTAATGAAGGGAAAGGTTTGAAATTCATTTCATACATATATATGTGTGTGTGTGTGTGTCTGTCTGTGTGTGTCTGTCTGTGTGGGTAATATATATAGAGCGAGAGATGGTGAGGGATAGATAACTGAAACTTTGTACATTTATTTGTGATTTTGTCCATTTAACCATTAGCGCTTTATTCAGTCTGGACCAAATTATTTTCAATCTTCCTTCTTATTCACCCCAGTGTCATTCTCATAATATTTTTTGGTCGCCATCTTAAATCTTCTCCTGGCCTTAAAATGAATTTCTGTGATTGGCCTCCAGATGATTTGGCTTCTGTAAATCACCTTTTGTAAGAAAAACGAAAATTATTGACCTTTGTATAACGTTAGTACAATAAACTATATACGTTCGATGAAAAAAATTGTGATTTTTCATTGCCCATTTGTAAATCCCAAGAGCTTATATATGGCGAACACTGTTGGGGATGGTAACGTGCTTAAAAAAAATGCCAATGCTGTTCAGGTCATATGCCCCACCAAAAGTACAAATAAAGCACAATATATTTGACTTTGAAGGACTAACCTAATTGAGACTTTCATTTTTTGCATAAACTAAATATTTCGTTTGTGGTTGCTTGTCAATGCAGGGCACTTGTCCCTTGAGATGTTCGTACTTAATCTGAGAAAATCGCTGGTTTCTATCGATGGGGTCATCATATAGGTAAACCAACACCACCCCCTGTTTCCACCTCAAATTTGACCCAGCACTCCCAGGGGCGCAATCTGAGGGGATCGTGCCTTCTTCCCTCTTCTCTGACTTCACAGAAGGACATTCCGGTCAAGGAATTTAATATGCCCATATCCGAGGTAGACACGAAAGTATTTAAAGGAGTTCGTCCGGGTTCGAACTTATTCCCCTCCTCCAGTTCAAAGCACAATGCGGCCACTAGGCTACCACTAGGCTACCTCGGACTCATATTTCTTTAGTCATTTCATGAATCTCGAAATGCATTTCATGAATTTCCCTAACGGGAAATAAAACATACTTTCGATGATAGGTAGAGGTTTATCGACGATATACTCTTTAACTGTTTCGTCGTTTAACCTTTACCTTAATGGGTGGGACAGCATGTATCCCAAGAATACGGGCCCAAGAATAAATTAATATATATATATATATATATATATATATATATATATATATATACACACACACATATATATATATATATATATATATATATATATATATATATATATATACACATATATATATACATATATAACCCCCTTAATGGTTCTTACAAAGGGGGTATGAAATTTCTCGTTCCGAAGAGGGAATCAGAAAAATAGGCCCCATAAGCGAAAGGTTGAGAATATTTGTGGTTGAGACCAATCAAGTAAGCTTGCATCTCAACATTTGTAGCTTTAAAAAAACTCGCATACTGCGTTTTGACAAGATACGTGTAATTATTTTCTTAACCTGGGACAAAAACAATTAATCTTCGTTAAAAATAGTCGAAACATAGTATTTTTTAGCATAAAAAAAGAAATCTAGATTTGCAACCTTCCAAAACCTTGATACAGCTTCTCACGCAGCAGAACTTTCATCTCTAAAAAAAGCTTAAAAGTTCTTAAGGACTCATTATCTCTTTTTCACTAAATAATATATTTTTTTCATTTTTATCTCTTTTCTATCATGTTTCAAGAGAATAATTTGTTCATTTTTTTTAACCATTTTCTCTCTTAGATAACATTTTACGTAACAAATATTTTTTTCTATTTTTTTTCTGTGTTATAAGTACTTGTAGATATAGAGAAAAGATATGTAGAGGAAAAACAGGACAATGCAACTACTTAAATTTCCACAATAGAAATTTTCTTATTGATTCCAAGGTTCCGAGTGATTTTTTGCATTTTCCACAATTTTTATTTAAGTTGTAAGACGAGAAAATTCGATTTTTTCATAAAACAAATTGTGAAGGCAGCTGGATACCTTAATTACCGAAAACATTTCAAATACCTTTTACAAAAGACGTTTCAAAGCCACCAATCATTAAAAGTAGATACTTTAAAAAATTTGAATGGATTCTGTTTTACCTTTAATAATACTTAAGTGTTAAAGCTTTAAAGCTGCTGCCCACATGGTATAATGGTTAGCGTCGTTAGCTTCCATACAGTGGTTCAAATTCCGAGTAAGACTTAGGTGATACCGTGTTGTCTCATCATAGGGAGCAATGCTGTCTCACTTAAATGGTGCTTCCATAATAAAGGTGCAAACAAAATTTCGCTGAGCTGATGCTGCAAAGGTCTTTTAGAGTCAAGTTCCTACTGCACAGGAAACAAAAAAAAAAAAAAAAAACTTTTGATATATACGAAATCTCTATATAATCTCCGGACAGCCCAAATAAAAGGCTTTTGAATGGTATAAAAAAATATCGATGTCGTTCAAAAAAATTTCTTCACTTAAATATTTCTAGTGATCAAATGCTTCTCAAACAATTTTTTTTATTTATTCTTTTATTTACATTTATAATAATCTTTACACCCCGATTGAAATCATATTTTATAATTACAACAGTCACAATCTGTGTACATATTAATATCGCAATTCATATTAATCTTTACATTTATAATAATCAAATAAAATGTTTTTCGTTTACGAAGCTGAATCCAGATAATATATATGAATCTAGCATCTCAATAAAAACTTTCGTTAGGTTAAATAAATGCATTGTTTGTACAGTGATCTTAAAGGGCTGTCATACTAATGCAGTATTCCTTCATATTCTTTTTTTATCTTCCCTTTTACTTCGCAGACAAAAATTTCCCTTCGGTGAAATGCACACACACACACACACACACA